>LNAC01001284.1:93957-201076 GCA_002007465.1 Ailurus styani
AAAAAAAAAAAAAAAAAAAAGCAAACTGCAGAACTCAAACTACCCACATGCTCTGCTCTTCTAAACTGTCAGACTCTGCCCATTATCCCTTACCCAGGCACATGGCCCCAATGAATCCCCGTCACTAACAGATCCTCCATTTTGTCCATGGGTGGATGAGGAGTCCCAAGAGGCAGAGACAGCAGTCTGTCCCACGCTGGGCCTTTTGAACTCAGCCAGTGCTTCTCCCACTTCCAACACCACGTATCAACAATGTAAAGCCAGTCATGGTGATCAACCTCAACCACATTCCTGCTTGTTTGTCCTCATCTTGGCCTTTTCTTCAGCTCTCTCTTTATGCGCTTTTGACCCCTCCATATTGACAACGACTTGTAACCCCTTTTCTGCTCACCAGTCTTGGCACCCTTTCCAGTTCTCAACGTGTTACGTTCGTCTCATCTCAACATCACCCTGCCCCACCTACAAGGCTTCAGTACCTTAAATCTCCCCCTGCAATACCAGCTTCCCATCCCTCTCTCCCACAAATGTTCAGGGCGAGAAGAAAACAAAAATAAAGACAGGGCTCTGGGAAACACCAATATTCACCAAAATTTATATGGCAGGAAGAGGAAAAAGAAGCAAAAAACATCCTTCATTCTGGCTCGTTAGGACAGACTAACACATAATGCACCATCAAGTCTCCACCTACCAACAGAAGGTGCACTTCAGGCAAACTAGTGACACACTAGAAACTTCCTCACTTGTTCTTAAACATTTCTGCCTAACTCGGAGGTCTTGGCTCTCCAACCCCACCTCAGTGCTGTCTGTCCTGTGACTTTACCATGTAATCAAGCCAACACCTTAATCTCTGCCTTCCCTAAAAGGCTGTGATGTAGCTTGACCTTCTGACTCTCCTCTTCTACTATTTCAGAGTTTACAGAGGTAGCCCAGTTGTGGTCCCTATTGTGGTCCATTCATCAGGGGAAGCCCATCCAGTCATCTTAGTAATCACCTCTGGGAAGTTATGGAAAACCCTGGCACACTTCAGGGTCCATTTTATAGCCCCATTTTTGCAAATCTGGATGCCAATATTCACCAGTTACACGTGGGAGTGATGTCTCTCAACTAAGAGACTCATAGAACAGGGGAATTGGGATAACCTAGCAATCAGAATACCCTTTAGGTGAGGTCTCTGGGGATTGCTGCATTAGCTCTGGTTGCTGAGCCCTTGTGGCATGAAGTTGTATCCTTAAGATTAGTGGCGAGGCTTCTTCAGAGGTAGAGTCAGGTAAGTGGCTAGTGCAGCTGACCATTACCACCCACTCCCTCTTGCATCACAAGTATTCAGGCTGCTGTTTCATGGATAGATGCCCATTACGCTCAGCGTTAGACCCACCACCAAAGATCTTCACTGCTAATGGGTTAATTCTTAAGGTCTAACCCCAAAACTCTACCAAGCGTAAAACTACACCCAGTTGTCAAGGGGATTAGCCCCCAGAAAAATTTAGAATAACTAGGACCTACACCAAGCTTTACACTACAGTACATTCAGAAACAGTAACCATCTTTATGGAACAGGTTCTGACCAATGGGGCCTCCATGCCAATATCCTTCTAACTGGACATTTGCCCCCAAGAAATCTCTATTGTTCACAAAACAACTCCATGCAATAGTTTCCTACATAGGGTACAAAAGCGCAAGCAACAGAAAAAATTCATAAATTGGACTTTATCAAGATTAAAAAACTACTGTGCTTTAAAGGACACCATCAAGAAAGTGAAAAGATGGGAGCCTGGGTGGCTCAGTGGGTTAAAGCCTCTGCCTTCGGCTCAGGTCATGATCTCAGGGTCCTGGGATCGAGGCCCACATCGGGCTCTCTGCTGGGCAGGGAGCCTGCTTCCTCCTCTCTCTCTGCCTGCCTCTCTGCCTACTTGTGATCTCTCTCTCTGTGTCAAATAAATAAATAAAACCTTTAAAAAAAAGAAAGTGAAAAGATAACTCACAGAATGGATGAAAATGTAATATATGATAAGGGACTCATACCCAGAATATATAAAGAACTCTTACAACTCAGCAATAAAAACACAAATAACAAATTAAAAATGTACAAAAGATGTGATTATCATTTCTCCAGAGAAGAATTATGAATGGACTAGAAGCAAATTAAAAGATCAGCAAAATGCAAATCAAAACCACAGTGAGATAGATGTTACTTCACACCCTCCAGTTTGTCTAAATTCAAAAAGGTAGACAATAATCAGTTTGACAAGGATGTGGAGAAATCAAAACCCTCATACATTGCTGGTGAAAATGTAAAATGATACAGCTGTTTGAGAAAAGGGTTTGGCCGTTCCTCAAAAAATTACCACAGGGCCCAGAAATTCCAATCCTATGTATATACTCAGGAGAAACAACAACATGGGTCCGCACAAGAACATGTACACACATGATCATGGCAGCATTATTCATACTAGCCAAAAAGTCGAAACAACCCAAATGTAAACAACCCAACGGCTAATGAGGTAATAAAATGTGGCGTCCATACAGTGTTACATGATTCAGCAACAAAAAGTAATGCTACGACATGGTTGAACGTTAAAAACCTGACACTAAGTGAAGGAAGCCACTCACAAAAGACCAAATATTATATGATTCCATGTATATAAGACGTTCCGAATAGACAAATCTAGAGAAACAGAAAGTAGATTAGTGGCTTCTTAGGGGTGGGAAAAGGGAGAATAGAATGTGACAGGTGGATGGGGTTTCTTTTATGGGGAACAAAAATGTTCTAAAATTAGACTATGGCAATGGTTACACAACTCTGTGAATATATTAGAAAATACAGACTTGTACACTTTGAATTGGTGAATTGAATGGTATGTGAATCATATCTCAATAAAGCTGCTAAAGAAACAAAGAAAAATACAGCTCCACACAAGTGTGTATGAAGGACTCCACTCGATGACTTGGTTCTCTTCATCACCCACACTTTCCTATCCTGGCCAGATCAGGAGGTTACAAATAAAAACCAGGCTTCCAGACATGTCTAGGAGATGCCCTTCAACCTATGTGATGCCCTCACCAGTTTCCAACAAATGATGAACAGAATTCTAGATATTCTAGAATATCTAGGACGTAGGGAGTTGGCCAACTCCTGGGGGAACAGAAGGGGTGGCACCTACATAACTTCATACCCTTTTCAAAAGCTGACTCCAAGAAGCCTCTGGTATGGGCTTCCCAATAGCTTCTGAAAAAACAACACCCCCTCAGCTACAGCTGATACATGAATCAAAGGTGAAATGTCTGACCTGTACCTGTCCCGCAAAGGTTCCCCCCTGACACAGTGTTTAGGTCTACACCATTTTTACTGGCCTAGAAAGAGAAGTTGTCTATACATCTAGCTATTACACCACTACTGGGTTCTGCCAGGTATTGTGGTCATTTCACCATACACTTTTCCCCAGTCTAATACAATCATTAGACACAGGATCTTCTAGGGTCAGGTTCCATAGGTAGAGGTAGAAACTGAAAAAATAAAATAAAATAAGGAAGGAAGGAAGGTAGGGAGAGAGAGAAAGAGAGAGAGAGAGAAAGAAAGAAACAAAGAAGAAAGAAAGAAAGAAAGAAAGAAAGAAAGAAAGAAAGAAAGAAAGAAAGAAAGAAAGAAAGAAAGAAAAGAAATGAGGTCTTGAGAGAGGGGAAAGTCTGCAATAGCTTTGCAGTCATCAGGACTGAAAAATAAGTTAGACCAAAAGGTAGTGATCTGTAAGTAATAGGAGATGATTCATATCAACAATGGGACAAAAGATCCAGGTCAGTAATTCTCAATGGTGCCACATAGAGTACGAAATAACCAGAGGGGAGTGGGTAAGGGTACAGTGACTCCATAATGGTTACCTTTTCCAGTCTTTTGCAGAAAGCTTCCAATTTTCCAAATATATACATTTCTGAAACCTCAAAAGATTTTTCCCCTGAGGATTCTAAAATCTGTTTCCTTGTTTTATGAAAAGATGTCTGATATTCCTTGAATAGAAAAATGCAATCCTATGAGAAAATTAAAAGAAGAAGAGAACGGGTGACGAGAGTTTGTTCAGAAGTCAATAATTCAAGAATCTATCTTCACGCAGGACTGATCACACCAACCCCTCAACAGGAGATGTTGCTGTTGACATTAAAACTCAAGTTCTCTGCCTACACATTGAAAAGTCTGAGAACGTGAATGTAGTTTCTCTTAATTTACATCATATTTCCATCTTCTTCATTTTCACTATTTCCCTTCTCTCCTATCCTTACCAGAGTATGCCATACATTGTTTGTACATTTTCATAGCTAATTAGAACTCCTTGGAAGTCAGAAATTAAGTCTCAATTCTATTTATTATCACTTATCTATCAGTATCTGTCTTTTCTTCAGCATTGTTTACATACAGGTATGTAAAACATTAAGACTCTGTGATACTAATTTATTGTCCAACCACTGTTTCTCCACAAGGATGTCCTAGAGTCTTTGATGAGTACATTGTTAAAACCCTAGTATTTGACTACAGCTATCGCACTGGCCAGGCTGGTGAATCTGTTAGAAATATAGAAGAGGACATGGTCTCTAGGGTCCAGTGGGAATTCTCTGTCATGTCAAGTTACATTTCCTTAAAAAAAAATAATAAAATGATAATGTTAAACTTTTCCAAAGCCACCAATGGCCAGTTGAATCTTTACCACAATGCCATCTCTCTGGTTCTGTCTCTTCCATCTCCCTTCCTGCAAATAAGATATTTTGTGATTACATTGATCCCACTTGGATAGTTCAGGACAATCTCCCGATCCCAAAGTCAGCTGATTAGCAACCCTAATTCCATCTAAAATCCTATTTCCCCCATCTTGCCATATAACATAATATATTCATGTGTTCCAGGGATTAGGACATGGACATTTTTGGGGAGCCATTTTCTGCCTACCACAGCCACTAAATCAGGATTTCCGTGAGTGAGACTCAGGAATCTATATTTTTAACAAGTTCCTGGGTGATTCCTATAAACATTGAGATTTGTGAATAAATGGTCTCATACCTACTTCTAACTATGACACATCTTCCCTCTTCTGTCTCAATCTCCAAAACAACATAACTGCTCCATTCAAGGTCACATATTATTTTTTACTCATTTAACAATAGTTTATCAGTGTTAGGAACCAAGTGTTAGGAACTCTTTGAGATGCTAGGAATACAGACAAGACCCCTAACCCTCATGGAATATACCACCTAATTGCAATTACTTTATATTTCTTCCTCTTCACCACTCAACCTCTTCATGTTGACAAATAAGGTAAAGGATTTGAATAGGTATTTCTCCCAAGAAGATATACAAATGGCCAGTAAGCACATGAAAAGATGCTCCATCATAACTAGCCATTAGGAAAATGCAAATCAAAACCACAATGAGATACCACTTCACATCTAATCAGGATGGTTATTATCAACAAAATGGCAAATTGGCAAAATGGCAACAAACACTGGCAAGGATGTGGAGAAAGCAGAACCCTCCTGCATTGCTGATGGCAATGTGATATGGTAAAGTCACTGCAGAAAAGAGTTCGGTGGTTTCTCAAAAAATTAAACATCAAATTATCATATGGCCAGCACTTCCAGTTCTAGCTATATACCCAAAAAAATTGGAAGCAAAGACTCAAACAGATAATTACACAGCAATGTTCCTAGCAGAATTACTCACAACAGATAAATGGTGGTAACAATCCAGATGTCTACAAACAGATGAATGGGTTTACAATGTTGGTATATCCATACAATGGGACATTACTTAGCCATAAAAAGGAATGAGATTCTGACACATACTACGACAACATGTCTGAACTTGCTAAGCAAAAGAAGCCAGACACAAAAGGACAAATGCTGTAGGATTCCACTTAAAGGAACTACCTAGGATAGGCAAATTTATAGAGACAGAAAATAGAACACAGGTTGCCAGGGCTGTGGGGAGGAGAGTTTGGGAAATTATTGTTTAGTGGACGCAGATTTTCAGTTTGGGATGATGCGAAAGTTCTGGAAATGGATAGTCATGATGGATGCCCAACGTTGGGGATGTACTCAATGCCAGTGAACCATACACTTGGAAATGGTTAAAATGGTAAATTTTATGTTATGTATCTTTTGCTACCATTTTAAAACTACAATTGTAAAAAAAGAAAACAATTTTAAAATCTTCCCACAAAGAAAATGTCAAGCCCAGGGGACTTAAAAATGTGTTCTAGCAGCCTTTTTTTTTTTTTTTTTTTTTTTGTATAACATTTTCAGTTTTATTTTTGAAAGGCACACATGACAAAGATTATCACTAAGTCATGTCATGGCTCTACTTGCACTCAGCATTATTTTGAGCATCTTTCTTTGCTTTTATGGTTTCAACAAGTCCCTTATATTATTTCAGGCAGTCCTTTTCCATCCTGCAAAGCACTGCTTCTGCTATTTTCTCCCCATTTTTCAGTTGTATTTATTGGATAGGTTTTCAAACTTGTTGCAAAGCTTCTGTTCCTCTGTTATCCAAGAGGTGAAATGTGTGCAGGCTTTCGAATTTTTCCAAAGGTGTTGTACTGTCAGCTTGAGGCCTGACTCCCTATAGTGAGTCATCTTTTTGATGCAGGTCATGACTTAGAGACTCTTTTTTTGCCAACTCCATAAAAAGAATATGTGTTCATGTAGTTGGCAACAGCTTCCTGTGATACTGTGATTTATAAGAAATATATATATTTGGTCATTCCGATTACCAAAATACATTTCTCATAACTATTTGGTCTTTATCCATAGTTCCTGGCTCACAGCTCCCCAAAACCTTGCAATTTCCTAAATTATAAGAACAGTGGAAGTATCTTTTGTTAAAAGTTTCAGTCTCTTGTCCTCAGTTCTTGAAAATGCTTTTTGAGCCATAAAGGTGAAATGGGTGTCTGGTTATTCATAACAAGCCCCTTTCCACCACAACTGGGTTTACATTATGAAGTACCTAAGGGTGGGGGCTGGTTGCCAGGGGAACCAACCAGGAATGTCCTACCCCCTGATTCCGGGGGAGGGGGTGGTCCTAAACGTTGAATCAATGACCAATGGCCAAGAAGTTGGTCAACCATGTCTATGTAATGTAATGAAACCTCCATAAAAACCCAGAAGGAGGGGGTGTGGAGAAATTCCAGGCTGGTGAACACTTGGAGCTCTTGGGGAGAGTGGTGCACTCGGGGAGGGCGTGCAAGCTCTGTGCCCGTTCCCCATGCCGTGCCCTGTACTTACCTCTTCCAGCTGCCTGTTCCTGAGTTAATTCTTGTATAGTAAACCAGTATTCTAGTAAGTGAAATACTTCTCTGAGTTCTGTGAACCACTCTAGCGAATTACTAGAACTCGAGGTCTGGGGGTGTCACCGGACTCTCCAATCTACAGCCAGTCAGTCAAAAGCATGCGTGACAACTTGTACTTACTTCTGGCATCGGAAGCCCCACTCTTGTGCATTTAACCTGTGGAATGTGATGCTATCTCCAAGTAGCTAGGTCAAAAATGAGTTAAACTATAGGACACTCAGCTGGTGTCCAAGAATCACTCATTGGTATGGGAAACCTCCTCCTAGCCCCCTCCCACACACACTAGAACTGGGTGCACAACCTTACTTCCCATGTTGACTTTGTTCCAGCAAGGAAATTCACAGCTTCGATTAGTAATTGCAAGTCAATTCTCTTCTGGCCAGTTTTTACTGCCATGTCCACCTTCAACAGTTGATGTCTCTGCATTCTTAGATGCTTGTCACATACAAGCCTCAGCTTCCTCTCTCTCTTTTCTAAGTTTCTCATTTGTTTCTTCTGTTTTACCAGAGCTTCCATTCCTACTTCTTTTGTAGATGCTGATGCGTTTCATTTAAGCACCTAAGCTTGCTAGTTGGAACCTATCTGAAAGTTTTTCCACTTCTTCTTCCTTCCAGCCCACCCCATCTCATTTCTCCGAAAAGCGATTCTAGGTCTCCCAAGAATTTTGAAGTTTTTGCCTTTCCCTTTAATGGCTTTTGTGTGTGTGTGTGTGTGTGTGGTTATCTTTTTCTTCCTTGCCAACAATGCCTATTGTTTTATCTCTACTCCTTTCTCCTTAGCAACCCAAACAGCTTCAGACTCAGCTCGTCTTTATTTTTCATTAGCTTCCGGCACTTTCTGTTTTCCTTCTGAGCTTGCTTTCTTCTCTGCTTCTTTCTTGGCTTTTTCTTTCTCTTTTTGGAATGTGTTTGTCCTTGTATCACAGCTACATGCATTATCAATTAATATTTTCATTCGGTTCAGTGTTTTTTTTCTTGGTACCCCCTTGTTCTGTCCTATTTTCCAATCCATCTCCTGTCATCATGACATTCTGCTTCTTCATTTAAATATGAAAATTCTCTCTAGGAGTAAAAAATATGCCAGAAGGAATAAAATGTCTCTACATCTTCAAACGGTGATTTCACATCACAAAGTTTAGGAACTTTTTTATTATTTAACGATCTAGAATTCTTTTCAAGGAACACTCTGAAGAAACTGTCCTTTCTTTTACTTTTAGAAGGAATGGACTTAGGAAAAGTAAGCTCCATCTCTTAGATTCTCTTATTTTCACTGGATCAGACATTTCGTAAGCTTTCGTTATTCCCGTGGTCATGAAGTAGCCATGATCTTCTTTTATTGGGTCACAAGCTTCTTTCGGGGATGTTTTAACATCACTGCTTTATGAGCAGTTTTGGTCTGTCTCTGTAACTCTGCATCTTGAATGGTCAAGTCCAAGACCCATGTAATGAGCTTGGTTCTTCCAGTCTTTGGGATCAAGTATTTTCAGCCATAAAAGTGAAATGGGTGTCTAATGATGCAGGCAGACCAAGTCTGAGGACCAAGAGGGGGCCCCATAGGACTACTCGAGAGGGTCCTTGGCTTTATGCAGGATGGAAATCAGATGTGAGCCAGCAGGAGGCGAGAGCAGAGTTTATTGACAATGTAGAGAGAGCAGAAGGACCCTCAGGAAGACTCAGGAAGGAAAGGAGCCTGAGTCATCTTTGCTTGGGGTCTGCAGTTTTTATTGGCAATCGGGGTCTGGTGCACGTGTCCTCCTAGGCATATAGGAACTGGGCAGAACAGGACAGGGTCCAAGTGTCCTTCATAAGTCACTCATTCCCTGAAGCCAGTGGTCTTGGTATTGAGATGTCTAAGGCCTGCGGTCTGGAATAGGCACATGATGGCTCTGCCTGGTCACTTGTTATATATCATCTATTGTACTGAAAGACTCCAAAGATTATCATTCTACCTTTATCCCTTACAAGGAGGACACATGCTATTTGCATTACAAGGCCTGTGTAGAGTGGGGTGAGGGTGCAGGTCCTAGCAAGAACAGAAGCTGGAAAAGAAGCAAAGGGAAGGGGAAAACAGCTTTTCCTTTCATGGGGTCCCTTGGGTTTCCTCATCTCAGTAATTGTAATTCTTCATCTCCTGTTCCCTCTCACCACTCTTTTTTAATCCTCTGATTCTAGAGGTCAAAGCATGGTAAAGCAGTGTTTAGGTAAAGGCCTGTGAGTGCAGTGCGTCACACTCCAGTTGGAGGGCACTGAGCATCCCTTCTGGCTCTCCCTCCCACCCCCAGCCTGGCGCCTTGGCTCCAGAAAGCCCAGGGAGCAGCACGTGAGGAGAGCCAATAACCACTTTCGGATACAGTCTTCCCGGTGTGGTCATTTCCTGCAGACTTTCAAAAACAGATCCTTTTAATTTTCTGCAAACTCTTCCAAAGAATAGAAAAGGGATTAATACTACCACCTTCCTCTCCTCCTCCTCCACTCAGTCTGAGACCTTAATGCCAAAAAGGCTGACAAGGACAGTATGAAAAAGGAAATTTACAGGCTCTCTATTTCTCATGAATATAGTTGCAAAAGCTCCTAAACAAATTTATAGCACCCCAAATTTTAGAGTGTTTTTTAAAAAGTTTTAAAAATTATACCACAGGGCACCTCGGTGGCTCAGTCAGTTAAGCATCTGCCTTCAGCTCAGGTCATGATCCCAGCGTCCTAATATCGAGTCCTGAATCAAACTCCTTGCTCAGCGGGGAGCCTGTTTGTGTGCTCTCTCTCTCCCCCTTTCTCTCGGACCAATAAATAAATAAAATATTTTTTAATTTAAATTTTTTTAGATTTTAAATTTAAATTTAAAAAAAATTAAGAAAAAATTTACACCGTGACCCAGAAAGTTTTCATTTTAGAAAAACTAAAAATGTCAACCATTACACTAATAGATTGTGGAGAAGAATATAATAAGCATCTCAATAAATATGTGCAGAAAAACATTTTTTAAAAGCCCATTCACAACTTCAAAAATATTTGCTAGTACTAAAACTAGAAACAGAACTTCCTCAATCTGAGCAAAGATGTATTTAAAACCTATGAATACATCAAAATGGGGAAATGTTAGAAACGTCAGAAATATTCTCTTCCAAAAGAGGATCAAAACCAGATGCCAACACCGTCTTTGGGGTGATCCGTGGTGGACATTTTGAGGGCAGCTGACCCGCAGCCTGCGCGCCCCGGACTGCCTCCCGTGGAAGCCTGAGCCGGCCATGTAGCTTTCTCCCTTTGTCTCATAACCATGTCCACCAACGAGAATGCCAATTCACCAGCTTCCCGCCTTAACAGATTCAAGAACAAGGGGAAAGACAGTACTGAAATGAGGCGGCGTCGAATAGAAGTTAATGTGAAGCTGAGGAAAGCTAAGAAGGATGACCAGATGCTGAAAAGGAGAAATGTAAGCTCGTTTCCCGATGATGCTACCTCTCCACTGCAAGAAAACCACAACAACCAGGGCACTGTAAATTGGTCTGCTGATGACATTGTCAAAGGCATAAATAGCAACAATTTGGAAAGCCAGCTCCAGGCTACTCAAGCTGCTAGGAAACTGCTTTCTAGGGAAAAACAGCCCCCCATAGACAACATAATCCGGGCTGGTTTGATTCCAAAATTTGTGTCCTTCTAGGGAAGAACTGACTGTAGTCCCATTCAGTTTGAATCTGCTTGGGCTCTCACTAACATTGCTTCCAGGACATCAGAACAGACCAAGGCTGTGGTGCTATCCCAGCATTCATCTCTCTGTTGGCATCTTCCCATGCCCACATCAGTGAACAGGCTGTATGGGCTCTAGGAAACATTGCAGGTGATGGTTCAGTTTTTCGAGACTTGGTTATCAAGTATGGTGCAGTTGACCCGCTCTTGGCTCTCCTTGCAGTTCCTGATATGTCATCTTTAGCATGTGGTTCCTTACGTAACCTTACTTGGACACTCTCAAACCTTTGTCGCCACAAGAATCCTGCACCCCCGTTAGAGGCTGTTGAGCAGATTCTTCCTACCTTAGTTCATCTCCTGCATCACAATGATCCAGAAGTCTTGGCAGACACCTGCTGGGCCATTTCCTACCTTACTGATGGTCCAAATGAACGGATTGAAATGGTTGTGAAAACGGGAGTTGTGCCCCAGCTTGTGAAGCTTCTAGGAGCTACCAAATTGCCCATTGTGACTCCTGCACTAAGAGCCATAGGAAATATCGTCACTGGGACAGATGAACAGACTCAGGTTGTAATAGACGCAGGAGCACTTGCTGTCTTTCCCAGCCTGCTAACGAATCCCAAAACTAATATTCAGAAGGAAGCTACGTGGACAATGTCAAACATCACAGCTGGCCGCCAGGACCAGATACGTCAAGTTGTGAATCATGGATTAGTCCCATTCCTCATTGGTGTTCTCTCTAAGGCAGACTTTAAGACACCAAAGGAAGCTGTCTGGGCTGTGACCAACTCCACAAGTGGTGGTACAGTTGAACAGACTGTGTACCTCATTCATTGTGGCATAATAGAACCGTTGATGAATCTCTTAACTGCGAAGGATACCAAAATCATTCTGGTTATTCTGGATGCCATTTCAAACATCTTTCAGGCTGCTGAGAAACTAGGTGAAACTGAGAAACTTAGTATAATGATTGAAGAATGTGGAGGTTTGGACAAAATTGAGGCTCTACAAAACCATGAAAATGAGTCTGTGTACAAAGCTTCATTAAACTTGATTGAGAAGTATTCCTCTGTAGAGGAAGAGGAAGGTCAGAATGTTGTGCCAGAAACTACCTCTGAAGGCTATACGTTCCAAGTTCAGGATGGCACTCCTGGGACCTTTAACTTTTAGATTGTACAGCTGAGGCAGAAAGTTGTTTGTTGTGTACTCTGTTTGGTAGAAGTTTGTCTACTTTTCTCTACTAAGAACTCTTTTTAAATGTGTTTTGTTATTGTAGCACTTTTTACAACCAAACTCTACTTGACTAGTTCCAAACTGTACAAACTGTATGAAGCTCCTCCTCTCAGTGGGTTTCTTATTTCTATGTGGAATCTCCTATCTTGCAGTGTCCTGTAAATAAAGATTAAATTCCACCCTTAAAAAAAAAAAACAGATGCCAACAATCACCTTGACTATTTAAGAATTCATGGCAGTCCTAGCCAATGCAAAAAGGCAAGAAAATGAAATTAACAGGGGCTGGAGTAAAAGGTGGGGACCAGGGAATATGAGACAGCAACATGTGTCCACTATAGGCAGTCATAAAGATGAGGACTAAATTATACCCTAAAAGGATCCTGTATTAAATATAAAGGGAAGCCAGTAATTTTAATGAGTCTCCTTTTATATTATAGTGCTATTCTGTACAGTGTTTTTTCAAAGTTAACATGTTTTGTGAATGAACAAAGTAAATAAAAATGGACCAGGTAGTGAAAGCTTTATTTTATGTAAATAAGAATATTTCTACAAACCTGAATTTTCTTTAATACAAGTGGTGTTTCCTGATCCCATACATGGATGGTTCCTCCATCAGTAATATACGCTTTACATGCCGTCACCATTTGATTTGTCACCTAAAATAAATGTAAGTTCAAAATAGCTATAGGTAAAGAGAGAAATAAAATCTAAGATTTTATTTTTAAACCATAAGCATAAAAATGTGATAAATAGTAAACTTATGGGATGAATGAATCACAATATAAAAAACAAAGAAATACATTATTCCAGTCAAAACCAAGAAAACTCAAATTTCTGACTGCATTTAAGTCAATGTCACGAGGGCCATAAATTTCAAAGTCAACTATATTTTCCTTTTGTCTATTTTTCCTCTAACTAGGATCCAAGTGTCATTCTTCACCATCCTTCAAAATGCAAACTAAATTTAAAGTTAACCACCTCTCACATACCCTAAAATCATGAGGGAGGGGGAATGGTCAGGAGGTTAAATTCAGAGGGCAGTCTGATACACAGAAATTTGGGGGAATTCCTAAAATATGGAAAACACACAGGATCAAATCTGCAAGGGGGGGGGAAGAAGAAGAAGACTAGAGAAAACCAGAACCCAGTTCTAAAGTAGGTTACTGTGAAGGTGGAACATTTATGGGAAGTGACCCTTGGTTGTGACGCTACACACTGAATTTTGAGCAACTTTTATGGCAGGCAACAATGGCATGTGCTGACAGGACAGAGCCATGAGTGTGGACTACGCCCCAGGTAGCTACAGAACCCCAGGAGGATATGTCAGAGAAAAAGCTCTTCACACTCCCTACCCACCCCCACCCACACACACACACAAGAGACAGACCACGAGAAACAGAACAGGGATGCAAATTAGGAGTTAAATACAAAGATGGGTAGATAACTCAGAATCACTGAGCAACTAAAGAAAATAAACATGGTGGGGTGCCTGGGGGGCTCAGTTGGTTAAGGATCAGACTATGAATTTCAGCTCAGGTCATGATCTCAGGGTCGTGAGATTGAGCCCCACATCAGGCTCTGTGCTCAGTGGGGAGTCTGCTTGAGGATTCCCTCTATGCTTCTCACCCCACTCACACTTTTGCACGTTCACTCTCTTTCTCTAAATATAAATAAATACATCTTAAAAAAATTAAACATGGTAACAGAGGTTTTAAACTCAACAAAGAAGAAATATAAAAAAAGACATGTAAAATAGTTTAAGATATCTTTTATTAACTAAGTTAATCCATGAGAAAGATATGAGAGTATTTCACATCACAGCAACAACAAAAAACTAGAGAACTTGGAAACTGAAATTGTTATTATCAAAATAAAAAAATTCTGTTGATGAACTGACAAACAACTGGGACATAAATGAAGAGAAAATGAGTGAGCTGAAAGGTCAAATGGCAGAAACTGACAAAACAAAACATTAAGAGAAATGGAAGTTAAATTCAAGGGGACAGCATAAATTGAACAGGTAAGTAAGGAATACTCAAAGGCAAAAGAGGGAAATTTCCCAGGAATGGAGACAAAAATTTCTGGATTGCAACAATCCAGCAAGTATAGAACAACATAAATGTAAGAAGGACCACAACACTTTGAAATTTTACAAGTTCAAGGATAAAGAAAAAGTCCTTAAATCTTCTTGAAAGAATAAGACAGGTTGCCTACAAAGGAAAAAGAATCAGATTAGCATAAATTTCTCATCAACAGTACTGAATAAGAGACAACAATACTTCAAGTTTCCAGGAGAAAATTATGTTGAACTTGGAATCCCAGTGGAACTAACATTTGAGTGGCAGGACAAAATGAAGCTATTTTCAGACATGCAGGAATTCAGGAGATTGAGCACATACAGACCCTCTCTGAAAGAACCACTTGAGAATACTTTCCAGCCAAAGAAATAATGATTCCAAGACGGAGGAAGATGTGAAAATCACAAACAGAGGTGATCAAAGAAACTAGCAATGCTTAAATTTTATTCTGAACACATGTAGATTCATTATGTTTTATTAAAGTTTATTTAAAGTTTATTTATTAAAGTTTATTTAAAGTTTATTAAAGTTTAATTAAAGTTAATCCATGAGAAAGATATGTTCACAAAATATTAGAAAAATAGTTTAAAAATATTAACAAAATATGGAACAGAAATCTGTGTGGGACATATATAGCAAGAAAGACACAAGTCATGGAAAAAAAATTCTAACATTCTTGCCTTCTTTAAGAGATGGATAATGATTAAATCTACTGATTGATTTTTAAAAAAGAGAGTTGAGATGTGACTGTTATTTTATATGTTTAGGTTTTGCTTGCATCACAGAGAAATTTTATTCATGTGTCTATTGGATGGTTTTTCAAATTATTTAAGTAATGAACCATATATCACAACAGAGGAAGATTTTACACAAATTACAGTGCTGGTGGAAGTAACTAAAGAAGTGTTGTTGATCATGCACATGTTTCTTAGCTCTTGAGCAAAACTATTGGAATGAATAAATTAGAAAAGCACCAGCCATGATCTCCAGGTCATGAGATCGAGCCCCATGTCAAGCTCTGGGCTGAGTATGGAGACTGCTTAGGATTCTCTCTCTCCCTCTCCCTTTGCCTCTCCCCACCACAAGGAAAGGAAAGGAAAGGAGAGGAGAGGAAAGGAAAAAGGAAGGGGAAAAGGAAAGGAAAGGAAAACAGAAAACAAAGGGAAGGGAAGGGAAGAGGGGAAAGGGAAGAGGGGAGAGGGGAGAGGGGAAAGGGGGAAGGGAAGGGAAGGGAAGGGAAAGGACCAGCTACATTTAAACAAAAAGCCCGAGGGCTTACCTCTGACAAGAAGAAGGTACACCTTCAATTAAGTACAACTGACCAGTCAACACCTTTCTTTTCTTGTCCCCTGAAAGTATTCAAATCCAGAACTCTGAGAGGCACCCAAACTTCCCATTTCCCTTCCCTGACCCAGAGGGAAAGTATGGTTAACTTTTTTATGAGGTTACACTTATGATTTTTTCCCTTGGAAACTTACCTTGATAAACAATGAGGTCATTCTCTCTGAGGTATTATAATACCGTGACACACTGTGAATCATTCTGATGGCATTAATCAAATTTTGTATTCCATGAGCCATGGAAACCTAAAATTGAAATATATTAAGTGAATTCCATCATATATTTATAGTTTTAATAACCAATATCCTATAATATTCAAAACTCTAACCACACATAAAGTAGTGTAACAGTTTTATCTTAAAGTCAAATTTTACTAAATGCAATGTACCATCCTAGACTGGGTCTTGGAACAGAAAATGTACCAAGGCAATGCAAGATGTTAACAGGAGAATCCAGGTGAAGAAAATTCTGTACTATCATTGTAACTTTTCTGTACATTTAAATTTAAAAGTTTATTTAAAAATACAATTTTAGAAGTGAAAGTGGTTTTTAAAAAATATCTATTTATTTATTTATTTGACAGAGAGAGAGAGAGAACAAGTAGGCAGAGAGTCAGGCAGAGAGAGAGGAGGAAGTAGGCTCCCCACTGAGCAGGGAGCTTGAAGCGGGGCTCCATCCCAGGACACTGAGATCATGACCTGAGTCAAAGGCAGAGGCTTTAACCCACTGAGCCACCCAGGCACCCTAGAGGTGAAAGTGATTTTAAGGATTAATAGTTCAAGATGATCTTTTTTAAAAAGATTTTATTTATTTACTTGACATAGAGCAAGAGTGAGAGAGAGAGAGAAAGAACATGAGGAGGGGAGGGGCAGGAGAGGGAGAAGCAGGATCTCCACTGGGCAGGGAGCCTGACTCGGGGCTAGATCCCAGGACCCTGAGGACCTGAGCCAAAGGCAGACACTTCACTGCTGAGCCATCCAGGTGCTCCCAAGATGACCTTTTTAAAGATGAAGAAACTTGATATCTTGAAGGGTAAAGAGACTTGCTTATGATCAGAAAGCTAGTTAAAGACAGAGGTGAGACTACAACTCATTTCCACTTAGTCAATTCGATTCACCTTTCAGCAAGCCTACCAAATGCCACTCATTTCAGAGGATATTGGGAGAAATTCAAGTAAAAGGAAACTTCTGGAGGAGGTCGGAGCAGAGTGGAAGAGATGCATACAAACCAGTGAAACAAGTGGACAGGTATACAGCAAAGGAGATCAATGCAACAGAGATATAAAGCACCACTAACTGAATGCTTCCTGCATGCCAGGCACTAGGCAAAGAGCTTCACTACCTTAATTTATGCTGACAATGAGCATTTAAGGTAGGTTTGATCATTGCAAGACTGCACCAATTTTTTACATGGTACTGAGAAAGGAAAAAAAAATGCTCAAGCCTTAACACCCCCCCCAATAAAACTAAGTCACCAACGAGCTATATGCTCATTGTAAAGGTAATCATGAAATAAACCAACCATGCAGAAAATGACAGGAAAAAAGCTTCCATATCCATATTTTCTCCTTGGGTAGGCTGGGAAAATAAACTGTCCGAGAATTTGTACCACAGGCTAGTTACTTACTCACTGCAGTCTGAATTCACACAAATTCACAAAACAAAACAAAACAAAAACATTACCCAAGGGGAGAACTAATAATCTAAGATCATGTCAAGTCACATCCACAGTGATTCATAAAACTGGAATATCAGATATGCTCTGAGTACAGGGATGTTAAATGTGAAAAAAAAAATAAGTGCCTTACAATCTATCAAATAAAGCATTATGATTATTCCCATTGTGCAGATGAGAAAACAGAGAGGTAGGGAAGTTAAGCACCTTGCCCAAGTTCCTACAGCTGTTTTACATAAACACAGTTATATGACTGAGATTTGGAGACCCTGCTTTTAACTATGATGCAGATCAGGTTGGAAGAACAGGTAAGGTCAATGGCATTCCCACAGGAGGTTGCCTCTTAATTGCTAGGACAATATAAAATATATATGAAAGATGTTTTAATGGTGATAAAATAAATGAAACCAGAAATAACAACTATTTTTGTAAAAAATTATTTATTTGACAGAGAGAGAGAGAGCACAAACAGGGGGAGCTGCAGGCAGAGGGAGAAGCAGACTTCCCCCCAAGTGGGGGCCCCAATGTAGGGCTCGATCCCAGGACCTGGAGATCATGACCTGAGCCAAAGTTAGATGCTTAATCGACTCAGCCGCCCAGGTGGCCCAGAAATAACAACTACTGATTAGTGTACTGTATGCCCTAGGTATGAGTTGTCACTGTGACATAATTAACTCAATGGTACATGGCTTATGGAAATTAATATCATTACTTTGCAGGTAACCTTGTATGTCAGAATTCATATTATATATGTTATCTGTATATCAAGAAGAGTCTAATAAAAATAAGCTTAGGAGGAGTCTCTTCCACTCTCAATAAGGCAAGTCTACAAAGTACCCATAATTCCAATGAAGAAGGCTCAGAGATGGCATCAAATGGGTCCATCAGGAAAATGCCCTTCATCTAAATTTTAAACATCATTTATAACAGAAGCTCCTTGAGCACACAGTTCTTACCTATCTATACACAGTGTTCCGACACTTTATATGTAAAACATATGATGGTAAATATGCCAATAGCAGAAATTGTAACACCAAGATAATAAAATGAAACATTAAACATAAAATTCATAAAATTTATCCACAAGAAATGGAAGTATGAGTCCTCTGCACTTTTCCTGCTCAAATGTGAGTTACAAACAGCAGTTGCTGTTTGCTTTTAATGAGAATAAAGAAAATAAGAATAAATAGAATTTTTGAAACCTCAAAAATAGTGAGTATATGAGGGGGAAGCAATTATATGACAATACTATTAGAACTTCTTTAATTTCAAAGATAATGTTCGAAACATTCCTGCATGAGAGACTGTAAAAAGTTTAACAACAAAATAATAATAATAATAAGGTAAATCCATGCTAGAGCAATTGAATAAAAAGTTTTAAATTACTAAGATGAAAAGAACACCAGAACCAAAAGATTTGAAACATATAATTTTAAACAAGTCTTTTGAGAAAAGAACTTGAAAGTGGTACACCTAAAAATGTAGAGGTGTTGGTAACAATAAAGAGCATTTATACCTTTGTTCAAACCTTACTTGTTATAATGAAAAGCTTTTAATATGTAGGAAAGTATAGAGAATAGTATAATGATCATTTATGCCCATACTATACTTGACAAAAGTTAGTATTTTGGTATATGTGCCTCATCTATTATTTTTCGCATCAAGACCTACTTGCAGGTAGTCCTAGAGTAGGCTTTAGATATACGTGTATTTAAGATGTGCGTCTTCAGCTCTTGTGAATAGCCCTATAGGCGTGTGACATGTGAAAATTCTGACTTTTCTTAGACACAAATTCCAACTACACATGCTGTAAATCTGGGAAATCAAGTCACTGGGCTACTGAGTGAGCTAAGCAATGGCCATATTTCTCTATCACCATATTATCTGGTCTGCTTTACTCATGGTCATATACACACAAACACCTAAAAAGTGATACAAAATGTTCTTATGTAAAACAGATTTTAAAAGGTCCCCAACAGAAGTCTAGCTGCTAGTACTAGGGGTGTAAATAAGTTGTAAGTAAAATCCATCATCTTATGGAATCAATTAAAGGCTGCTCTTGGGGTGCCTGGGTGGCTCAGTCATTAAGCCTCTGCCTTCGGCTCAGGTCATGATCCCAGAGTCCTGGGATCAAGCCCCGCATCAGGTTCCCTGCTTGGCAGGGAGCCTGCTTCCTCCTCTCTCTCTGCCCGCCTCTCTGCCTACTTGTAATGTCTCTCTGTCAAATAAATAAATAAAAATATTTAAAAATAAAATAAAATAAAATAAAGACTGCTCTTGGAAGTCTTCCTATTCACTCTCATGGAGGATGGATTCCTGCATGGCTTAAGAACTCTACCTGCTCAAAACTCTCAGCCCGATGTCTTTCCCTCTCCACCCACATTAAACTCCGATGGCCTCTTGGGAGGGGTATGAACCAAACCTAAACACAATCCTCTTAGCCAAATCTAAATTATATGGAACGTAGATGGTTCCTCTTTCTCTGCCTCTAGAATGACACCAGCATTTTTCCTGCCCCCAGAAGTTTGGTCAACCAAACCATACAGCCAACAGCTGTGTGTGTGTGTGTGTGTGTGTGTGTGTGTGTGTGTGTGTGTGTGTGTGTAGAGGCTTTGACTGTCTCTTCAAAAATTAGATTCTTGGCCCACAGGAACTGTGATGTAGTAAATGCTTATTTCTTTAAGTCAGTCAGTTCTGGGGTAATTTGTTATGCATCAATGCATTAATTAATTAGGTTAACTCATTAATGAGATTATACTTATGATAATATCAAATATTTAAATGTAGGTTTAAATGAGTTTTTAATTCATGATATCTATATAATAGGAAAGTATATCTTTTAAATAACTTGTCTGCAGTATGCATTTCCCAATACACATATATTATAAAGTTACTTTAAAATGAGTTATTTTTCAAACTACAAAAAGCATACTTACGAGGTCATAGTTATAGAGCGGCTGGCATACTTTTTCTAGAGTGTACAAATATCTGACATTATCTTTTGACTCATTTGCTGTATCTGTTATTCTTGCATCCAAATCACGCCAATTCTAAGAAAAAATGTATAAGAATATCATGAAGTATCCAAATATATCACTGTACTTAATTTTAATCAAGAAATTCAAGCTAATCTCCCTAAAGTAGATAACACTAAAATGTGAATGATGTACCCTTTTCTTATACTATTTAAGACTTAAGGTTATTATAAATACCTTAAATGACTTACTAGAACTGAAAGCTCATTCTGTTTGTAATTAACATCCTGTCTGTAGGCTTAAACGGGACTTGCTTCTATCTGGAGTGACTTTTCTAGGTTACTTACTTGTGACATTACATTACTTTGGGTATTTGAGAATAGGATATATATATATATATATATGTATATATATATATATACACACACACAGAAAGAAAGAGATGTAGATAGATACAGATTTTTTTAAGGAAGAATACAGCAAAAGAAAATGACATGGAAAGAATCAAACCAAACTGTAGAACAGTGGACAGGAGATGTATACTGACAGCATATTTTTGCTTTTGACTTTCTATGTAATTCTTCACCTCCTTGAGCCTCTATTGATTCACAGTTTCAACAACAAATTAAAAATAAATGGCAATCACCCTAGAGGAGTATTGTCAAAATTTGTGTAAAAATATTGAGAAATAAATCTTTATTTCTATACTTCCTTTTCTCCTTTGGGAAGTAACTGTAGACTATAAGAAAGCCTTGCTCAAAGTTTAACACTTCTAAGTATATGGTTCCAGTACATGACTTGAGGAAGCAGCTCAAGAAGGGTAATTTTCCAGTCGGTTGTTCGGAAACATAACAAATTTTAAAATAAAAGGCCTCTTACCTTCAACAGTTTGGAGTGTGCAACATTAAGCACATTTATGACAGCCTTACAAGTTGGTCCTTCAATCTGTTCAATGATGTAGTTGAATTTGGCTGACATGCGTTTCCAGTGTTCCAATTCTGTGAGTGGACCTGAGTCATCAGCTTCTTTTCGCATTTGCTCACTCTCAATAAGTACCTGCGATCAAAAGAATCCACAGAATATAGAAATGTTACTTTCTCCCTTGGTAAAGTCTCATTATTTGCATCTTTTCAAAGAGAGCTTATAAATAAATAACCTTCAACACTGAATAATATTAAAAACTCCCAGCAAACTGAGAACAAAAGGGAACTTCTTTAACATAACAAACAGTATCTACCAAAAATCTACACCAAACTCATACTTGAAGATGAAATTTTATGAAATATCACTTTAAAACCAAGGACAAGACAAGTTTGCCACTAATACCACCCACTTCTATTCAAACTGGTAATGGTGGACTCCGAACAAGGTAACTAGAGTTAACAAAAGGCATCAGAATTGGAGATGAAAAAACGAAAATGGCATAATCAAAGATGAAATGGTTGGTTACATTTTTAAAATTCAAAAATATCTAAAGACAAACTTTTACACTTAGTAAAGTGAATAACTCAGTAAGATAATTGCATGGATACATAAACATCAATAGCATTTCTCTACAAGCCATCTAGCAATCTGAAAATGTAATTTCTAAATAAAGAGCATTTGGTATAACAAATAACAATGATAAGATATCTAGAGATTAGCAAAGGATGTGCAATATCTTTGTGAACAAAATTAGAAAACTTACTTTCAGCATACGAAAGAAAACCTAAATAAATGGAGAGATACCGTGTTCATGGATGGGAAAATTTAACCATATAAAGATGATAATTTTCTCTAAATTAATGTCTACATTCAACAAAAACCAATCAAAATGTCAATAGGGTTTTTTTGGTGATACTTGAGAAACTAGCCTTAAAATTAATTTGGAATAACAATCACCCAGAAATAATCAATGCAATTTTGAAGAAAAATACAGAAAGGAACTTGCCATGCCAAATACTGATTTAGTAAAAAACTACAGAAATGAAAGCAATATTATGTGAGTGTAAAACCCAAATAAGAACACCAGTGGGATAGACAGTGGGATTTTGAAATTTGATGCATTACAGAAGTGATATTAAAAATGTATTAGGAAACAATGGGCTAAAACTATGGAAAGAGCCCAGATGCCCATTGACACATGAATGGATAAAGAAGATGTGAGATACACACACACACACACATATACAATGAAATACTATGTGTATATATATATATATATATGTGTGTGTGTGTGTGTGTGTGTGTGTGTGATATATATCTATATATATACATACATATACATATAAAATGAAATACTGTGCAGCCACCAAAAAAGAAATCTTGCCACTTGCAATGCTATAGATGGAACTCGAGGATATTAGGCTAAGCAAAATAAGTCAATCAGAGAAAGACAATTATCATATGATCTCACTCATGTGGAATTTAAGAAACAAAGCAGGGTCATAGGGAAAGAGTGCAAAAAATAAAACAACGCAAAATCAGAGAGGGAGACAAACCACAAGAGACTCTTTTTTAAAAAAAGATTTATTCATTTGACAGAGAGACAGAGGGAGAGGGAGAAGCAGGCTCCCCACTGAGCAAGGAGCCTGATGTGGGGCTCAATCACAAGGCCCTGGGATCATGACTTGAGCTGAAGGCAGATGCTTAACTGACTGAGCCACCTAGGCACCCCAAGAGACACTTAATCACAGGAAACAAACTGAGGGTAGCTGGAGGGGAGGGGGGAGAAGGATGGGGTAACTGAGTGATGGACATTAAGGAGGACACATGATATAATGAGCACTGGGTATTATCTAAGACTGATGAATCACTGTACTCTACCTCTGAAACTAATAATACACTAAATGTTAATTAATTGAATTTAAATAAAAAAATAAATAAACTTTTAAAAAGGAAACCATGAGCTATTAACTAAACAGCTTATTTTTTGGACAATCGGCTAACTATATGGAAAAAGACAAAATTAGATTTCTACCCTGCACACACACACACACACACACACACACACACACGCACACACACAAATAATTCCAGATATATCAAAAACCTAAATGTTAAAAACGACATGGCAAAGCTTTTAAGAAAATACAGGAGATGAGGGTAAAATTATAAAGTAAAAGCATGCAACTAAATATCGTAATTGGCAGGGAAATGGTTTCCACTAGGGGGAAGAAAAGGGAGTTGAAACTGAGAAGAGGGCTACATGGGGATTGTAAGGTGTTGGTAATGCTGCTTCTTAACCTGTACAAAAAGTTACATGAACGTTCACTTTACAATAATTTGTTTCTTTTATTGTATTCATTTCTGTGGTTTTCACTATTTAAAATAAATAAATAACTTAATATCTTCATAATACTAAACAAGGGTTTCTTAAATAAAATACAAAAAAGCACAAAGTTCTTAGCCACCAGAGGTAACTAAGTTGAAGCTGGATTACAATTTGTAACTAATAAATGTACATTAACATGTAAAACTTTCACATGACTAAAGACACCATACCAAATTAAGGTGTAGGACACAATGCAGGCCAACAAAGGATTAAAATCTGGAAAATATTATTTAAAATCCAACATTTCAGGGGCACTTGGGTGGCTCAGTGGGTTAAAGCCTCTACCTTCAGCTCAGGTCATGATCTCAGGGTTCTGGGATCGAGCCCCGCATCGGGCTCTCTGCTCAGCAGGGAGCCTGCTTCCTCCTCTCTCCTCTCTCTCTGCCTGCCCCTCTGCCTACTTGTAATCTCTCTCTCTCTCTCTCTCTCTCTCTCTCTCTCTCTGTCAAATAAAAAAAAAATCTTTAGCGCGCCTGGGTGGCTCAGTGGGTTAAAGCCTCTGCCTTCGGCTCAGGTCATGATCTCAGGGTCCTGGGATTGAGGCCCGCATTGGGCTCCCTGCTCAGCGGGGAGCCTGCTTCCTCCTCTCTCTCTGTCTGCCTCTCTGCTTACTTGTGATCTCGCTCTCTGTCAAGTAAATAAATAAAAAAAATCTTTAAACTCCAACATTTCAGTAAGGTATCATCAAGCAATCTGAACTAAAACTAGGTAAAGGATGTGAACAAGCAACTCAACAAAGAGGAAACCTAAGTAGTCATTGAACATGCACATCAATAGAAATCAGAGGAATGCAAAATAAGATAGCATTTCACACCCAACATCCTGGCAAAGATTAAAAATCTAACAATCACAAGTGCAACAAATGATCTGAAGAAATGGGAACTCTCATATGCTTCTGTAAAAATAATATAACTACTGCTTGGAGGGTTTTGTAATATCCAATAAAGATTTATATACTACTTCTCTCAGCAATTCCACTGAGAAATTCTGGAGTATTTGCAAAGGAGATCTGAACAGAAGTATTCACTGAATGCATATTACTACTGTTTATAATAGCAAGAAGAAGAAGGAGGAGGAGGAGGAGGAGGAGGAGGAAGAAGGAGAAAGAAAAGAAACAACTGTCCTACTGAGGGAATGGATGAATAAACCTCTTTACCTCCTTAAACAGAAGGTATTAGACATGATTTAAATGTGTCCTTAATGTGTGAAAATTTATATAGCAAACTGATTTCTTTATAGAGGAATACCAGACAGTAGTTAAGTGGACAATTTACTTGTACCAATGTAGATGAAAGAGACTGCTAAATGAGAAAAATATAAACTGTAAAATTATATTTAATGGTGTTATATCATTTATGTAAAGATTTTAATGAAAAATAAATATTCTGTATTTATATATATACATAATTTATTTTTATATATAATTTAAAGCTTATAAGTATGCAAACGCAATAAAAGTGTGAAACTTTCAGGAGAATGAGAGGAGATGATAACATCAGGACAGTGGTAATTTAGAGGAAGGGAAAGGGATGGGTTGGAGGCTTTTGTGAAAATAAAACAGATCGGAAGCAAATGTGGCAAACATTATCTGTTTAATCTTAAGAGTACTTGTTTCAGGAGTCATTGTTATGTTATTTTCTGTACTTTCTATGTTTAAATGTCACATAATTTATTTATTTATTTTTAAGTAGCCTCCACACCCAGCATGGAACCCAACATGGGGCTTGAATTCACAACCCTGAGATTAAGACCTGAGCTTAGATCAAGAGTTGGACCCTTAACTGACTGAGCCACCCAGGGATGCCCCATAACTTGATGCAATTTGAATTGTGATGGAATGTTTTAAGAATACAAAGAAGTAAAATACACAGTTGATTTTTCAGACCTATGAAGGTGCTTTCTTTAATCCATGAAATAATTATTTGTTTTTAATTTTAACCATGGTGTACGGAACTCTTTCCTAATCTTATCACAATCTTCCCCATCTCCTTAAATAGAGGATACTAAAGACAGTTTCAAGTTTTCTTAAATGGCTGAAAGTCTATATCGCTTGAATTGTTGAATTAAAGAATGAAAATGGACCTTCAAAGTAACTAAATTAAGCAACCCTTTTGATGTTTAATTCCTGTTACGACACTATTCATAGATAGTTATCAGCCCCAAAGTGGATACTTTCAGGAAAGCAGCACATTCCAATTTTTTGTGTGTGGAGAGGATTCTGTGAGAAAGTTATCCTGATTTCAAAATTAAAAATCTTTCCTTAGAGCCATCACACTCTGGTTTTACTTCTGCCATTTAGGGCCATACACTGCAAGTTTAATTTGACATAAAATCCCATCAAATATTTGAAGATATCATAATACTCCCAAGTCCCCACCTTTTTTTTTGCTAGGTCAAATATCTCCATATACTTTCCTTGAATGATGTTGCTCATATCCTTGGCCTATTTCTCTCTATATTGCCCATTTCTTAATGATTTATAGAAGTTCTTTAATATATTATGGGTACTAACTCTTTGTTATATACACTGATAATATTTTCTCCCAGAAGAGCATTTATATTTTAGTTTTGCTCATGATAATTTTTGCCATATGGAAGTTCTTAAATTTTTTTTATATAGTCAAGTATGTCAGTTTTTTTCTTTCATGCCTTCTGGATTTTGTATCTTTTCTTTTTTAAGATTTTATTTATTTATTGACAGGGCGAGACACAGCGAGAGAGGGAACGCAAGCAGGTGGAATGGGAGAGCGAGAAGCAGGCTTCTTTCTGACCAGGGAGCCTGATACGGGCCTCAATCCCAGGACTCTGGGATCATGATCCAAGCCAAAGGCAGACGCTTAACTACTGAGCCACCCAGGCACCCCTGGGTTTTCTCTCTTAAGAACATATTAATAGAATCCTATGTTGTGTTCTGGTTCATTTATTGGTTTCATTTTATTTTTCACCTTACTTATTTAAGGTTGCATTTGTTCAAAACATCTTTGAGATTCATCTATGTTGTTGCATGCATCTCTTTTTTAAGTTTTAGCTTTCATATTTATGTCTACAATCCATCTTGATTAATTTTTTTGTATGACAAGGGGTCAAGAACAAGGATTAGGTTTATTTATTTATTTATTTATTTATTTATTTATTTATTGACTGATTGATTGATCAAGGTTTATTTTAGATGTCACAGTTCAGATTTTATTTTAGATTAAAGATCTTTCCCATTTCCTGCTTGATTCTGCTTAATTGGAGCCATCTGTTGCAATTGCCCAACTTGACTTTCTTATTTCAAGTTGCTAAATCTCCCTAAATCTCAAACTGTTTTCTTTTGTTTGCTCAATTTTCAAGAAAGAAAATCTATATTGATTGATCGTAATAGTTGGAGAGGATCTCCGTGTAGGACGGAGCCTAATTTCCACAATGGGTTACAATTCCCCTTTCCTCCAGTGACATAGTAGGTGAGTACAGAAGTCCTGTGGTGCTCAATTACTCACTTCAGTTTCCTAATGACACTTGACACAAATTTTGTGGCCAGCACACCAGGCCCTCGTGGAGTTTCCTAAGTCCTCCAATGTTTCCATTCCAATTCCATCTCCTTCTTTCTAACTATGTTAGAAGAATGCTCTAACTCTTGCTTGGTCAAGATTTTTTTTACCTTAGTCTTCATTTAACTGAAGATTTTCTTCTTTACTTCCACTGTCCTGTATTCATGATCATGAGATCAGTGAATTGGCTCCTAGTGTCCTTTTTCAGTTTAGAGCGATTACATAGTAAATGACTTGGGGCCGTATATATAGTGTAGGTTTGTACCTCTCACAATGTTGACTTATGCCCCATTCCTAATGTTGCTTTTCCTACTTCCAGAGAAAAATTTATTTGACCAGGGAGCTGCAGTACTGACATGAATGAGCCTAGTTTGAACCTCTTGGTCAACACAGATAATTCCACTGATCAATCAAGAGCTATTTAGTGTCTAGCACTGTGACTATAGTCACTTCATTGTATCCTCTTCCTTTCTCTTATGAAGAGTATAAACAATATATAAAGTACTGGAGATGAACGCCACCTAGTCCTATTTATTCATTTTTCCTCTCTCAACCTATATTGTTATAGTTTCCTCCTTAAAAGTAAGAAATATTTAAAATTGATTTTTAGGGGTGCCTGGGTGGCTTCAAGCATCTGCCTTCAGCTCAGGTCATCATACCAGGGTTCTTGAATCAAGCCCCCACATAGGCCTACTTGCTTAGCGGGAAGCCTGCTTCTCCCTCTCCCACTCTCCTTGCTTGTGTTCCCTCTCTCGTTGTGTCTCTCTCTGTCAAATAAATAAATAAAATCTTTAAAAAAATAAAATAAAATTGATTTTCAGTGGCCCGTGGAGAACAATGATTTTGCACTAAAGTCAAGAATAGGCTACGTTTCATAACAGAATCTGCAAGACTCCTTCCTCTTCCCTTTACTTTTAGGAAAAAAATGCAATGGCTAGGACAAAGATGAGAACTACGACTCATATCAGGTGTAATTACTTGAGTTAGCTCACCTGTTCAATCTGTTTGTACCATGTCATCAGCACCTCCTCTAGCTGACGAACAGTTTCTGAATTGCTAGCTGCAGCTGTCACTTCTTCAAATGTGTGCAGTTTGGAAAAATCGATATTGTCTACCTTCTTTAACATAACTGTTCCCTCGATACTTACTCTAGCACCTAAGAAGGAAGAAACAATATTGAGAAGAGGGGTTTAATGTCAATGAGTGGTTTCAAGCTAAAATTACTCAAATGTTAAAGATCAAATACTTTATAGAAATATAATACAAATTGATCAGTAGATTATGACTTGATAATTTTTATTAATATTATTATTTTAATAATATAAAATAATAAAATTATATATTTTTAAAAGAGCTAATAAGTAATATTTTAAAATGTGGTGAAATTTTTCATAAATAATATAGAAATAGAATCCTCCTGCTACAGTGGAAGAAAAAAACATATCATACTTCTGCAAAGATCCCTGGAAATGAGAGGATCTAGTGATTTGATTTCTTATATCTAAGTCTCGTAATTACTCTGATTAATACTTTCTTTTAAGATGGAATATTTTTCCCTCTAGTGATTATCTTTAATAACATATCTTACAGGGGTGCCTCAGTGGCTCAGTTGGTTAAGTGTCTGCCTTCGGCTCAGGTCATGATCCCAATGTTCTGGGATTGAGCCCCACATCCAGCCCCTGCTCAGGAGGGAGTCTGCTTCTCCCTCTGCCCCTCCCCCTGCTCATGGGCTTGCATGTGCTCACTCTCTCTCAAATAAATAAATAAAATCTTTAAAAAATAACATCTTATAGTTAATTTGCTCATTTTTAGCAATTTACTAAGCATTACATTTTATACTTACCATCTAAAAATGAAAGGTATCTGTTGATGGTTTCAGTGAAAATATGTTTTTCAGATTCTCCTTGCTTGGACTGGTTTAGAGCACCCCAATTATTTGTTGCAAGAATAGCTGGTAGAAATACACTTGACAGCATATTCTTAATCCCATTTAGGATTCCTGTTGATGCATCCAGTACAGTAAATAGCACTTCCTGAAAGGGTGGTGTTAAAAAATGATTTTATATGCCAATCCCATTAAAGAACTGAAAATCATAACCTATTTCACACTACAACAGGCATAGACAATACTTTTTTATATGCTAGTAGGAAAACATAAGTGGTCATGAAAATGAGAATTCTAAAATCTACAGCTTTATATGCTGCCCCCATTCTAATCATTCAGATATATGTTGATCAAGGTGACACTTTCCTCAGTGCTTCAGTTTCTACCTAGGGAAGGAGACATGGCCTGGAGCCTATACAATGTGAAGGAAATGAAGCTGAGCTTTCTGCATAAATTGCTTAGTGGAAAGTTGCTCTATTCATGGATATGGGACTAGAAAACTCCATCGGAATACCGAAAGAGCAATGACACTAGCCCAGTATTTTAAGTAGAAAAAATGATCAGTCTCAAGAAATCAGAAGCACAGAAATCAGAAATCCAGCATCTATGAGTGTGACATCCCAATTCATAAAATTTAAGTGACATGGAAATCCCTAGCCAAGAAATTAAGATTAAAAAAAAATTGCCCAGCATGAACAGACATTTCTGCAAAGAAGACATACAGATGACCAACAGACACATGAAAAAGTGCTCAACATCACTCAGCATCGGGGAAATACAAATCAAAACCACAGTGAGATACCACCTCACACCAGTCAGAATGGCTAAAACTAACCAGTCAGGAAATGACAGGTGCTGGCGAGGATGTGGAGAAAGGGGAACCCTCCTGCACTGTGGGGGGAATGCAAGCTGGTACAGCCACTCTGGAAAACAGTATGGAGGTTCCTCAAAAAGTTGAAAATAGAGCTACCCTACAACCCAGAAATCGCACTACTGGGTATTTACCCTAAAGATACAAACGTAGTGATCCGAAGGGGCACGTGTATCCGAATGTTTATAGCAGCAATGTCCACAATAGCCAAACTATGGAAAGAGCCTAGATATCCACCAACAGATGAATGGATAAAGAAGATGTGATGTGTGTATACACACATGCACACACACACACACACACACACACACACACACACACAGGAATACTATGCAGCCATCAAAAAAGGAAAGTCTGCCATTTGCAATGAAGTGGATGGAACTAGAGGGTATAATGCCAAACAAAATAAGTCAATCAGAGAAAGACAATTATCATATGATCTCAATGATATGAGGAATTTGAGAGGCAAGGCAGGGGTCGTGGGGGGTAGGGAGGGAAAATATGAAACAAGATGGGTCTGGGGAGGGAGACAAACCATAAGAGACTCTTAATCTTAGGAAACAAATTGAGGATTGCTGGAGGGGAAGGGGGTGGAGGGATGGGGTGGCTGGGTGATGGGTATTGGGGAGGGTATGTGCTATGGTGAATGCTGTGAATTGTGTAAGACTGATGATTCACAGACCTGTACCCCTTTAACAAATAATACATTATATGTTAATTTAAAAAATTAAAATTCAAAAAAAAGCCTTCCCCAAAGCCATTAAAATTTTTTTTAACCTATGAATGCATTTAAGTCACAGAAGAATACAACAGCTACTAGTCCACTTTGATGCCATTGCCTTGATTTGTGCTAAGGTGTCCCAGTCTTTCTCACTGTTGATTCTGTACCATTAGTCAAATGTCAACACAGTAAAAAGGACAAATATCTTAGTATTATGATAAAAATAAATCTTGACCTTGCAGATTCCATGAAAGTCTTGGGAACCATGCTGGGGATCACTGGTATACTGTATGTTCGACCGTGATTGTATTTCCACAGTTAAAATGATATAAAGAAACATCTAGCTAAATAAAATAGAATATAACTACACTGGAAGAATGAAGGGATGGAAAATGGCAGGAGGGGCAGAGGATAAAAAAGAGCTAAATCCTCATCTTCCACAGGGAAGTATCAATAGATAATGTCTAACCTGGCAAAGAAGCAGTCAGAGCCTATTATTTGGAGATATGGAGGCAAATAAAAGGATCTGCTGAGAGTTAAAGGTTGTTTCTGGAGAGTGAGCTAGAAGTCAGTTCTTATAACAAGACTTCCAGAATCTCTTCCTTTTTATTTTTTTATTTTTATTTTTTTAAAGATTTTACTTATTTGAGAGAAAGAGAATGAGAGAGAGAAAGAGAGCACAAGATAGGGGAGGGTCAGAAGGAGAAGCAGACTCCCCGCTGACAAGGGAGCCCGATGCAGGACTCAATCCTGGGACTCCAGGATCATGACCTGAGCCAAAGACAGTCGCTTAACCAACTGAGCTACCCAGGTGCACCAGAATTTCTTCCTCTTTTTAAAAAGTGCATACAACTGTGACAAAATAAAAACTAAATGATAAGAAAAGAATGGGTTGCCATAGACAAGCTAAAGGGAAAATTCATGAAATGGAAGATACACTGAAGAAACAAATCCACACGTTTGCAGACATCATTGCAAAACAGTTTCAAAGACAAAGAACGAAAACAAAGAAAAGACAGATCACCTATGAAGTACACTTACAGAAGAGGTTTCGTCAGCCACCAGAGATATCAGAATGGAATATCTACAAGGATTTGGAGGGAAATAACTCCCAGCCTAGAATCCAAAACCAAGTGAAACAACCTCTCTTAAAGGACTCTTTTGTCATAAACAGAAAAGGAGAAAAATTAGGTTGGATTTCAACTACATTTCCCATTGTAAAAAGGAAGGCTTTTATTTATTAAGACTCTCTAAGATAATAGAGAACTAGTATTTGTTGAGGGACTACTATGTGAGGCCACATAAGAATATGCTGATATTATCATTTAGTCTCACCACAGTGCTTAAGGTGGATATGACTATTCCCAATTTAAGAATGTAAAAACCAACATTAGGGGAATTTGGGAAGAGCATATGGGATGTCTCTGTATTATCTTTTAACTTTCTGTTTATCTAAAATTATTCTGAAATAAAAAGTTAAAAACAACCTAAAAAAAAAAAGGAATGTAAAAACCTAAGTCATAGAAAAGAAAAGCATCTTGTCAAGGAACACTCCACTGGTCAGTGGTGAGGCTAGGAGGCAAATTTGAGTCTCTCTGAATAAAACTGCTGCTTTTCCCAATCCATCAAGCTGCTTTCCTGGAACTAAGTAAGCAATGTCTAGGTCAATTCTCTCTTCTTTCTGAAATGGTCAAATAGTTAAAATATTAAGTAAAGAAGAGGCTAGATAAAGTAACTTTTACTCAAAATTGTGTGAACAACATTAAATTCACCCCCAGTGAATGGAAAGATGGAAATAATTTGCACACCATCTAGAAGAAATGGGATTTTGATGAATTTTAAAAGCAGTATCTAAAGGATAAATATCACTGAGCTCTATTATAGTAATTTTTCAGTTTCTTCGAATACATGAATACATTATTTTCTTGGAACTCAATTCAGTCCTATATGCAGAAAGGAGAGAAAGTAAATCAAAAGTACGACTATGATGATACGTTCAATGTTTAATTATAGGCTGGTGATGTCAATACATGGCAGAATAGGATGGCCCTTATCTTTGTCCCTTAACAAGAACCAGGAATTTGGTTTTTATCCATGGACAAAAGTGGCGTTGTGGGAGCTGTGGCATCCAGCACCATATGCCAAGGAACTCAGGAGTCGTCTCACCCACCATACATCGGGAAACAGGCATACAGACCTCAGTCTAAGTGTGGAAACTGCAGTGGCCATGTACCAACTCCAACGCCTCTCAGACACTGTCTCAGAGTCCCTAGAAAGCACTCTTAATCACCCATGGACAGAAGAGCCTTTGCGGAAGTCCAGATTTCAAGCAAAGAAGTTCCAGCACACAGTTGGAGCAGAAAAATATGAGTTTGGGTGCACTGGATAAGGTAAGAGGAGCAGCTTGATGTTATGCATCTCACCCCTCCCCCAAGGAAGCATAGTTTAGGACCTAGAGAGACCTTCTCAGCCTTCCCTTTCTCTTGCAGGGGAAAGTAAGAGCACATAAGCATCCAGCTTTCCCAGCTGTGTGGGATGCTGCCAAAGAGGCTCATTTCTCTCCCATCCCATCCAGGTCCTCAATCATGAGCTACATGGCTGGGAGCAGGGGGCAGAAAGAAGCAGAGAGAGTAGCAGAAAAGAGTCTTGGAAGGCATTAAAGGGAAGGAGACGACCTGCATCACAGACTCCTTCAAGAAGTCCACCACTGAGAGCCCAGCATGGCCACTGGGAACATCTGATTCATGAATGCCCATGAGCACCCCCAGCTCTCAGCATGCCTCAGCCACACATGCCCCCTACCCTGTGGCTGGTTCCCCATGCATGCTCCTCATGGCAGCAGTAAGAGCAACTTGGGCAGATGGCTAGTGAGTACATGAAGAAAGCCAGCCCAAATCTGTTGGCCATGGGGAGATCACAAAGTTGAGCTTTCACATCACCTTTGGAAAAATGAAAGGGAGCCTGTCAGCCTGGTGCACTGCAGGATTGAGAGAAGGCATACAAGCTCAAGAATTCAGCCACAAAAGGGAGAGAAATTGTAGAGCAGGTTCATCCATAGAAGTTCTGATGGAGCCTTAGGATCACCTTAGGGAACGTATTTCTCTACCAAAGACGATAAATACTGGCGGAGGTAACTATTACCTCAAATGTAAAGACAGCCATTCAAAACTTTAAGGAACATGAAATACAAAGGAAATGATATCACCAAAGGATCATAGTTAATTTTCTAGCAACCAACCCCAAAGACATGGAAATTTGCAATTTACCTGAAAAAGAATTCAACATGGCTATTTTAAAAGAAATCAGTGAGTATAAGAAAACACAGAAAGATAATTCAATGAAATCAGAAAAACAATACATGAAACAAAATGAGAAGTTTAATAGAGATAGAAATCATGAAAAAAAAGAGCCAAACAGAAATTATGGAGCTGAGGAATACAAAGAAATGAAAAATGCAACAGTGATCATCAACAACAGAATGGTTCAAGCAGAAGAAAGAATCTGTGATACAGAAGACAGGAACTTTGAGTTTATCCTGTCAGAGCACAACAAAGGATAAAGAGTGAGAAAAACTTAAACCTGTGTGAACTCTGGGATATCACTGAAAGCACCAAATTGTTGGAGTTCCAGAAAGAGAAGAGAGGGAGAAGAGGGGAGAAAGCTTATTTAAATAAGCTTTAAAGAAATGGTGACTGAAAACTGCTCAAATCTGGGGGGAGATTTTGATATCCAGGTTCATGAAGCTCATACATCACCAAACAAAATCAACTTAAAAAGATCCTTTCCAAGACACATGATAATAAAACTGTTAAAACTCAAAGATAAAGAGAAAATCTTGAAAGTGGAAAAGAAGCTTATGAATTACAAGGGAACTCCTGAAAATTACCAACAGATTTCTTAGCAGAAACCTGACAGGCTAAGAATGTGTGGAATGATACATTCAAAGTACTAAAAGAAAAAAAAATGGCAACCAAGAATACTCTGTCTGGTGAATTCCTACAGCAATTAAGGAGAGATAAAGATTTTCCTAGACAAACAAAAGCTGAAATAATTTATCACCAGTAGACTTGCCTTACAAGAAATGCTGAAAGGACTTCTTCAAGCCAAAATGAAAGGACACTAATTACTGACTTGAACACATATGAAAATATACAATACACTAAAAAAGGTAAATATGTAGTCAAATTCAGAATACTCAAATACTGTAATATGAGTGGTGTTAACCACATAGCTCTAGTATAAAAGTTCAAGAACAAGAATGATAAAAATAACTACAGCTACGAAATTTGTTAATGAATGCACAATACAAAAAGACATTTTGTGACATCAAAAATATAAAAAGGAAGAGCAAAAGGGTAAAGTTTTGTACGCAATTAAAGTTACTTGTTGGGGTGCCTGGGTGGCTCAGTTGGTGAAGCGTCTGCTTGCCTCTCTACCTACTTGTGATCTCTCTCTCTCTCTCTCTCTCTGGGTCAGACAAATAAATAAAATCTTTTAAAAAATAAAGTTACTTGCTATCAGCATAAAATAAACTGTTATATCTATAATGTTTTATATTAGCTTTATGGTAACAACAAAGCAAAAATCTACGATAGAGTCACAAAGATTAAAAAGGAAGGGAACAGAGCATTTCACATGGAAAAACACCAATTTACAAAGGTAAGTAGAAACAGAAGAAAAAGAAAAAATAGAAGTACAGAACAAGCAGAGAGCAATCAATAATATAGCATTAGTAAGTCCTTACATAGCAATAATTATTCTAAATGTAAATGGATTGAAATCACCAATCCAAAGGCACAGCATGGCTGGATGAATTCAAAAAGCAAGACCCAACTATTTGCTGCTTACAAAAGACTGATTCATTGTAGCTTTAAGAATACACATAGGCTCGGGTGCCTGGGTGGCTCAGTGGGTTAAAGCCTCTGCCTTCGGCTCAGGTCATGATCTCAGGGTCCTGGGATCGAGGCCCGCATCAGGCTCTCTGCTCAACAGGGAGCCTGCTTCCTCCTCTCTCTGCTTGCCTCTCTGCCTACTTGTAATCTCTCTCTCTGTCAAATAAATAAATAAAATCTTTAAAAAAAAAAAGAATACACATAGGCTCAAAGTGAAAGGAGAAAAAAATATTCCATTATAATAATATAATATAATATACCTCTGAAAACAAAAGGAAGCAGAGGTAGCCATACATATATCAGACAAAATAGGCTTTAAGCCAAAACAGTAACAAGACACAAAGAAGGTTATTGTACAGTGATACAGAAGTTACTTTATCAAAAAGACAAAGAAAGCATAAATGTATTTGCACCTAACATCAGAGCACCTAAATATATTAACCAAATACTAAAAGATCTGAAGGGAAAAACAGACAACACAACTTTCAATGATGGATAGTCCACCCAGACAAAAAATAAGAAGGAAATGTTGCACTTGAACTGTAATTTAGACCAAATGGATCTAATAAACACGTACAGAACATTCCACCCAACAGGAGAATATACATCCTTCCCAAGTGCACATGGAACATTTCCAGGAAAAATCCTATTGTTGGTCACAAAACAGCAAATTTAAGATGACTGAAATCATACCAAATTTTTTTACAATCACAATGATATGAAACTAGAAATCAGTAAGAGAAAAAAGGTAGAAATTTCACAAATATGTGAAAATTAACACACTCCTGCAAAAACAATGGGTCAAAGAAGAAACCTAGAGGGAAATAAAAAATACCTTAAAACAAATGAAAATGGAAACAGAACATACCAAAGTCTATAGGATTTAGGAGGCACCAAAAGCTGTTCTAAGAGGGAAGCTTACAGCAATAAATGCCTATGTTAAGAAAAAAGAAAGATATTAAACAATCTAACTTTATACCTCAAGGAACCTGAAAAAGAAGGACAAGTTAAACTCACAGTTGGCAGAAGAAAGGAAATAACAAAGAGCAGAAATAAATGAAGCAGAGACCAGAAAAACAATAGAATGACCATCTATCTGATCTGGGGATAATAGGAAATACAGAGAGAGAACTTGTACAACTCAATAGCGAACAAACAACCCAATTAAACATGAGCAGAGGAACTGAATAGACATTTTTCCAAAGAGTCATCCAAATAACTAAGAGGCACAAGAAAAGATGCTCAACATCAGTAATCATTAGGGAAATGAAAATCAAAACCACAATGAGATATCACCTCATACCCATTAGAATGGTTAAATTCTAAAAGACAGGATGATAGGGAGGGGTGCCTGGCTGGCTCAGTCAGGGGAGTATGTGACTCTTGACATCGGGGTCATGAGTTTGAGCTTCACGTTGGGTGTAGAGACTACTTAAATAATAAACTTAAAAAAAAAAAAAGACAAGAGGTAAGTGTTGGTGAGAATATGGAGAAAAGGGCACCCTAGTGCACTGTTGGCAGGGATGTAAATTGGTGCAGGCACTATGGGAGACAGTATGGAGGTTCCTCAGAAAATTAAAAATAGGTCTACCATACAATCCAGCAATCCCACTTCTGGATATATATCCAGAGGAAATGAAATCAAGATATTGAAGAGGTATCTTCACCTCTGTTCACTGCAGCATTATTTACAATAAGCGAGATACAGAAACAACATGTGTTCATCTATGGATAAATGGATAAAGAAGATATGGTATGGACAGGATGGACTATTATTCAGCCACAAGAAGGAAGGAAATCCTGCCTTTGAGACAACATGGGTGGACCTTGAGGACATTATGCTAAGTGAGATAAGTCCGACAGAAAAAGACAAATACTGTACAATCTCACTTAGATGTGGAATTTTTTAAAAAATGACCTTATAGAAACAGAGAGTAGAATGTTGGTTGATTACCAAGAGCTGTGGGGTAGGGAAAATCAGGAGATGTTTGTCAAAGCATACAAATTTTAAGTTATAAAATGAATACACTTTGGGGATCTAATGTACAGCATGGTGATTATAGCTAATACCAATATATACTCAAATGCTACTAAGACAGTTCACCTTAAACGTCATCACCAAAAACAAACCAAAAAAAAGGTAATTAGGTGAGGTGATGGAGTACTAGCTAACACTACAGTGGTAATCAGTTCACAAAATATCAGTGTGTTAAATTAACATGTTATATACAGATTAAACTTACACCATGCTATATGTCAGCTACATCCCAATTAAGCTGGAAAAAAACATTTAACTTTATATTCGAAAAAATGCAAGCATACCTCATGAATATTTTTAATATTTATAGCAGTATCACTGTGACAGCGAACAAAAAAGACACATAATCCTTTTAGTTTCTCTGGGGCTGCGTTGTCTATATACAATCTCATCATTTTGGCCCCTTTGGTTGCTCCGGCAATAGTTCGACCACACTCTGAAAACAAGAGTCAAGAATGTAGTGTATGATCACAGAACAGATCAACTGTGATAAATCACTATGGGTGTTATAGCATTGCCTCTTGCTTCACTTTACTGGAAGGAATTTTTGATATGATTGTAGTAATTTTTTTGTTGTTGTCTACAAAAAGACATCACTAATTGGAATACTTGAAGTGCAGCATCCTTGGTTTCCTTTCCCTGAGTTCTGCACTTTTGCCCCTTTGGCCTTGCCTCAGGCAAGGTCTTCACACAGACTGTTCTATCTCATCACCAACACTTTGCCTCCCCAATTCCTACTTATCTTTCAAATCTTTGCTGAAACCCAAGTCTCTTAGAAGCCTTCACTGGCTCCCCAGAGAGGATTTAGTCCCCTAGTGAATATACTCATAGCCCCCAAGTTATATTAAATTCTTCCTCAACCTGATTTCAGTGAAAATTAATCATTTAATTTCAAAAACTATTAAAAAGATGAGAATTTTTGGGGCGCCTGGGTGGCTCAGTGGGTTAAAGCCTCTGCCTTCGGCTCAGGTCATAACCTCAGGGTCCTGGGATAGAGCCCCATGTCAGGCTCCTTGCTCAGCTTCCTCCTCTCTCTGCCTGCCTCTCTGCCTACTTGTGATCTCTCTCTCTGTGTCAAATAAATAAAATCTTAAAAAAAAAAAAGATGAGAATTTTGTTAGATGGTCAGTTGTATTATTAATAAGCAAAATTTAACAGTCTTCCTATCCACAATAATTTAAAATATGATAAAAGAAATTTTAAAATCCCCATCCCAAAACCATGAAAATATTTTGTCTTCCCAGCCTTCTCTCCTTTGGGTATGGGGGGTTCCCCCTGTCCTGTGACTCCGGAGGTCACCAGCCTCAGAGCCCTGCCGTGTTGGGCACGTGCAAACGAGACTGATCAGACTCTGCAAAGAGGTCAGTCCCGACTGGAGGCACAGAAAGGTAAAGGGGACTGGAGAGATGTCACTCTAGTGATGAATCCTAAAGAAATTGGCCTGAAATCTGTGGAAATGCTGTAAGCTTGTCCCTCCCAAGGCGTGGTGGTTCCACTAGTTCTCAATTTTGTGAACAGCCCAGTTTTTTTGTTTGTTTGTTTTTTGTTTTTTGTTTTTTGCGCTAATGTAAGCCAGAGTCCACTCTGGTTGCCTACAACCAAAGAACCCCAATACACACTATGTAAGGGCTAAAATGCTCATTCATGGAGGTTGGCACAGAGAGGTGCCTCTAACTTGAATAACCTCCCTCCCCTTTTTCCTCAGTAAGAAAACCCATTGCCTCATCCAGCAATGTGTACATCCCAAAAGAGACAACTGCTTTCTCAGCCTCCCTTAACCCCTGCAGTAGCCACATGACACAGTTCTGGCTGATTAGACGTAAGATAAGCTCAGGCCTTCCTGATAATGGGGAGAGGTGAGGCCCTTTCCCACAAGCACCTTGAACTTGGATGTGATGGCTAGAGCTTCATCATATAACCATATGGGGCAAATATGAATACAAAAGCCACCATGTTAAAAATGAAAGAATTGCAAGAAAAAAAGAATCTGGGTTTCTGATGACAATGGTGAGCACTGGAAGAAACTATTGCCAGTCACTGCCCACCTTGTTATAAAAGAAAAATAGAGCCCCTATTTGTTTAAGACACTATTAGGACTTCCATTACTTACAGCTAAACATATTCTGTATATAGCTACATATTCTGTACACCAATCGGAAGGGGAATGGTTTCTAAAAACCACAATGCAGCTATACTATGGAATATTGTACAGCATTTTTAAAGCTTTATTAAAAAAGATTTTTATTTATTTATTTATTTGAGAGAGAGAGAACACAAATGGAGGCAGGGCAGAGGGAGAGGTTCAAGCAGACTCCCCACTGAGCAGGGAGCCTGATGTGGGGCTCTATCCCAGGACCCCAAAATCATGGCCTGAGCCAAAATCAAAAATCAAATGCTCAACCAACTGAGACACCCAGGTGCCCCTATGCAGTATTTTTTAAATGACACAAATCTATATATAACAACATAGGAAAAAAATGTCTAGGCTATACTGTCAAATGCAAAACTCAAATCAAGAATAAAATGTACTATATGATCACATTTTTAAATGATAATAAGCATTTATATATTAGTAGATGCATATAAGAAAGACATATAGAGGAATCATTGCCAAGCTAATAAATGTATTATTTTTCTATGTAACAAAATAATAATTAAAAACATATGTATCTTGGGGCATCTGAGTGACTCAGTAGGTTAAGCCTCCAACTCTTGATTTCAGCTCAGGTCATGATCTCAGGGTTGTGAGACTGAGCCCTGTGTTGGGCTCTGTGTTGAGCGTGGAGCCTGTTTGGGATTCTCTCTCTCCCTCTACCTTCCCCTTACCCCGTGCTCAATCTCTCTCTCTCTCTCTCTCTCTCTCTCTCTCTCAAAAAAATAAATAAATTATATATATATATATATATATATATATATATATATATATATACACATATCTTACATACGTTATCTTTTCTACTGCCAATTTCCCTCCTGAGAATTCTTCCTAAAGTCTTCCTAATCCACATCGAGTTCAGTGATATTCACTGAGGCATTGTTTAAAAGAGCAAGAAGTTGTAAACAAGCTCTAAAAATAAGAGATAACTTTTGAAAGTAAGTTATATTAGCCTAATGAAATATAATGCAGCTGTTAAAAATTAAATTGTAAAAAAATGTGGCATGAAGAAGAGAATACTATCAAATTTTAAAAGCCATCATAAAATAACATGTAGAGTTGGATCCCATTTTTGTAGCATAGATTTATTTATCTATCTACACATTACAAAAGGAGATCGAGCTCTATGTATATATACACACACAGACTATACTTATACATAACTTTCTCTCTTTCCCTCCCTCCCTTTCTCTGAATAAAAGAGGGATGCAGAGAAGCTATAGAGGAATAGTCATCAAGGAATTAAGAATGTTTATTCCAAATGGCTGAGAATGTGGGTGGTTTTTATTTTTCTTCTCAGTGTAGGTATTTTCTTATATTAAAGAATTAGATGAAAATAGAAGCATATAATCAAGTTCTGTATTTCATGATGCAAACTTTAATGAGACAGGAGGAGTTTAGAGAAAAGTGATGGATAAGGAGGGGTAGGATTTGGCTGGGTATAGAGAAGAAAGGCATTCTGAGAGAGTCAGGAGGGCAGAGCAAAGGGCACAGAAATGACCCTAGAATGTCCAGAACACAAGGAAGAGACTGGATTAAAGGGAGCAGCAAATTCATGTCTGCAAGAATAGGAGAGCAGGCTAAATAAACACTGTGTGTCCAGGTAATCAAATGAGGGGTTTGGACCCAATCCAATAACTAGCGGCACTATAAAAGATTTACTTTTTAGAATTTTTGATGAAGGATAACATACAGTGTTACATTAGTTTCAGGTGTACAATGTAATGATTCAACAATTCTATATATTTCTCAGTGCTCACCAAGATAAGTGTGATCTTAATCCCCTTTATCTATTTCACACAGTCCTCCACCCACCTCCCCTCTAGAAACCACCAGTTTTTTCTCTGTATTTAAGAAGCTGTTTGGGCGCCTGGGTGGCTCAGTGGGTTAAAGCCTCTGCCTTCAGCCCAGGTCGTGATTTCAGGGTCCGGGGATCGAGGCCCGTGTCGGGCTCTCTGCTCGGCGGGGAGCCTGCTTCCTCCTCTCTCTCTGCCTGCCTCTCTGCCTACTTGTGATCTGATCTCTGTGTGTGTGTGTCAAATAAATAAATAAAATCTTTAAAAAAAAAAAAGAAGCTGTTTTTTTTGTTTGCTTGTCTGTCTCTTTTTTTCGTGGTTCCTTTGTTTCTTAAATTCCACATATAAGTGAAATTCTATGGTATTTGTCTTTCTCTGACTTACTTCACTTAGTATAATACTCCCTAGATCCACCCATGTTGTGGCAAAGGGCAAGATTTCATTTTTTTTAAAGATTTTATTTACTTATTTGAGAGAGAGAGAGAGAGAGATCACTAGCAGGGGGAGTGGCAGGCAGAGGGAGAAGGGGAAGCAGACTTCCCACCAAGCAGGGAACCTGATGCAGGACTTGATTCCAGGACCCTGGGATCATGACCTAAGCCAAAGGCAGATGCTTAACCAACTGAGCCACCCCAGGCACCCCAAGATTTCATTCTTTGTATGGCTGCAACCCAATTGTTCCTCCATAGATGAATGGATAAAGAAGATGTGGTATATATATACAATGGAATATAAGATTTACTTATAAAGGAATAAGCAGTGTGAACTTCAGGGAGGGAATCTGGTTTCAGAGCTACAGGTCTTCATTCTGGAACACTAGGGCAAGCATGAGAGATGAGCCTCACCTAAAAGCAGCAGAGGAGAAAAATGAGAAAGAACCAAGAGGAGAGACAATCCACAGGACTCCAAAGATAAGTAGTCTAAGACCAAAAGTATGGCCCATGCATCTGGCTATTAAGACAAAAGTTTCACATCCTAGTAAAGTGTTAATTATTTTAGGAATCCTGCGAATAGTAAAGAAGCCAGATATTCCAACAGACAACTGCAACAGACATGAGATGCTGACCCAAGATCACAGGGACAGCTGCTGGGCTCTCACATGGTTTCCTGACTGTTGCCAGTCACCTGAAATCCTGTGCAAAATGGCTCCCCCTGGTTCAGGGAAATGGAATTAAATTCTAGTGAAAACATGCATCTGCTGGGAGGTATCAGTGATTTCTATAAGTATGTTTTCTCTTTATATTATAGTGGTGTCTGAAATATATATTTGGGCTGCAAATGTATTGTTGTTGTTTTTAATTTATTTATTTGAGAAGAACGAGAGAGAGCAGAGCGAGCAGCAGAGCGAGGAGGGAGAACATGAGTGGGGGGCTGGGGAGCAGGGAGAGGGAGAAGCAGGCTCCTTGCTGAGTAGGAAGCCTGACATGGGGCTCAATCCCAGGACCCTGGGGTCATGACCTGAGCTGAAGGCAGACGCTTATCTGACTGAGCCACCCAGGTGCCCTCAAAATGTATTGTTTTTAAGATACTTTTTTGGGGGGCACCTGGGTGGCTCAGTCAGATGGGCCTCCAACTCTTGATTTCAGCTCAAGTCATGATCTTAGGATCGTGAGATTGACCCCTATATGGGACTCCATGCTCAGCACAGAGTCTGCTTGAGATTCTCTCCCCCCGCAACCCCTCCCTGCTCATCCACATGCACTCTTTCTCTCTCTCTCTCCCAAATAAATAAATCTTTAAAAAAAAAGACACTCTCTTTTCCACACATAAGCTTCTGATAAATTTTCTGTATAAATGTACTTCTATATAAATATATAATCTTTATAAATATATATCAATTTATAAAAGAAAAATATGCTGCACTTTAACATTCATTAACTAATAGCCAGCACATTGCTTTCATAAAATATCCTTACCAATGCCAGGGATATCACCTTCCTGGTACAAAAATTTCAGTGTCTTACAACCATCTTTCATAAAAAAATGAGCAAATGCTTCCAGCTGTTAAATAAAAGAGAGAATTATGATCAGTAAAATGACCAGTTACATTAGCTACAATAAAATGAACCACGCCCTGGGCTAGGCAGGCTCAAAGACTTTATTCGAGCTACAGAGTGACAGGGACATCAGAAGCAGGATTAGAATTTGAACTACTTTAACTCCAAAATTACCATGAAATATATAGTAAATTCTACTTCTGAACCTACACTGACAATCTACAAATATAAGTAGGCAGCCACTTTACCTGACCCTGCCTCACAGAATCTTATAGGAGTAAATGAATGAATCCAACTGGAAGTAAATATAAAGAATTATTATTAAAACAAACTATTCTTAAAAACTGACTTAGAGAACAGAAAACTTGACTTGCCAACTAATTGGGTTTTTAGACCAATTATTTGAGTAATTATGCTTTCAGCTATTGTCATTTGACCCATATTATAGCCAGACTAATATAAAAACAAACTATTATAATGAGAGTCTCCCATGTTTATGAGCATGACGCTCTCACTGAATCACTTATAAGTAAGTGTCATATCTTAGGTAAGTGGAAAATAAATAGGTCATGTAAACAAAAATCCTCACACATCACTTGGGAAATACAAAGTTACTCAAGCCACTTCACTTAGTCCACCGAGTCTATACCTAAATGTCACTCTTGAGCAGTGGGTTTCTCTTCACTTACTGGCCACCTGCGGAAAGTATGCCAGATCTAGCAAAGCCTCTCCTCCTAGGACAGTTCTCAAACTTTAGTGTGTGTCAGAGAAGCACCTAGGGCGTTTAAAAAAAAAAACAAAATGCTGGCCCTGAGGACTTGCATTTCTAAAAAGTTCCAGGTGAGGGGTGTGGGTGGCTCAGTCAGTTGAGCCTCTGAGTTTTGATTTCAGCTCGCATCATGATCTCAGGGTCATGAGATCAAGCCCTGCATGGGTCTCTGAGCTCAGCAGGAAGTCTGCTTGAGATTCTCTCTCTCTCCTTCCCCCTCGGCTCCTCCCCCTGCTCATGATCCCTCTCTCCCTCTCTCTCTCTCTCTCTCTCTCTCTCTCTCTCTCTCTCTGAAATAAATAAATCTTTAAAAAGTTCCAGGTGATGGTGATGCTGCTGGTTCTGGGACCGCATTTGGGAACCACCATCCCAGGAAATGAAACGGAGCCACACAGATGTACCAAATTCTGGCCCTTCGTTTTCTACTCTTTCATCTGACACATAAACTTGACTCTTACATAATTATAATCTGAAAGATATGAAAACTGTCAGCACAGCAATTCTGCCCAGTTCCATAAATACTTTATTGCTGTATCTAATCATATGACCCATCAGATTTGAAAGTATCCAAATTATCAGAAACAGAGCACACACCTGTGATGAAAAGACATTACAATATCAAATGCAACAAATTCTTATTCTTTAGACACACTGTACTCCAGGAGAGTGAATGTTGTCATGGGCTGAAGTCATGACTGCAAATTAAAAATTCACTTATACAAATAGCGCATCTGCACTTTACCACTGCCCTGCACTAGATAAGGTGGCATTATTATGCCCCTCTTACAGGAGAGAAAAGTAAAGCTAAAAAGAATTTGAGTAAAAGACCCAAAGACACACAACCATGAGTTCAGAACCTGGAACCAGAGGCCAGCCTTGGGCCTCCAGGGCTGAGCTACCCCCAGAGAACCACATTGCTATTGCCTTGACTTTCGAAAACACTGTCATATAAGCCAGGAAAGCAAGATGGTCTGCGATTATCCTGAGCAGTGCTGAATGAAGAGAGCAACAAAAGCAGGGACATTGATGTAGTAGAAACTTCTGTATTGGTCAGGGTCCTGGCAAGAAAAGAAGTCCCAAAAATGGGTTTTTGAAGAAACTTTATAATAAAGAGGCTACTTCTAGAGCCCAGAACAGGGTTAAGGGAAGCTGTGAGTTATGGCAGCAGTAGGACTACCAACAAAGGAAAAGGCAGCACCAGCCAAGGCCTGAAAGTCTGATGAGTGGGGGAGGGGGGCAGCTGGAAGCAGGTGGACACAGAGCTGTGGAAGGAGAATGGCTTGGGAAGAACTATGGTTAGAAGCTATGACTGTAGCCAGAAAATATGGCCAAGCAGGGAGGGGTCAGACTTGTCTCCCTTCTGCTCTCCTGTCTCCTGCTGGGGCCTCCTAGTGACTGAGTCCCGTGCAAGCCAGAGAGCAAGGGAGCCCAGGTGATGAGTTCTAGAGAGGTCAGCCTTTCGGGCCACGGAGTCAGTGGTAAAGACTGGATAACAGATCTGAAGGCAAACAAAATAAGCATCACACCCTCTATGTCCACCCTTTCGTGGGAACTTTAATGAGCTGCTTTCATCACTCTGGACTGCTACACCAGGATTCACATAAAAGGAAAACCCTCCCATAAATCACCACAGCAAACTAGGCCACCCCTTGGCTCCTGGTTCCATCTCCGTATTCACTTGTCCACCAATCTTGATGCCAATTTAAGTGCTTGCCTTGTCCCTTCAACCAAATAAGCATTCTGATCTCTCCCAGATTTCGAGAATGGTTTCCCTCCTGGCTGTACCCTCTCCACTCCATGGTAGCTTTGCAACTGCTGAACCACTCTTCCAGAAACACCTTGCCTGGTTTGCATCTTCCCTTAAGACCTACATTTCCCTAGATTTCCTAGATGTGCAGCCTAAGCAGTGTCTGACCTGGTCCATCGTGGCCTTCAGGGAAGAACCTAAGTGCAAGACATACTCCAGGAATGACAAATGGAAGGGTTTGCAGGCATAAGACACTGGCATGCTGGCCAATGAGAAACACCTCCTCCAACCAGAGTATCAACCCAGAAAACCAGCTGGCAAATATTTAAGAGTGAGATTACCAGCTCTGCAGTCACCCATCTCCCTGACTTAGTCCTAGCAGTTGTCCTTCTCTGAAGGTACTAGCCAGCACCAACATCTATGCCTAGACTCTTTGCAGAGCTGCTGTGATTCCAACTGTGGGATTCACCAAATGTATGGCCTAGCAACTTCCAGGTGAAATAAGGTTGATCACCTATCTTGCTATATGGACGGTATCATCCACAGTCAGGAAAGACTTCAAAATTTGTGAGCTACAGGCCCAGTGAAAAATAAAAATGTAAGAACAATTCTGAAAAAATTATTAAGAATTTCAAGGTGAAGTCTCCTAACCAGAGAAAACAAGCTGATGGTTACCAGAGCTGAGCTGGGGAGGGGCAGGGTGGGTGATATAGGTGATGGGGATAAAGGAGGGCACTTGCTGTGATGAGCAACAGAGGTTGTATGTAAGCCTTGAATCACTAAATTCTACACCCGAAATTAATATAACACTGTAAATTAACCACCTGGAATTTAAATAAAAACTTAATTTAAAAAGTAGAGTATTTAGAGCATTAAATCCTCTCTTTACCTCAGCACAATGGATGGCTGCCATGATTATTTTCAACCTAACAGAAGTCTGAGGTTTTATTCTCTGGAGAGGTCTCTGAACTGCTGGATACCAAGTACAAACCCTAACCCTATCCTTAACCCTGACCCTAAACCTAACCCTACCCCTTCCGGTAACCCCTAAACCCTACCTGCAACCCTATCTCTAACCCTCAACCTAACCTCTGGAGAGATCTCTGAACTGTGGGATAACAGGCACATACTCTCACACTTACCCTAACCTTAACTCTAAACCTAATCCTAACCCAAACCCAAACCCTAACCCTCACCCCTACCACTAACCACTAACCCCTCACCCTAACAATAACCGTAACCCATACATATACAATGGAATATTCCCCAGCCATAAAAAAAAGAACAAAATCTTGTCATTTACAAAGAGGTGGATGGAGGTAGAAAGCATTATTCTAAGCAAAAACCTTATCCTAACCCAAATAAACCCTAACTCCTAACCCTAACACTAACCCTAACCTAACCCTGAACTTATCCCTCCGGAATGGTCTCTGAATTGCAAGATAATAGACACATACAATCACACTGACCCTAACCCTAACCCTTATTTTGGCCCTAAACCAAACCCTAATCCTAGATCTGAGGGGAAAAAAAGATTTGGTATACACACACACACACACACACACACACACACACACACACTGGAAAATTACTCAGCCATAAAAAAGAGTGAAATCTTGCCATGCAAATGAATGGATGTTAGAAAGAATTATTCTAAGCAAAATAAATCACTCAAAGAAAGACAAATATTCTCTGATTTCACTCATATGTGAAGTTTAAGAAAGAAAATGAGCAAATGGGGAAAAAAGAAAAAGAAAGAAAGAAAAAGAAAGAAAGAAAGAAAGAAAGAAAGAAAGAAAGAAAGAAAGAAAGAAAGAAAGAAACAGAGAGACAAACCAAGAAACTTAGCTATAGAGAACACACTGATGGTTACCAGAGGGGAGCTGGTTAAGACGGGTGAGTTACATAGTTGATGGGGATTAAGGAGTGTACTTGTGATGAGAACCAGAGGTAGTATGGAGTTGCTGAATCATTATATTGTACACCAGAATCTATATTACCGTATATGTTAACTAACTGGAACTAAAATAAAATCTTTAAAAAAAAAAAAAGAATTTCAAGGTGGATATGGTCAATTCAACTTCGACAAAAGAGGCAAGAATATGCAAAGGAAAAAGAAGGTCTCCAACAAATAGTGCTGAGAAAACTGGACAGCTACATGCAACAGAATGCAACTGGACCACTTTCTTACACCATATAATAGTAAAATCAAAATAGATTAAAGACCTAGGGGCGCCTGGGTGGTTCAGTTGGTTAAGCTAGCGACTGCCTTCAGCTCAGGTCATGATCCCAGAGTCCCAGGATCGAGTCCCACATCGGGATCCCAGATCCATGGGGAATCTGCTCTTCCCTCTGACCTTCTCGCCTCTCACACTCTCTCTACTCTCTCTCTCTCAAATAAATAAATAAAATTTTAAAAAGTAGATTAAAAACCTAAACATGAGATCTGAAACCGTAAAAGTCCTAGAAGAGAGCATAGGCAGTAATATCTCTGACATTAGCCATAGCAATATTTTTTTAGATATGTCTCCTGAGGCAAGGGAAATAAAAGCAAAAATACACTATTGGGACTTCATCAAAATAAAAAGCTTCTGCTTGGCAAAGGAAAAGTCAACAAAACAAAAAGGCAACTTCCTGAATGGGAGAAGATATTCACAAATGATACAGCTGATAAAAGGTTAGTATCCAAAATATACAAAGAACTTATACAACTCAACAAAAAAATCCAAATAGTCCAATTTAAAAGTGGGCAGAAGACATGAACAGACATTTCTCCAATGAAGACATACAGATGGCCAACAGACACATGAAAAGATGCTCAATATCACTCTTTATCAGGGAAATGAAAGTCCAAACTATAATAAGATATCACCTCACATCTGTCAGTATGGCTAAAATCAAAAACCTAAGAAACAATCAGTGCTGGTGAGGATGTGGAGAGGAAGAAACCCTGGCTCACTGTTGGTGGGAATGCACCACATGGTGCAGCCATGTGGAAAACACTATGGCGGTTCCTCAAAAATTTAAAATAGTAAAAACAGAACTACCATATGATTCAGTAACCATGCTACTGGGTATTTGCCCAAGAACATTAATTCAAAGGGATACACGCACCTCTATGTTTATTGCAGCATTATTTACAATATTGTTGTGGAGGCAGCCCATGTGTCTATCAACAGATGAATGGGTAAAAAAGATAGGGTATATGTAAACAATGGAATATTATTCAGCCATAAAAAAGAATGAAATCTTGCCCTTTACAAGAACATGTGTGGAGCTAAAGGGTACAATGCTAAGCAAAATAATCCAGTCAGAGAAAGACAAATACCACATGATTTCACTCATATGTAGAATTTAAGAAATAAAACAAAGGGAAAAAAGGAGACAGACAGACAAACAAACCAAGAAACAACCCTTAACTATAGAAAACAAACTGGTGGTTTCCAGAGGGGAGGTGGGTGGGAGGATGGGTGAAATAGGTGAAGGGGATTAAAGACTACACTTATCATCATGAGCACCAGGTGATGTACAGAACTGTTGAATCACTATTTTGTTCACCTAAAACTAATATAATACTCTATGTTAACTATACTGGAATTAGAAAACTTAAAAAAATGTTTTTTAAAGAATTTCCAGGTGGTAACTGGAAACCATTAAATCAAATGCAGGGCCTTTCAGCACAGGGGTCTTTCTGATGACCCAGTCCACGTGCCCAGGCAGCCACCCTTGACCACACCTGTGCATTCCTGCAGGGAATTGTGGTGACCTGAGAAGTTATGCTCTATTTCCAGCTGCTTGCTGTGGTGCCTCTTGTTTTATGTGCACAATTCATGCATTTTCCTATCTTTCACCATTAAAATAGCTCAGAGTTATTGATCTCTTTGCATCACTCACGTTCATTCCCAGATCACCATAACACACCAAGGGGACAGGAAAACAAGCGATCCCACTCATACTATTAGAGGACTGCCCGTTCTCGACTTTCATAAGGGTCCCGACAAAAAAGGCAGACAACTTTCCAGAACTTGGCAACACACGGCATGGAGCAAGAGAGAGACTCCTTTAGGAACCAACCCACAGAATCTTGACTCCTATAACCGGCTAAAATAGTTTTGCGCAAGTCCACCGGTCCCTGTAAAAGCAGGGGGTACGGACCCCAGTGATGACAACCTTGCCACAACACGGCCCCCTACCCAAAGCTCTCACCAGTCCTTTCAGTGGGACAATCAACTCACCACCAGTATGTACCTGCTCACTGGTCTTGCTGGGGTTCCAGGCCAATCCACAACTAGGGTTGGTAAAAACCTCAAGCAACCTGTAGTACTTTTTCTGAGAGTTAATTTAGAAGCTGAGTTATCAGAAAGGAAGCTGTGATACTGCTTCTGGGAGCTTCTATGAAAGCCACAGTTTATCATATATTACTCTAATGAGGGTGACCATAGAAATTCATCAGTCCAAACCTGGACATTTTAGGAGTGAAAGGAGGGGCTGTTAATAATTACACCAGTAAAGTAACAATAATATAGGACTGTCCCTGGCATGAGAGACACATGGTAATCACCTTGCTGTTTTCTGCTATGCTCATGCAAAAGTCACTGTTCCCTAGCTCATATGTATGCAGTTTGTTTATCTTCCCAAATGATTTGCATGTGTAGTTCATATACTTTTAGAATATTTAACTCTACCTGTGCTTGACTATCCCTCTAACCTCTAAAGGCATTTTGAGTTAGAATTTTAGCCAAATTCTTGTAGCTAACTCTTCCCTTCCCTTCCTCTTCAATAGTAGACCAAACCAGCAATAGGATTCAACTGGCTATAGCTCTAAAAACTTCCTTAAAGTGTAAAATTTCAACCTTCTCTTTCTAAGTGTTTTGTTGTTCATGACAATGACTCCAGCTTCTTAAAGCAATCAGCTCTCAAAGAGCAATTAAAAAATAATAATAAGATTTAAACTTACGGATGGACAATCCAAAATTAATTCTTCAACAGTTACTAAGTCCAGGCCAAGCTTTTCTGCTAGAATTTCAAATATATATTTGTACGAAGGTTCAATTTTCATTTTTCGGTTTTCCCTTGCATCTCTAAATCTTGCCTAAAGAATGAAAACCATGGGTAAAAATTGTCATTATGAAGAAAAACCACCCAAAATATTTAACTTGACATAAAAGTGACACACAAGAGGAATCTTATACTAAGAAAAACCTGTCTCTCTTTCAGTGTTTCCTGTAGATTTGGAATGCCACTCATGCTTCGGTGGTATCGAGAAGATCTACGGGAAGACTGAGAAAGCATCTCCGAAAGCACGGATTGACCCAGTCGGAGCGTAGGCCTAGGTCGAACTCTGTGTGCATCCAGTTCGTCGTCCTCTGGAAGAATTATCCTTTCATTGGAAAGAATGAGATTCAGATAATCACTTCCAGAAGGTACAGGACCTGTTTCAGATAGAGCGCCGGCATCTAGAGCTGAGGCAGCCTCTGTGGCAGGGTGCAGAGCGCCTTCATCTGAAGGAGGAGGAGCCTTTTCTCCTGGATCCCTAGGGGCAGTCCCTTCGGACCCAGGGTGGGCTGCCGCTCCTGAGGAGGGAGGAGCGGCTTCTTCTGGAGAGGGTGGACCACCTTCTTCGGCGTTCATGTTATCCGCTTTTTCCTCCCATAGAACACCTTAAACTTCAAAACCTAGAATGATAGAATGTTTTCTTTTAAAACTATACAATAAATTGAATGTGCTCTGTTAATTTATTCCTCCCCTTGAACCTAGACAGGTAGTAAAATCATCTATTTCTCCCTTACTATATTAACTAGCGAAGCGAAGCGAAGCTCACAGGACTAGTGAAATAATAATAATAATAATTATTATCATTATTATTACATATATATTTTTTTTATTTGGGGGGACTTTTTTCCCCCCTTAGGGACTTTGAAACTCCAAGTGTTCCTCCTGACTATGGTATGACCTTAGGGTATTACTACCCCACACACGTCCCATCCCTGTCATAGCAATTACTGCAACAGATGGGAAGGTACCTGTCCTCAGGTATGTAAGGGCTAAAAAAAGATTGAGAGCCTTGTGTTACAGCTGAGCTACTGACTTGTCCAAGAGACAAGTCAAAGGACTACATGGACTGAAAATCAGGGGATAGCAATGGAACAGGAGAAAATGTCACTTATAGAAAATCACATTATAGGACAGTCATCGAACCTCCAACAAAATAAACAAATTTTCAGGGTATGGCTAAAACCCAGAAGCCAGGATCATAGTAAACACTTAAAGAACAACAACAAAAACTCCAGAGAGTTCAAAGGAAGACAGAGAAAGAGGCTAGCTAATGAGAAATTCTGCAGACACTTGTGCACACCTGGCCAAAGTTAGATGGTATTTCTCATGGAAAGACAGGAGCAGTCTTGTCCACAAGACACAGAGACAGCCTGTAACCTGCACCCCACAGCTGCCCCCTCCAGCGTTTCTGAAGATCCCGTCAACAGCTGAAATGGCTTCTTTTGATACCCTAAGTTGACCTACTCCAGAGAAGAAATACCCAAACTGATCAATCTGTTTGCTGCCAGCTGAGCACTCATGCCCAATATCTGCAAACCAGAACAATTGCTCCCAAACTGTTTGCAGATTTTTTTTCTCATTCCTCTTTCCTCTCTCTTTTATAAATTCCAGTTACTATCTTTGTTCCTTGACCACAATCGAATATCTATTTTCTTTATATGTGAGTAAATTTTCTTGGCAAGTGACAAGTAAACATCTCTGAGTTACTATTGGACATGATGATCTACAATACCCAGGAGTTGTGTGTGTATTACATGTTTATCCTTGAAATTGGCCTGGAGTTGATCCTGCTACCTACAGTATATCAAGAACAAATATAGTGATACATATTAGTGAAGTCATAGCAAATGTTTGTCACTCTGCTCCAATCTATGCTTTCGAATTGTAAAACAATTCACTTTACTCAGTAAGAGAATCATGCCTGCTCTCAAAGGGTGTTGACAGGCACAGTTGTCTGGTCTCTGAAACCAAAGAAAAATTTACTTTAATTTCAATGTAATGGTAAAACACATACACTGACTGAGCTCAGTAGGACTGGAGAGCTTCTTTGCAGGCAAGCAGTGCTCTTTCTAGAGCCACAGAATTATTTAAGTCACTGTAGAGCCCTATTATTTAAGCCATCAAGGAAAGATGAAAATTGAATCATGATACTAAATTTAAGAAGTCAGGGAGGTATGCAATTAATTTTCATGAGTTTTTCATCGAAAATTGGCTACAATTTTTTAAGTGTTGGCACAGATTAAATTTTCAGAAAATGTTATTATCCAACACAGTTCATTCCCTGAGGAGTCCAGATAGCTGAGATTCATAGCACATCATTTCAGAACTAAAAAAAACAAACAAACAAACAAAAAAAACTTAGAAATTACCTAGTTCAGCTCTCCCTCTTTATTGCTAATGAAACTAAGATCCAGAGAAGGTACAGGTCTTACCCAATTACACAGACAAAAAGGATCTTTCTGAACTTCAGATCATATCATATCACTGCCCTACCAAAGTCCTCCTCTGAGTGCCAAATACAAATTCTTGGGTCCTCCAAGGCTTTCTTGACTTGGTTCCAAGCTGTCTCTCCAGTTTATTCCATTGCCTTTGCCCTACGTGCTGCCTGAAGGCACAGCCACTCTTGCTATTCATGAAACCAGAACTGTTCTCTCACCCCTAGTCACTAGTCTTTGGAAAGGAGCTCGCAGCCTAATGAGGAGGGCAGAACATACCAACGAACACTTCAGTTTCCCTAGAACCAGCCAAGGTGTACACAAGAATCTGTAGCATCAGAAGAGAAAACTCAAGAAGGAACTCTAAGGAGAAGCTGTCATTTAAAGTAGGTCTTAGTAGGATCCATATGTGTTCCATGGAGAAGACTGGGAAAGTAGGGCACTCAGACTGGGTGGCTCAGTGGGTTAAGCCTCTGCCTTCAGCTCAGATCATGATCTCAGGGTCCCGAGATCAAGTCCCTCATCAGGCTTTCTGCTCATCAGGGAGCCTGCTTCCCCCTCTTCCTCTGCCTGCCTCTCTGCCTACTTGTGATCTCTCTCTCTCTGTCAAATAAATAAATAAAATCTTAAAAAAAAAAAGACTGGGAAAGTAATATTAATTGTCAACAACTAAATGCCGAGTTCTATGCTTGGTGAGATATATAACTATGCTTAATAAATATATATATTATATATATATAACAAATGACCAACAAGCACATGGAAAGACACTCAACCACTCAACACCACTAGCCACTGGGAAAATGCAAATCAAAACCACCATGAGATGGCACTTTACACCCAGTAGGATGGCTCTAAATTTTTTTTAAAAGACAGTAAAGAGTGTTGAGAAGGTCATAGAGAAATTTAAATCTTCACACATTGCTGCTGGGAATATAAACTTGTGCGGCCTCTAAGGAAAACAGTTTGGCTGTTCCTCAGAAAGCTAAACATAGAATTAGCAAATGAGCCAGTCCCTCCATGCCTAGCTGGAATTCTAGCAATTCCACCCAAGAGAATTGGTAATATCTGTTTACACAAAAACCTGTATATGACAGCACTATTCATATTGCGCTCAAATTGGAAACAACCCAAATGTCCAGTTAGGTGACGAATGGATAAACAAAATGTGGCATACCCTTACAATGGGATATTATTCTGTCCTAAGAAGGAATGAAGGACTCTCCCATGCTATAGCTTGGATGGATCTTGAAAACACCACACTAACTGAAAGAAGCCAGATACAAAAGGCTACATATTGTATAAGTCCGTTTATATGAACTGTCCAGAAAAGGCAAATCCATAGAGATAGAAAATAAATCAGTGGTATCAGAGGATGGGGAAGGAAGAATTGGGCCTACCTGCTAATAGGCTGGGTTTCTTTTTTGGGGTAATGGAAATGTTTTGGGATTAGATAGTGTTTACCTGTGGTTGTACAACACAGCGCATATGATAAAAACCACTGAAGGGTATGCCTTAGTGAAGTAATTTTATAACTCAATTTTAAAATGGTATTTTTTTAAAAAAGAAGAGAAAATATGATAAACTGCACTAAGAAAATGACCAATTGGGGCTCCTGGCTGGCTCAGTCGGTCGAACATGCAACTCTTGGTCTTGGGGTCATGAGTTTAAGCCCCACATTGGGCACAGAGATTACTTAAGAAAAATTGTAATAAAATAAAAAAAAATAGAAAGATTTTTTTAGAAGGAAATGACCAATTTTTTTGACCATCTGTCAGGAGGCTTTAGTTTGGAAAACTTCCCCTTAAACTCACCAGTAAATTTTTAAAAAGGCATTTTGAAACTAAGAGAGAAAGGTAAAAAGAGATAGAGTTACTTTAGGCACTGTTACCCATCTGTAGGCACCAGTCTCCCCCCCTTGCTTGAGTAGTTCTTTGTGATCTTGCAAAGAAAAAAATATTAAAGCTAAAAATGCTTAGTTTAGTCCCGAATATCACCAGTTGGGTTAAACAGTATTTATGGTTACCAAGGTTAGGCTGAATCCATAGGCATAGAGAAGGAAGAAAGGGAAGGAAATCTCACATACAAAGGGAAGAAAGAAATGGAAGCTTTTCCCTCTTTCCTGTGCCCCAGCCCCAGCCCTAGCCCCAGCCCCCATCCAAAGTGGTATAAGTAACAACTACATGCCCAGGGCTATGTTACTCACTCTGGGAGGCAGAAAAAAAGACAGGAATCTTGTCCTCCAGGATTCACAATGCTATTGGAGAGATAAAGTAATCTTTGCAAATCAATCAAGAGTAAAATTGTGGAGCTCTACTGGAAAATTTAGAGGAAGAAAAATTAGTAGGGACAAAATAGACAAAGAGGATTTCACAGGGGATTTGGACATAAGTTGCTCTTGAAGAAGAGGTAGGATTCAGTAAGAAGAGAGGGAAGAAATGTAGAGAGAGAAGAAAAGAGGTAAAGGGATGAAAAGCTATGAATAGATCAAGCAGAAGTTATTAGGGAAAAAAAATAAAGCTTAGGGGCGCCTGGGTGGCTCAGTCGTTAGCGTCTGCCTTCGGCTCAGGTCATGATCTCAGGGTCCAGGGATCAAGAGCCCCGGCATCCGGCTCCCTGCTCTGCGGGAAGGCCTGCTTTGCTTCTCCCTCTCCGCCTCCCCCTGCTGGTGTTCCCTCTTTCGCTGTATCTCTCTCAGGCAAATAAATAAAAATAAAATCTTTTAAAAAAATAAAGAAATAAAATAAACCTTAGAATTATACCATATTATCGTCGTTCTTCCAAAAGACTACAAATAGCAAGGACTCAAAATCAGTTAAAATAAATAAACCATGAACAATAAAATGTGGTTTTTACAAAGCACAGATCTTACTGTTAACATGTTAGGAAGTTGGCGCAGTTCTACCAGTGCTTTTTCTTTCTAGCACCCCTCAGTAGTTCTGAAAATCTCCTAATCAAGAATTTGTCCAGGGGCACATGCGTGACTCAGTCAGTTGAGCAACCGACTCCTTTTTTTTTTTTTTTAAGATTTTATTTATTTATTTGACAGAGAGAGATCACAAGGAGGCTGAGAGGCAGGCAGAGAGAGAAGGAGACAGGCCCCCTCCTGAGGATAGAGCCTGATGCGGGCCCCGATCCCAGGACCCTGAGATCATGACCTGAGCTGAAGGCAGAGGCTTTTTTTTGTGTTTTTTTTTTTTAAAGATTTTATTTATTTTACAGAGAGAGAGATCGCAAGTAGGCAGAGAGAGAGGAGGAAGCAGGCTCCCCGCCGAGAAGGGAGCCCGATGCGGGCCTCAATCCCAGGACCCTGAGATCATGACCTGAGCCGAAAGCAGAGGCTTTAACCCACTGAGCCACTCAGGCACCTGAGCAACTCATTCTTGATTTTGGCACAAGTCAGGACCTCAGGGTGTGTGCTCATTGGGGAGTCTGCTTCAGGACTCTTTCTCTCTCCCTCTGCTCCTACCTGCCCCCATCTCTAAAATAAATAAATAGACCTTTAAAAAAAAGAATGTCAAGTTTATCATAAAAATACACAGGAAGAGGTCATTCATTGTCAGTTACTTTGCTTGTATGGTAATCTAACCAACATAATCAATAGCTTCAATTCAGGTGAACATATTTCAGTATAGCATGCTTACTCTTTCCACCTCTATGTGTGTCCTCTTAGTTTCCTTGGAATTTATGTGAAACTATTTAAGGAAAAATAAAAAGCATTTAGTCTCTGAAACATTAGAATACTCCCAGATACATGTTCTAAGAGTTTAACTTGTGCTCTACTGAGAGCTGACATATATATTTCTCTTTCTTTTAAAGATTTTAAGTAATCGCTACACCCAACATGGGGCTTGAACCCACAAACTTGAGATCAAGAGTCACATGCTCCACCCCCTAGCTAGTCAGGCACACCAATATTTCAAGCAAAGGACAGGATAAGCTCTTATTTTGTGAATATTAAAGTGTCTTTATGGTTAGTAGTCTGTGGACAAACACTGAATATAAGGAAACTGATAACTAGGTATTAATCACTATTGTGACTGAGAAATACTAAATAATTTGTTATGGTTTAACATTTTTAAAGTAAATCATATATCTGAGACACTCTAAATAAATAAATAAATAAATAAGCACTGCCCATTTGGGGAGATTTTGCTTAGGGGAAGTATAGAATTCTTCCTCTAACAAAATTATCTGAGATGCATTTTCTACATGGTTTTCAAACGCCAAGTTTGTACTTGGCATGTAATGAACTCTAAATATAAAATATCAGCTTACCACTTCCAAAGAGCAATGCAACTATTTCATTTTAAGTTAGAAAATGTATACAACTACTTTATGTAGGATTCTTAAAAATTGTGGCAAAATTTTGAATAGAGTACATAGTTGAAATGGGAAAATCTTAGTAAACATAAATTAGCTTACTACATTATACACATTATATCCATTCGTATGTATGTATGTATACAGAGAAGGTTGATTGTTCACTGCAACATGTTTATAATAGCAAAAACAAGCACAAAAAGAAACACATTTCCTGGAAATAAACAAAATATTCCTTAATAAAGACCCATGGTATGTCTGAATTCAATTCACGGGAAAGCAGGTTTGGGAATGACCCCTGCCTTCCTGTTGGGCTGCCCTTCTGATAATAAAGCTTTCTTTGCTTCAAAACTGGTGTGTTAGCCATTAGCTTACTGCTCTTTGGGTGCACAGTCAAGTTTGAGTTTGGTACTAGTATCCTGTTCAATAGAATTTTAATACAGACTCTAGCAATAAAAAGAATGAGGTAGAGCTACATATACAGATATAGAAAGATCTCTAACACATTGTTCGTGAAAGAAAAAAAGCAAGGCATGGTACATTGCATAATACCAATTGTATACATTTTAAAAACTATATATATAAGTGTGTATATATGATATTTTGTCTTTTCTAAGATGCACATTTTTTTATTTTATTTAGTCACCATACAGTACATCATTAGTTTTTGATGTAGTGTTCCAAGACTCGTTATTTGTGTATAACACCCAGTGCTCCATGCAATATGTGCCCTCTTTAATACCCATCACCGGGCTAACCCATCCCCCCACCATCTAAAACCCTTAGTTTGTTTCCCAGAGTCCATAGTCTCTCATGGTTCATCTCCCCCTCTGGTTCTCCTCCCTTCATTTTTCCCTTCCTTCTCCTAATGTTCTCTATATCCACAAATAAGTGAAACTATATTATACTTGACTTTCTCTGCTTGACTTATTTCACTTAGCATAATCTGCAGTTTCATCCATGTTGATGCCAAAGTTGGGTATTCATCCTTTCTGATGGCTGCATAATATTCCATTGTATATATGGACCACATCTCTACCCATTCATCTGCTGAAAGGCATCTCAGCTCTTTCCACAGTTTGGCTACTGTGGACATTGCTGCTATGAACATTGGGGTGCATGTGGCCCTTCTTTTTACTACACCTGTACTAAGAAGCACATTTTAAAAAGGCTTAATTGGCAACATTTTTTTTTCTTTCCTCACATTTTTTTTCCTTCATGAAGTCACATATATATAATTTGCATTTATGTAATTGCATAAACTTATAACTGGTAATAGTTTAGATTTGATAAAACACATTAAAAGATTTCCAGGAAGATACATAATAATTTATCAACAATGATCACCTTGAAAGAGAAAGAGGGGGAAAAAAGGGGAAGAGTTTTACTTTTTAATTTTATAACTCTTATAAGATCATAAAATTATGATTTTATATATTTTATATGTTATATATTTTACTTATATATGTATGTATCATATACAACATACAACGTGTGTGTATATTTTCTCCTACAACATTAACATTTAAAACCTTAAATTCCCTATGAATTTTCAGATGTAGCAAGATTACTTGCTAAATAAAGAGGCTAAATTACTTGCTAAATACCTGGCTCCAGGTATTCATATTTGGCTAACCATCAATTGGTGCAGAATGAATTCGGGATAATAATCTGTTCATCTCTTTCCCCTCCCCCCACCTCCTCCACAGACAACTTGATGCCGCAGGCGATCATTCTAAAATTCCACCATCCCTTCTCAGTTCAGTTTGAAGGTTCACTTTGAAGGTTAATTGCAGGTCCACTGTCATCCCTGCTCATTTTCAGGAGCAACAGGACAGTGGGACTTCTCCACCCATAGAATACAGAAGTGAGCAAGTTGTACACCGGTGTGCTGAGCGTACCGCCACTTCAACCACACTCCTTTTGCTTGTACCCATTTCTGTATCCCTATCTCTTCAGGCATTAATTAGTTCATTCGTGATTGTTGAGGGTCTTCCGTGTGCTCAGCCGCCGTAGCTACATAGAAAACGAAGAGGCTCCCCCGAAGCAAGAGGCACAAATTGGGAAGACAGACCGTTAAGCACACACAGCGTGGTCAAGGTCGAAAGAAGGTGAATTAGCAAAGGGCTGAGAGAGACTGGCAGAAAAAAACTTCGGGAAAAAAACCTGACAGAGAAGATAACATTTGAGTTGGGTCCGAAGAGTTGTCATGACAACATGGAAGAGGGGAATCATCTAGTCCAGAAGTGGGGGAGAGAGCAGAGTGTAAATGCCAGAAAGCAGGAAAGGCAGCGCTTGCTTGGGGAAAATGCTAAGTCCAGCGAGGAGACTTTCCGGGTGCAGGGGAGTGAGGAAGAGAGAGGTTGAAAAAATAAACCTGGAGGGAGAGATATTTTGTCTGTCTTACTTTTGACTTCTTAGACAGGGGCGAGGGACGAAGTCGGACGTCCAGGGAACACAGTGGGATTCGCCAATGGCGGTGACTGAGCTGCGGTTTTGCCCCCGGGGGTTCGCCGGGCTGGTCGGGAGGACTAGCAGGGAGGGGACGCACTGACGTCTAGCACCGACTCCAGTCCCCACCCAGGCGGGAAAGCGGGCCGGGCCTCGCGCAGGAGCCGGGGGCGCACTCACCTGCCGCGACTCGGCCTGGCGGGCCGGGGGGCCGCGCTGCGCCGGGGGAGCTGCCGCTGGCTCGGCGCCCACCGAGGCTCGGCCGTTGGGAGTCCGACACCGGTTCTCGCCGCGCGCCCCGCGCGGGCTCTGCAGGGCGCTGCTCCCTGCGGAGTCCGGGGCGCGGGGCTGCGAGTGAGGGGCTCTGCCACCCCCGGCCCGGCTCGCACTTGCGCGCGGAGAGGCCGGGATCACTAAAGGGCAACTGCCTGGAGGGAGAAATTGAGGAGGACGGGGGCTGGGGAGGCTTCCAAGGTGTGCTTTGGAGGATTGGTACGGAAATGAGTAAATTTTCTAGGACCTTTATACTTTTTTTTTTAAAGAGTTTTTAATTTTTATTTATTTATTTTAAGATTTTACGTATTTAAGACAGAGAGAGGGGAGCGCCTGCGTGGCTCAGTCATTAAGCATCTGCCTTCGACTCAGGTCATGATCCCAGTGTCCTGGATTGAACCCCACATCAGGCTCCCTGCTCAGCCTGCTTCTCCCTCTCCCATAACCCACTGCTTGTGTTCCCTCTCTCGCTGTCTTTCTCTGTCAAATAAATAAAATCTTTAAAAAAGAGAGAGAGCGCGCGCGCACAAGCAGGGGGAGCAGCAGACAGAGGAAGAGGGAGAATCAGGCTCTCCGCTAAGCAGGGAGCCCAATGCTGGCTGAATCCCAGGACCCCAGGATCATGACCTGACTGCAGCAGATGCTTAACAGACTAAGACACTGAGACACCCCCAAGATTTTTTTATTTTTATTTTTAAGTAGTCTCTATACTGAAGGTGGGATGGGCTCCAACAGATAACCCTGAGATCAAGAGTCCCAAGCTCCACCCCAGTGACTGAGTCAGCCCAGTGCCCCCATGACCTTTATACTTTCTGAAGTTACTTAGTGTTTCACTTGAGAATATTAAATCTTTTCTGTTGAATTTGTTTGCTCAGAAATCCATGACTGGTAATACAGAGAACAGAGCTCCGAAGAAAACAGACTTCTTTTCAAAGCCCACCCTCCCTTCCCTTTCCAGTACATTTCTGTTTTTCTTGTAACTCCCTGACATGGCGTGCCTGATATCTGCTTTAATTAGGGGTTAAAGTTCAATCTTTGAATATAGAGCAGGTCAATCTAAAATGAGGGCGGGAAGATCTGCCAACTGATTTAAAAAAAAAAATCTGAAACCCAAAGACGATAATAAAAATCACAAGTAAAGTTAAATTGAACAGTCTATCCATGTTAAGAAAGAGCATGCAGCAGTTATGCAGTATGAAGTTATGGAGCCCACAGAACCTCTGCACACCTTCCCAAGTATGCCAGACTGCGAGTCCTAACTGTCCTCTCACTCGGAGCTGTTTCCTTAGCTAGTGCATAGGCAATTAAGTAGATGACAACAATCACAGTAACACTAAGGAGAACCTGCTCACTTCCCAGTAAGCACATGTTTACTGCTTGCTGCAAAAGATGATGAGCCCTTAGCCTTGGATTCCTTAGCTGCTTCCCAGTCCCCTGACGGCATGTGGGCCCATGGTGTTGCCCGGTGGTACCTGGGCCCGAACTGACTTCTCCTGTGATACTCCTGCTATTTTTTGAGCTGTGAGTAATAAAGGATCTTTCTCTGCCCCCCCCTTTTTTTGGTCTCATCACCTATTTTTGGCACTTATGGTTTAATCCTTGCCATATTACCAGTAGGAGGCATATCTATATATTCTTATATAGTAAGAAACAAATTACAGGATATTATATCCTTTAAAGAGCCTTAAATATATCCATGTGCCTTAACTTACAATGTCCTCTTTTGAAAATATATTCTAAAGAAATAATACCACGCTGGGTGTCTGGGTGGCTCAGTCTGTTGAGCGTTTGACTCTTGATATCAGCTCAGGTCTTGATCTCAGGGTCATGAATTCAAACCCCACTTTGAAAGAAAGAAAAGGAAGGAAAGGAGGGAAGGGAAGGGAAAAGAAGGGAAGTGAAGAAAAGGAAGGAAAAGAGAAAGGAAGGAAGGAAGGGAGAAAGGAAGGAAGGAAGGAAAGAAGGAAGGAAGAAAGGAAGGAGGGAGGGAAGAAAGGAAGGAAGGAAGAAAGGAGGGAGGGAGGAAGGAAAGAATACTGTGCTACATATGGACAGAGCTTTTATTCTAAAGATGTGAATTGCAGGGGCACTGAGTGGCTCAGTCAGGCGAGCAGCCAGCTCTGGATTTCAGCTCAGATCATGATCTGAGTCCTGGGATTAAGCCCTGCATCAGGCTCCATGCTCAGCAGAGAGTCTGCTTGAGGATTCTCTCTCTCTCCCTCTCCCTCTGCTCCTCCCCCAGCTCACACAGTGGACAGTGCTGTCTGTCTCTAAAATAAATAAATAAATAAAAAATAAAAAATAAAATAAAGATGTGCATTGCAGCATTCAGTTTGTAGCACTGTGATCTGTGTAATAATTTCATTACCTCTGGCAGAAAACTAGGTTCACAGAACACTGCCAAATATTAACACTCTTGAGGATGCCTAAGATATGGGAAAAGTACACCATCCAGGAGTTTTCCTGAGGCTTAATAGAGAAAAAACACCATGTAGCATATATAAAACAGTAAATGGTTAGACTGCCTAAGACCCTGAAAATATAATGAGGGAACTAGTTCTTTGTCTGGTAATAGATTCCCTGTAGATGCAGGATGATCCCACCTTGAGGTCCTTAACCACATCTGCAAAGACCCTATTTCCAATGAAGGTCACATTCACAGGTGAGTTAAAACTTGGACATATTATAGGGGGACACAATTTAGTTCATTGCAAAAGGCCTATGCATGTTTTTTCTTTTTGTTATTTAAAATTAAGATTAGGAAATCTATTCAGAGTATGTTTAAAATGCTTTTATGGTTAATTTTCCTTAATAAACATCATTTTATTAGTTGTCTAGGTTCCTATTTCCTATTGTGTTTTAGATTTCTGCATTGGCAGTCGTTTTTTTCCTTTTTCTTTTCTTTCTTTCTTTCTTTCTTTCTTTCTTTTCTTTTTTTTTTTTTTACCAAATAGAATAGACAACTAAACAAGGTATAAATGCGCTGTTTCAGCCATAAACCAATAATTCTGGAAGAATAAGCTCGAAAGAATGAACTGTGGATAGTTATTCAATGTTTATACGATTTTATTTGAATGACTGGCTACTTAAATTGTGGCCACATTAAGACAATCATAACATAACAAGTATTGATAATCCATGTACTGTAATTGCATATCCTCCACAGCATCTAGACATTTTCAGCTGATTGTCTCGACATTTTTATTTCTGTCAATAGTGTACTCTTTCTATCAGTCAATGAGGCTTGAAAACCAGGTTCATCGTGAAGTTGTAGATTTTTGGAACAGGAAGGGAACTTAGGGATCATCTTATTTCCTGCATTTCGTTTTACAAATAAGGACACCCAGGACTAGAGACGCTTCACAATCTGAGTTTCAGAACTAATTTGTTGAGTTATTAGCCAGCACAGTCCCAAAACTAAAATTCAGGACTCCTGATTACCAAGTCAGTATTTTTTTCCTTTAATCCACACACTAATAGTGATACTGTTACAGGACTGAGAACCGGTTCCCAACTCAGGTTTGGCTGCTCAATGCTTGCAAATCAATACCCAAGAGACAAGTGATGGTGGGAAAATAATAGTTGCTTTATTCAGGAAGGTGGTAACCTGGGTAGAGGGTGGGTTAAAGTCTCCAAGACCATCTTCTTCATCCAGGGGAAGCTGGAGGGGTTTAAAGAGAGAGGCACAGGAAAAAGGAGGGGGCTATGTGCAGAAGAAGCAGGTGCCCAGACAGTTTTTTGTCAACATGACCCTTACAGACGTGGCATCAGCACTGTTTCTGCATGTGGTCAGATTTTATCTTCTGGGAAAGCTGGGTCTTTCACTCCTCAAGGCCAGTGTTCTGCAAATCGCAAGGAAAGTAAGTTAGTTCTACCATAGATCAAAGGCCTTAGGTCAGTAAGCAAGGACTGCATAAAGCTTGAAGCAAGTTAAGACCCCTAAGACCCTTAAGACCAGTGGGGGTGCTGTTACAAATCCTTAATTCTGTGACTGAAGAGAAAGGGGAGAGAGATTTTAGACTCAGAGAAAAGGCCATATGAAGACCCAGGCAGAGACTGGAGTTAAAAACACTGCCATAAATCAAGGAACACTGGGAGTCACCAAAAGCTGGAAGAGCCAAAGAAGGATTCTCTCCCAGAATCTTTGTAGTGGGTGTAGCCTAGCTGACACCTTCATTTCACACATCTAGCCTCTGGGGAGAGGATACATTTCTGTTTTTTTTTTTTGTTGTTGTTGTTGTTTTTAAGTAAACTCTACACCCAATGTAGGGCTCAAACTCACGACTCCAAGATCAAGAGCCACATGCACTACCAGCTAAGCCATTCAGGTGCCCCTGAATTTCTGCTGTTTTAAGCCACCACAGGTTTGATAACATGTTACATCAACTGTAGGAAACTAAACCCTTCTACCAAAAAAAGGAAGTACTGCTAAATTCTATTTGGAATTGTGTCTTCCCAAATAGTGACCATTCTACCCTACTCCTTCCCCATTATTGCTATCTTTCTGTCTTTCCTTTTATTTCTATATGGGGTGTTTATTCCTTTTCAGTTTTTGAAAGTATGTTATATAATATTTAAGATATACAAAGAAACATAAAGAATAATACAACTATCCATTTATCCAACATCGGCTATAGTTATGAAACGATGTCAAGATTTTTAAAGCCCCGGTATATCCCTCCCTTCTTCTCCTCCTTCATCTCTTAGGGGAAATCATGTTCCTGAATGTGGACTTGTTTATTCCCAGGCATCTCCTGATCCCCTTACTAGAAGTGTGTTTAGCCCCAAGCAATACATTATATTGTTGTACAATTTAAAACTTTGCAAAAATGGTGTTGTGCCATATGGATTCTTCAGCAACTTTCAATTATTTCATTTCTGTTTGTGATATTTATCCATGTTGGAATATGTTCCTCTGATTCATTCATTTTCACTTATGTATAGCATTCTGCTGCATGAAAATAACATCATTTTCTTGCTTTTGGACACTTAGGCTTTATTAATTTTTTCTATTCAAACCATGTCTCTTATACTTAGAGTATAGGCACAATAATCCTCTAGGATATACGCTTATTCATGGATCCTAGGATGTATTCTCTGCAACTTCACTGGATACTGTCATATTATTTTAAAGTGTTTATAATAATTTAGGTTTACACCAGCAAATGTGCATGAATTTCAGTTGTCCTATATTCACATCAACACACTTTTAATTTTTAAATTTTTGTCCATCTGAAAGGCATGAAAGGAACCTTAATTTTTTAAAAGATTTATTTATTTATTTTAGACAGAAGCGGGGAGGGACACAGGGGGAGGGAGAGGGAGAATCCTCAAGAAGACTCCCTGCTGAGCACAGAGCCTGATGAGCAAATTCATGTTCTCTGATATTTATTTCTTTATGTTTTTAAGTTTTGCTTTTTCACGTTTATATTTTTAATACACTTGGACTTCTGTTTTTCTTTATGGCATGAAATAAAGAATTCTTTTCTTTTTTTCATATAGATAAACTATGGTGTCCTAGCACCATTCATTGAAAAATTGATCTTTGCCCCACTGAACTGCAATACCAGCTCTGATCTATATCAAATTTTTGTATGTGTGTGTACATTAGTTCTGTATTGCTGCTCAGCAAATTACCCCAAAACTTAGCAGCTAAAAACAACAAAAATTTGTTATCTGATAGTTTCTGTGGGTTAGGAATCTGGGAATGATCTAGATGGATAGTTCTAGCTCAAGGTTTCTCACAAAGTCAAAATTAAGGGGATAACCAGGGTAGCAGTTACCTCAAAGCTGTATTGGGACAGGACCAACTTCTAAGCTTACACATGTGGTTGTTGGCCAGCTTCAGGTCCTCACTGTTGACAGGAGACCTCAATCAGTTCCTTGTCACATGGGTCTCTCCATAGTGTTGCTCACAATGTGGCAGCTTGCTTACCCTTTGAGTGAGAGAGTGGAGAAAGAGAAAGTGAGAAAGAGCTCCCAAGACAAGATTCATTACATAATCTAATCTCAGAAGTGGTATCCCATCACTTTTGCCATATTCTATTCTTTAGAAGTGAGTCACTAAATCCATACTCAGGGGGAGGGTATAACATAAGAGTGTGAATGCCTGGAGGTGGGGATTATTGGTGGCATCTAGAGCTGCCTCCCACAGTTTCCATTTATTGGTTTATAACTACCGGTATAACTTTACACTATAGCTTTATAGTAAACCCACACTATAGCGTTATAGTAAATGTTATTATCTAGAAGGGTAGGTTCCCCTACTTATTTATTCTTCAAATGTGTCTTGCCTAGTTGGGGACCTAAAAATAGAATCTAGAGATGCATGGGTGGCTCAGTCACTTAAGTGTCTGCCTTTGGTTCAGGTCATAATCCCCGGGTCCTGGGATCAAGCCCTGCAGCAGGCTCCCTGCTCAGTGGGGAGTCTGCTTCTCCTTCTGCCCCTACCCCCTGCTTGTGTGCACTCTCTCTCTCTCTCTCTCAGATAAATAAATAAAATTTTTAAAAATAAATAAATATAGAATCTAGAACTAGCTTATTCAGTTCAATGAAAAACCCATCAACATTTTTATTAAAATTGCATTACATTAATAGATCCACTTGCAAATCACTATTTTATGATTTGGAATCCTCCCATCCACTTATATGGTTTATCTCTCATATATTGTGGGAAGTTCACCAGAAGGTTAGAAGAAAAAAACAGTTTAGGATGTCTTTTCAGTAAAATATCTCAGACAAATTTCTTCTGTCTGGGCTTCCTGTGGAACAATTCAGTGGTAATGCACAGAGTACAGAGGGTTTGTGTTGCCTCAGTTCCTGGGTTAGCAGTTTTAAGGTCTATTTCCATGTTGAAGTTCTGTGGATCCAGTACACTGCCTACTCTCTTAAAAGAACAGCATCCGTCTCCTTTTGGGAAGCTGCTGCTTCTCCCACTTCCATCAGGTGATTCTAACCCTGGCTGCCGGGGCGCCTGGGTGGCTCAGTGGGTTAAAGCCGCTGCCTTCGGCTCAGGTCATTATCCCAGCGTCCTGGGATCGAGGCCCGCATCGGGCTCTCTGCTTGGAGGGGAGCCTGCTTCCTCCTCTCTCCTCTCTCTCTGCCTGCCTCTCTGCCTACTTGTAATCTCTCTGTGTCAAATGAATAAATAAAAATCTTAAAAAAAAAAACAAACAAAACTAACCCTGGCTGCCAATCACAATGCCCCGAGCACAAGAATAAGCACAGGTCCTAGTCTAGGCCAATCATAGCTCCTCCCTGAATTTCGTGGATTCAGGGAAGTGGTCCCTGTCTCTCAGGTAAGAAGAGGCTGAGAAGCTGAGAGCTCCAAGTTTCTAGACTGGTGAAATAAGTATGTCTGACGAAATAAAGTCAAGATGAAGAAAGAAGCTGAGATGAGAGATGTGGAGACTTCTTGGAGGTGGCCAGGTGCCCAGTGCTAGATGAACCGAAGCAGGACAAGCATCCCTGTCCTGCTTCAGTTCGATTAGGCGAGCCCGATTTTGCCATTTTCCCCAACTTCTTGCAACCAAAATTCCTGACATGCATCTATTTTCTTGCTAATTTACATAGACCTTGCCATTCACTTAAAAACTCTTTGTCAAATTTCATTTCACATTCATTTATTAACATAAAGCCCTTTTCTAAATTATGTTTACACCAATTATGATCATTTCATCTTCTGACAACAGGAAATACGTACGGAGCATGTCCTATGTGTCAGTCGTCAAAGAACAGTGATAACTAAGTCTTCCAAAGAACACAATTAAAATAGATGCCTTAAAAAATTAATATAAAACATAAGTAGTGAAACTGAGACTTAAATCTCATTTGAACCTGACCAAAATCCTGCAAAGAAGCTCAGAGAGGAGTAATTACTCCGTGCTTCTATATCGAATAAATAGTGGAACCAAAACTTGAACCTGGATTTTTGACCAAATCAGATTTGTTTTAATCCTGAACTGCTTAAACTGAGAAAATATTTTTGAATCCTTATACTTTAAAAAGGATAGCTCCCAATTCCCTTTCTATTCTCTTTTCCTACCAAGTTGCAGCAGTGAGGTATGGGTGCTTCCTGAACTTTAACAATTAAACAAACAAAATTAGGTCAACAAGCAACACAGAGAAATCACGCTTTCCTGTCGGTAAGATTTTTTTGTCTCCCCCGCCCCCCCCAAAGCAAGGTACCTTGGGAGTTGTAGTCTTGGGGCAAAGAGTCCTGTGGCCGGAGGGGCTGACTCACTGGGACCCAATCAGCAGAGAACCGACTTGCTTTCCACGCACCGATTGGCTGGGAATCAGCGGCCGCCCTCCCCGCGGCGCCCGCCCGGCGTCGGGAGTTAAAGGCAGCACTCGGGCGGGGAGGAGTGTGGGTAGTTACTCTGTTCTCGGGACCTTCGTCGGTGGAACAGCAGTGCGGCCATGGCAGAACCGCAGCCCGCATCCAGCGGCCTCACCGACGAGGCTGCCCTCGGTTGCTGCTCTGACCCGGATCCCAGCACCAAGGTGGGCGCAGAACCTACTTCTCATGAGTAGTGGCCCCCCAGGGCGCAATTGGAGCCCCCCGGGCGGGGAGGCGGGGGGGAAGCACATCCCCGGGCTAAGCTAGGCCCGGCTCCGGCTGGGTTCGAACCCCATCCGGCCGACGCTGCAGCTCGGGCTGCTTGGGGCGGACCAGAGTGGGCCGGGTGAAGGGCTGTGGTGTCCAGTAAGGGATCGTGAGAAGATCCATTTCCCCAGAGACTGCGACCCTGCTTGCATTAACTTGGTTATTTTGGGACGGTAACTGGAAGCCACGGCCAACCCCGAATCAGATCCCTCGTCTGTGGTATGCATGTTCCTCGGGTCAATAGCTACGGCGGGTGAGAGCAGCTTCCAGAACTCGCAGTCCAGGTTCGAAGGTCTCTATCCATCCCGTCCCCTCCCAGCCTACTCTGGCTGCGGGCTTAACGCCTCCAAACTAATCGGATCTCTCTGAGTTTAACCGCGCCCCGAAGTTCGTTTTTACTTGGTTTTTATGGTTGCTCACGGCCACGCTTCTGCCCTCCCTGTGCTTGCGTGGCTCCCAGGAGAGATGACCGTAATCGTGAAGCTTAGGTCCAAAGGGAATCTTGGAAATTCCTTCACCGACCCTCTCATCGCAGCCGAGACCCAGTAAGAGGAGTGACCTGTTGCATCCCTCTGCCGTGCTTAACATGTCTGCACTGAGTCAGTGTAACTCACTCAGGTGTGGTGCCTCCATGCTGGCAAGATTTGACACTGCAGCCGCTTGGGAGGTTTATTCCAGTGTACTCGTCAGTGTCAGTAAACGCCTTTGTATTTTTCTTCATTCGAGGGGGGAGTTTCTAAATTCCTTGAGGATTGAGTATGTGTCGATGAGTTTGCCCCCTGCTTGCTCTTTGTCTTTGGGGTGAAGAGTCAGACACCTCTGATTGCTAACGCCTTCGACTGGCACCTGGTTCTTAGCTTAGGAAAAATAGTAGTCACTGCAAAGTTCAGGGGGAAGAAAGAAAGAACAAAATATATTTCCTCTTACACTCATTTCACTTGTATGCCCTCTAATTGTATTATGTATTATTATTATGGAGTATAAATACCTAGTTATTTCACATAATATAAACAGTCATTCAGTGTAAATTAATTTCCTAGATAACTGGGGGTTTTATTTATGGGGCTATTTAAAAAGATTTCAGAGATACCTTTAGAAAATTTGTTAGATACATTTTCTTGCATTCTTAACTTACACTACACATCATTGAAATTTCTCTTGGTTATATGGAGTAATTACTTCTTGAAATTAATAATATTTGGCCCTGAAATACCACGTGGGGGACATCAAATGGATATGTAGTAGCAGCTGGTATACCTCAAGTGTGCCAAGTCCTGGGTTTTTGTTTGAAGTACTTAATTTAACTTTTGAATTACTTAATTTAATCCTCAGGGCAACCCTATGGAGAAGGCATAATTATTATTTCTAGTTGACAAATAAGGAGACTCCAGCAAAGAAGTATTGAGTAACTTGAGTAACTTGTCCAGAGAGGCACCCGCACTCTCAACCTCCACCCTTATTCTGCTTCTGGAGTACTGACTTCAGCAATTTTAGAACTTGACAGGAAGGAAAGTAAAAGACCTAAGTGAATTAAATTCAGCCTAATGGCTGATCACCTGCTATATATCAAGAACATGGTACGTTTGGGGGATACTGGGATGAATAAGATGAGGTCTCTTCACCGAAAGGACACCAAGTCTGACATAAGACAGAGCTGGGATTAATGTGCTGTTGAAATTATAGAGCACCCTGAGAGAGCAAGAGGTAGAAATTTTGGAAGGTAGCTTCTGTGGTATGGTATATACATGGGGTATTTGACGTCTGAAGACATACACTCGAATCTCCAGATCTATCATTGGCTGTAGTGATCTTAGCAGGGCACTGGGGTTGAGTTTGTAAAAGCAATATAAAGAGAGCCGCAAGGAGGATAAAGTGTATTATTTTTCTCTAAACTATGGAAAATGATACAGTTTAACTCGGGAGATCAGGGAGTACATCAACCAGAAGGTCGGGGTGGGCCTAGGTCTTGAAAGATGGGTAGGGTTCCAGAATCATCTGGGAGACAGAGTTCCGTGGGAGGGGCATTCTAGGTGGAGGAATGGTCTGAGCAAAAATATGGTGAGATACAGAAAGATGCAGTGCAGGCATGTTCTGGAGAGGTGAATTACATGTTTTTGGTTGAAGTTCAGGTTATCTGAACAGTGGAGCTGTGGTGGAAAAGGCTAGAATGGGAGGTTGGAGACTCCCTTTCACGGAAGGAGCTCTGAATGTCACATCTAAGGAAGCTGGATTTAAGTAATAGGGAATCATTCAGGATTTCAAAGCATTTTGTAGGGTAGATTGGAGGGATCCAGGCCTGGAGGTGATGAGGTCACCTGGAAGATTCTTCCAGAAGATGAAATAAGTGGTGAGGGCCTGGTTTGGAAAGGAGAGGGTAGTGGTGGTAGAAAATCAACTTTCCTGTTGATCGTCTGCATCTCTGTCATGAAGGACAGGCCAAAGAATGTACAGCCACACTACATCCTGGGTAGTCTTATTGGCGAGCTGTCTTCATGAGGCCAAATACTTCTTTTCCCAAGTAATAATCTCCTGAAAAAAAAATTTTTTTTTTTTACAGTCTCCATCAGTGTCCTTTAATGTAATAATTTGAAGTCCCGTCCCATTTGGGTGGTAGGTGATAGGGTCAGGGAAAACTTTGAGTGTTGGTGTCACTTAAGTTGAGTTTTACCAAATACAAAGAAAGTAGCTAGGTAGAATTGGGAGCAGGGCTAGGTGGAAAAGAGAATGGAAAGGAGGAAGGAAGGGGAATGGCCAGATGGATGAATGACTGTTCTGGGCAGAGAGGATCATAGTAAGTATAAAAAGCACAAGGCATCAGAGAACTGACGCAGGAACCTACAGATAACACAAGACTGAAGTTGTAGGCAGTGGAAGTTGAGGGGAAGGTATGCAAAACAATCATCAGGATGCTCAAAGAAAATATGAGCATTCCCCCACCCCTTTATGCTCACTTTTCTCACCCTGTAAAGATTTCTATTTGGTAAATACATTTTATAATATATATGTTTTATTAGTATATTTGTATCTGTATATAATTAAAGTAAATACATATTTATAGAAGTGCATGCTCTCTTTTTTAACTGATAAAGGTGGTACCATTCAGAATGACCAGTTTAGGGGAGTGCTAACAATTGATGAAGTTAGAGAAGTATGCAATAACCATATGTGCTTGCTTTTGGGACTTTCTTTTTTTTTTTTTTTTAAAAGATTATTTATTTATTTATTTATTTCACAGAGGGAGAGAGATCACAAGGAGGCAGAGAGGCAGGCAGAGAGAGAAGGGGAAGCAGGCTCCCTGCTGAGCAGAGAGCCCGATGCGGGCCTCGATCCCAGGAGCCTGAGATCATGACCTGAGCCGAAAGCAGAGGCTTTAACCCACTGAGCCACCCAGGCGCCCTTGGGACTTTCTTTTAAAAGCTGTGAAGCACCACTGAAGGAATGACTTCTATTTTATTTATTTGAGAGAGAGTGTGCGCGGTTGGGGAGGTGGGGTGGGCAGAGGGACAGGGAGAGGGAGAAAATCCCAAGCAGAATCACCCTGAGTGTGGAGTCTGATGCAGGGCTTGATCTCACAACCCTGAGATCATGACCTGAGCCAAAACCAAGAGTTGGATGCTTAACCTACTGAGGTACCCAGGCACCCCTGAAGTAATGATTTTTAATCCAGAAATGACACAATTGGGTTTTCACTATAGGAAGATCACTGTGGTACTTTAGGGGAACGTCAGTGGATTGCATCTGGGTAAGCCTGCAAGAAGCAGAGACCAAGGAGGCTAGGATAGTCATCCAGGGAGGAAGTAGTAGCTCAAGAGGAATTGAGCAAGGTAGTGCTCATTAGAAAGACAAGGAGCAAGAGTCCAAAGGGATTTAAGGAGTCAGGTTGATAGGACACTTGGGCTGGATTACAGAGAAGTGAGGGAGGGGGGCAGAAATCTATTAAGACTCCAGGTATTGAACTTGGACTGACAAGGGATTCTAGTGACACTATGCTAAGTACTTTCATGCATTATCCCATATATTTTCCAGCTCAGCCCTACAAGCTGAGAACTATAATTACTACATTCTAAAGATGTGAAAACTAAAGTTCAAGGAAAGTAATGATTTACTCAAGGTAATGGTGGTAGAGCCAGCATTTGAACCATATTGCTTCTAAAGAATTATTTCTCTCCCACTTGGGTGTTTTACCTCCCTTTGGATGAGATTTTAAAGGCCTCATGATCCTGAGGGCTTCTAGGATTTTCCTGTTTCTATTATCTGTTATAAGAGTAGTCTGGTATGTTTCCTAATATCACAGGTAATTTTTAAATTTTAAAAAATTTCCTTTGTGTCTCCTAGCTATTTCTGCCACCCTTATCTGTAGGGTGAGTATACTTGAAGTACAGCTTTGGCTGTTGAGTTATAGAGTGGGAAGGAAAGAACCCCATGAAACCAATTTAGATAAGATAGAATAAATATAAAGGGAGTGGCTGAATTATTTTCAGGAACAATTTATCACATTCTGGTATAGGTTGAGTCAGGCAAGTAACACTGGAAGGAGGAAGATAGTGAAGAAAAAAAATACATCAAACCATCTTGTACATCAATTGTGTGCACCAGTTGTTACATAGAAAACAATTTTGTTCCCCTCAGATACACTTGTATTTCCAAAAGGGTCTTCCACTGAAGGCAATTGTGACTTTAAAAAGTCAGGAAATAACAAAACTTGATCCCTTTTTTGTTTTACAGGAGATGGGATACCTAGGGGTGAAGAGTTAAGCCCTGAACCCTTCAATGAGAATGTGACATTTGATTAACTCTAGCCGTTTCCCAAGAAACAAAAATAGTGTTTGTTGCTTAGCAATATTGCTTATAAAAATAATTTGATTGGTATATTGCATCTGGAAAGGGAGAATTATCAATACCTAATAGGAAATCATAGCTTTGGGCTTCCCTGAATGTAGTGGCTCTTATAACTGTCCCGTGTGGAGATTCTGGAAGCCGTGCCTATTGAAGAGGACCACCTAGTCCTGTTATGTCGGACAAACCCTTTTAGCCTGTGGTTGTCCTGTAAGTCTGAATGTTGAGTTGAAGACTCTTTGCTGAGGGTGATGCAGTGCTTTTGAAAATTCATTGGGAAAGAGAGTTGATGGGCTCCAAAGGCCTCACTGTTATTAAGGCCAAAACACACACTTCAGGCCAAAGAAATCTTAACATTTCTGAAAATTTAACTAAAGCAAGTTTGAAACTTCTCTCATCTGAAGACTGAAGGTGATGGAGGCAATGGAGATCTTGATCTTGCTTTTGAGTAAGATGGAATATCTTACAGAGCCCCTTGGCAACAGTTCTGGAGAGATGAGTGTCTTCATCATTAGAAAGAGGCATATGGTGAAAGGCATATAAGCTAGAATAACTAAATTTTGAAAAGAATGAATGGAAAGAGTCTATCTGATTTTAAGACTTATTGTTTAGCTTCAGTAATCACTACTTTGTGGTACTGGCAGAGAAGACACAGATTAGTGGAACAGAATAGAAAACCGAGAAATAGACCCACATTAATATACCCTACAGATTTTCAGTGAAGATGTGAACACAGTTCAGTAGAGAAAGGATAGGCTTTTCAACAAATTGTGCTGGAGCAACCGAACATCCATAGGTTTAAAAAAAAAATGAAGATTTACCCAAATCTCACATCTTAACACCAAAAAATCCATTTAGAGGTGCTCAAAGGGACCTTGACCCTTTGGTTCACATCCCTGTCCCACCTTTATAATTTTGTCAGGATGATATGGCAAACATGTAAGATGTGCACTAGAAACATCCTTGATTGTACTGTTAAAGTTTTTTCAAAGTAGTTTTGAGCTAATTAATTTTTTTTTTAATTTTAAAAGATTTTATTTATTTATTTATTTGAAAGAGAGCGAGTGAGCATGAGTTGGGGAGAGGGTCACGGGAGAAGGAGAAGCAAACTCCCAGCTGAGTGGGAAGCCAGACGTGGAGCTTGATCCCAGGACCCTGAGATCACGACCTGAGCTGAAAGCAGACACTTAACTGACTTGAGCCACCAAGGCGCCCCGCTAATTAAACCTGGACAGTGCTCTCCCAAAGGCTGATTATTTATATTACACTTTTTATAAGGCAAAGGAGCAAATCTTTTTTATTATCTAGTAGCCATCCCAGAAAACCCAAAGATAGTTTAGATATAAAAGATGGCTTTCACTGTCAAAATTTAGAGCATGAGAAGGAAAAACAAAGTTAAGAATTGTCTGATGAGACAGGACATGAATGTAAGTCCTACTTTTTTAAACACAAGATATATTTATTTTAAATAATATTTTAGAACCATAGCAACAAACAGTCCTTTTTAGGGGCTTTTTGAGGAAGATCATTCAAGTGTTTACCAGAAGTACAGAGTTGACAGAATATGCTGGTGATAAAAAGCAAACTATTAGCTTAGAATAACTTGAGCATTTTATAAAAAGCAAGCTCTGGTTGTTTTTTGTATCATCTAAATAACATTTTTGTAACTAAGGATTTATAAGCCTGTTTTTTATGAATAAATCCACTAATATTGAATATGCCTTTAATTTTTTTTGCCATGTATAGACTTATTTTAAGTCTAAAAATGGCATCAGTTTTTTTTTTAATAAAGATTTTAGTATTTGGCACAGAGAGAGAAAACGCAGTGTGCAAGCAGGGCAGAAGCAGGGGGAGCAGCAGAGGGGGAGGGAGCCTGATGCGGGGCTCAATCTCAGGACTCTGGGATCATGACTTGAGCCAGAAGGCAGACGCTTCACCAACTGAGCAACCCAGGCGCCACTAGAGTGTGTATTTCATCTATAATTTTACTTGGAAATAATCTGTTCATTATATTGAGTCTTCTCAGTTGGAACCGTGCTGTATTTTTCCATTTTTTCTCTTTTTCTCTATTCTTCCAGGTTTATTGAGATATAATCAATATATAACAGTGTATAAGTTTAGGGTGTACTACGTGTTGATTTGATACACTGCAAAATGACTACCACAATAAGGTCAGTTAGTGTGTTGATCACCTCACATAGTTACTTTTTTTATGTGTATGTGCTGACAGCTTTTAGGATCTGCTCTCTTACAGCTCTCAAGTATACCTGCAATACAGTGTTGTTAACTATGTTTAGACTTTTTTTTTAAGATGTTATTTATTTATTTGACAGCACAAGCAGGGGGAGCAGCAGAGGGAGAGGAACAAACAGACTCCCCACTGAGCAGGGACCCCGATGCAGGGCTTGATCCCAGAACCCTGGGATCATGACCTGAGCCGAAGTCAGATGCTTAACCACCTGAGCCACCCAGGCACCCCACTATGTATAGAATTTTAAAAGTCCATTTTGATACTCACTTGTATGTATGTATGTAGATAGTTTTAGTACATAGCCATGTTAATAGATAATAATATTAAAGGCTTAGCATTACTTTTAAGATGTAATTAATCTGAGTTGTATATTAAATAAACCATACATACATGTATCTTTTTAAACTTAATATACCATGTGAATGCCCCCTGCCATTTAATATACCTCTAGAGCAGCATTTTAAATGTATTCACAATATTCTATTATGCCCGTGTCATCATTTATCTGTTTCTTGGTTGTTAGAGGCAGTTTAGCCAAGGTGGTTGAAAGCAAGGGCTTTGGGATCAGACTGCTTTTTCTCTGACACTTACTCTCTCAGCAGAGAGAGTGGGGTGGTAATAATACACATCTCATAGGGTTGTTGTGAAGATTGTATGAGTCGATTTCTGTAAATCACTTAGAACAGAGTCTGGCACGCAGTTAGTATGTTAAGTATAATGATTTTTTTTTCCGGTAATGTTGGATTGCAGCTTGATTGGAAAGAAAAATCATAGTGAAAGTTCATTTACTCATTCAACAAATAGTTATTGGGAATCTACTCTCTGCCAGATTCTATTCTGAGGTGGATCAGTAAACAAGACAAGCACTCCTGTCCTTTTAGAGTTTATATTCTAATAGGGAAAGAAAAATAATAAAAGATAAATGTAGTAAATAGCATATTGAATGGTGACAAGTACTATGGAAAAAGAAAATGAAAAAAAGGGGTAAGTGGAGAGTTATGGTGGGCAGTTGAAAGCCTCATTGGGAAGATGACATTTGAGCAGAGTTAAAAAGACTAGAAGTGGTTCTGGGGAGGGGCATCTGGCTGGCTCAGTTGGTAGAGCCTGCAGCTCTTGATCCCAGGGTCAGGAGTTCAAGCCTCACAGTGGGTGTGGAACCTACTTATGAATAAAGATCTTTAAAAAAAGAAGAGTGGCTCCGGGCAAAGAGCCTTCCAGCAGAGGCCCTAGGTGACCTGCTGAACACTACAGTGGAGCTGAGTGAGTGGACAGGAGGAGGGGTGAGCGAGGCAACCGGGGCCAACCGTAGAGGGCCATTGTAGGGACTTTGGCTTTGACTCTGAGTGAAATGGGGAACCTTCTCAGGGTTTTTTTGTGGAAGAGTGATCTGAATTAACTTTAAAAGATTTCCCCAAGAATAGATTGTAGGGGACGAGGAGAGAGAGAGGAAAGTACCAACAAGTCTGGGTGGGAGGAGGGGTTCCTGGGATCATAGTGCTAGCAGGGGTGGTGAGAAGTGTAGAGTCAAAGAATTTAGGGAAATTAGCTTTCTTGTGTCCAAAAAAGGACAGTTTTGCTGAGAGAATTGACAGCTAATAGCTTAATGGTGTGTGAGGGGACAAAAAACTTGTTAAAAGAGTAAAATAATAGGAGTTCCAGGGACCATCTCAATATAGGGAAAAGTAGTAGTAAATGTACCAGGAGCTCCTATATTACATTGTAAGACAATAATTCATGTTTATAGACATGTCCCTAAATCATCAAAATAAGTAAATTCTGCACATTTTTAAAGCAGATAAGTAGATAGCTGAGGTTTTGTGTATGCAATAGTAACTAATATTTTTCAGATAGTTTTAGTCATTTAATCATAATAGTAACTAATATTTTTCATATAGTCTTAATCACCTGTGTATAGATTCCACTTACCTCACCAAAGTTCAAACAGTGCCTTGTTTTAATCTGCGCTAAACAAGAATATGATGTTGAATTGCATTTGCTGCATTTTGATCTCCCTTTATTGCAATTACAGCTTGACTTAGTAGGTGCTTTTGCAGTTTTGTTCAGTGGAGAAAACCAAGACGTCATTGTGACCTGGATGTCAGGAGCTGATTTTCCTTTTTTCAGCTTTTGCTGAAACTAAGACCTTTAGGAGTGCAGCACCTGCCTGAGAAAAGCAATCCAAGTATTCTAGAAACATGTAATTTCTGAGCCAACTGCCTTATATGTGATTATAAGCTGTGAATGAAGAATCAAATTATTATATTCACTGAGAGCTACTTATTAAGATAAAGTAGTTTTTTAGGCCAGTTTTGTTTTAAATGAGATTTTTAATGCTTATAATAAGAGTACATTTTGGTTACTTAAAAATTTAATGCTGAATGAATAAAATACATTTGTGTTTATATGATGTGAGTTATACAGGAGAGAGTCTATGTCTGCAAAGGGAGAGTTCAGGCCTGTTTTGTCAAGCTGTGGGTATAACAGGGAAAAAATCTGTTAGGAAGCACAAATGTAGTGAACAGACTCATGGTTTGGAAGGCATCTATGGTAGAAAGAGACCTGAACTTAGAATCACGAGGCTGGGACAATTAATTTAATCACCTCGGGTGTGTTTCTCATCTATAAAATGAGGATATTAATACCTATAGATAGTATTGCTTCATAGTTTCTGTACCAAATGATGGCAGAGTATTATTAATGCCATTAACAATCTTAATTCCATGAATTAAAATACTCTACCCTCTTCTCATGAAGTCAAGCCTTTTGTTTCCTGATTTGTAAATTGAACAGTTCACAATGGTGTTAGAGACAGTAACTTTTTAAGCTTTCAGTTATTTTAGAAGTCTAGGATCTTGTGAGTAACTTGTTGCTATGGTTATCAATAGCTTTGGAAAGGCATTTATGCATTCATTTAGCACATTTTACAGGAATTGAGTTCTTTATTTGTAACATCATTGTCTCATTTTGGGTCATCCAAAAGCAGACTGGACATAAGGTTGTAAGTTTATTTGGGAGGTAGTTGGTAGTTTATTTGGGTTTATATTTGGGAGATACTAAGTAGTTTATTTGGGTTGGTTGTAAGTAGTTTATTTGGGAGGTAGTCAGAGAATGTTCTGTGGAGTGGGGAACGGAGGCAATAAAAAGTATGTGAAAGTGGATTACCCCTGAGGGCGGCTGGGCTGTAAGCCTGCAGGGAAGTCTCTGCGAGACTGGCTGGAACATGCTGTACAGTTGTCCCACTAAGGGCCAGGGGAGCCAGGTTTTTTATCCACTGTCGGTTGAGGGTCATTTTGGAGGTCCCTCCCTGGCACTTTGGGCCTGCCCCACACGAGGGCCTGTTCTTGTGACCAGAAGCATCTTTGGGCAGAGGGCTGTAGGCAGTGTAAGTGGTAGGTGTGGGAACCAGGTAAGGCTGAGGGGACAATGTTGCTTTCTTCTGAAACACTGTGTTACAGAGGTGGACCGTATCCTGCAATGGAAAGCACGATTAACTTTGGTAACAAATGCCAGACATCACACCTGTTTAATATGCTCTCTTTCTTCATAGGATTTTCTGTTGCAGCAGACCATGCTACGAATTAAGGATCCTAAGAAGTCATTGGATTTTTATACTAGAATTCTTGGGATGACGTAAGTAAACTATTTATTGGTGCCTGTAATGTTTAAATGCCTACCTTTGCAAATACAGGGAATGTTTCCGGATCCATTTTAAAAATGGATTAAACTTTTCTTCAAAAATCACAGAAGTCCTTTCAGCCAGGTGTCTGGGACTAGGCTCGCTGGCTGAGTATTTGGGTGTTCTCTCCCTCCCTTGTCTCTGGGAGTTGTTTAATCCTTAACGTGTTCAAACCCTTTTTGAAAAGATAGAGTTATAAAGATGCATTACTTAGAAAATGAATGAATTTACCTAAAATTTGCCCTCCGTCTCATTTTTATGGGATGTATTCTCTTTTGCTGAATAGGTAATATCCACTGATCTTGAAATACTTAAAGCATATTTATTTTTCTTGATTTGTTTCCCTGAATAACATGAGGGGTTTTTGTTTGTTTCTGACAATATAGATACATAAAGAATAAAGTTGAATGATTTTTCTTTTAATTTTTTTTCCTTTATTTTTTATTCTTTGCCCCAGGGGTACAGGTCGTGAATCACCTTTCACAGCAAAAGTTGAATGATCTTAAATTAAGTGCCTGGATAGCCTCCATTGACACTGAGAGAAAAATTCAAGTAATCCAGTTTCTGTTTGTTTAAAAAATCTGACCAGTTCAGAAAAATACAAAATAAAAAGTGGTCACCTCCTTTTCCCAGTCCTTGTCCCCAAAGATAACTGCTGTTAATAGTTTCTTATAGATCTTTCCAGAAAAAGTAGTTTAGCAAATGTTTACAGCATATGTAAAAGAGTGAAAACAAATATATTGAACACTTGGTATTTGCCTGGCACTTTACATGTTTTTCATTCAGTCTCCACAGTAGCTCATGAAATGGTTTATTCCCCATTTTACAGATGAAGGAAGCAACCAGAGTTTAAAGACATAAAGTTACTGGCCCCAAATACCACAATGGGCACATGGCAGAGGGGGAATTCAAATCCAGATCTGATTGACTCCAATGTTGACCTTGTTTTTCAAGAGCCCCCAAAGAGGGTGCAGCTTGACATTATACTGACAGATATACTCGCTGAGAAAAGCGGGTTACAACAGGTTCATTTGCTCTATTTCCCACCTGATTGGTGTGCAAGGCTTGTGCAGTCTGCTTTAGTAGGTGCAGAGAGAGTTTTTCATGACCTTATTATAAACATGTTAGAGTAAATCTTACTTGTGGGAAGTCAGTGCTGGGTCTCAGTGGGCCAAGGTGTAGTACATAGCAGTGATAATTAAAAGATTTGAAATAGAGCTTAGGAACTTTCCATTTGCTAGGTAGGCCTCAACCATTCTCTCTTATTGATTATAAATAAGGTCATATTTGAGCATTTAGTCCTCAATAATCTAAATAAAATTGTATTGTGTCCATCCTCATTCTACCCTACTCCTTGCAGAACAATGGTATACTCTTTAAATTTACTTTATAGGCCATGACTTGAACTGTCTTTTGGGGCGGGGAGGGGCCGAGGGCAAGGGAGAGAGACAGACAATTTTAAGCAGGTTCCATACCCAGTGTGGATCCCAATGCAGGGCTTGATCTCCTGACCCTGAGATCATGACCTGAGCTGAAATCAAGAGTCAGAAGCTTAACCGACTGAGCCACCCAGGCACCTCTTCAACTATCTTTTTTAAAATTTTAGGATGGTAATTCATTCACTCTTTGTCTCTTCTCAGTCTCTCCCTCTCCACTGGCTCTTTTCCTTCAACCTACAAACAAGCTGAAATCTTTATTCTAGCATAATTCTTGCCTGCTGCTCTCTTGCCCTCTTTCCCATCATAACCCATTATCTATATAGGTCAACCATGCTTGCTTACCTCCCCTTGTCTCCATCAGGACGGTCTAGCTTCTGCTGCCCCATGCTGCTGAAACTGCCATCAGGACCTTTCCACTAGAGAGATGGAAATAGAATGTAACCTATTTACATTCTTAATGTTGCGTGACCTTTCTGCCGTATTTCATATGGTTAACCATATGAAAATATGGTTAACATTGACATTCACATCTTCGGTGACATTCATTTGTCCTTCCTTCTCTCTTACCACCTATCCTCACTTTCTTTTCCCAGGAGTTTTGGCATTGTTAGATATTTTATTTAACTGAATGTCATATATCTGAAAGAATAATAAGGAAATGCACCGTATTTTTCACCAAAAATGGACAAAATTTTCTTTTGAAGGTACCTTTTGCCATTTATAAATAAGTACCATAACTCCAGCTAAAGTTCATTATGTTTGAAGAATTGAATTATAAGTTTGTTTTGTGCAAACTTTTTTATTTCACTGATATTTACAGATGAATTGGTTTTTTTAATGAGATATTTTCATTGATTTCCCCCTGCTCTTCCTATTATATAGGCTTGTATTATTCTTAGCAGAACTTGAATATTGTCATGTCGATTTCTTTTTTAAGATTTTATTTATTTGACAGAGTGAAAGATAAGAGAGAGATCACAAGTAGGCAGAGAGGCAGGTAGAGGGAGGAGAAAGCAGGCTCTCCACCGAGCAGAGAACCCGATGCAGGGCTTGATCCCAGGACCCTGAGATCATTACCTGAGCCGAAGACAGAGGCTTAACCCACTGAGTCACCCAGGTGCCCCTGTCATGTTGATTTTAATATGAATCAACCTGTCCTGTTGTTAATTGATTTCAGCTTGTTGTTTAATTTCAGGCTACTCCAAAAATTAGATTTTCCCACTATGAAATTCTCACTCTATTTCTTGGCTTATGAGGAAAAAAATGACATCCCAAAAGATAAAGATGAAAAAGTAGCATGGGTATTCTCCAGAAAAGCTACACTTGAACTGACACAGTGAGTATCAGTTTTTATCTTTCTGTATAGTCTACATTTTTATAAACCTTTTTTTCCTTACTTACAAGCTTAATTCAAACCAGGTCTACCTCATCACTGCATTTGTAGCTGCTTGAGTCTTTTATGATGGATTTTTGATCTTTGTAACTGTTCTGGTGCATAGTTAGGGGCAAGCAAGATCATTATCTTTTGGCTAGAGAACATAAGTAAGACAGAATTGGCAAGATACTTGCCAAATGAGAGCTAATAAACTTAGACACTAGGAGAACTAAGGTCTTCATAATTCTGGCATCTTGGGAATGTTGTTTTTATTCTTTATGTTGTTTCTGTGTCCTTTGGAACAACTAACAAAAGAGCATTTATTTCAGAGTGTGCGGATTTAGTGTGTCCCTGATTCAAAACAGCTCTGGAATCAGACAAACCTAGATAGGAGTGTTGGCTCTGATGATAGCTCTGTGACCCTGAACACATTCTGTCACCTCCTTTGGTGGTAGTCTCATTCATGAAATGGAGACCTGAATCTTAGCCCATGGAGCTGTTTGGAAGATTTAATGAGATCCTCAAATAAATAGCCTCTATAAAGTACTATAAATGACATTTGCTACTGTTATCATTATTGTTATCCAGATGCCTGGTTTTATTGTCTCCTTAATCTAATTAAAATCATATTTTCCCATTTGCCTTTTCTATAGTTGAAAGCTTAATATTTACAGTAGGAAAGATGAAACCAAGTATATTGGTTACATACATACATGCTAAGAGATTATTGCAGTAGAATATCTGTTCTACAGGTCACTTGTAATTCTGTTTTCCCTCCTTTTGTAGCAATTGGGGCACGGAAGATGATGAGACCCAGAGTTACCACAGCGGCAACTCAGACCCTCGAGGATTCGGTATGTTGGCCTGTGTCGTATACATGGATTTGTGTGATTTGTGCATTGGGTACTTATTAAGAATAATTAACTTCCTTGTGTGGTATTGTCTTTCTGTGACTCACTTGTTTCACGTGGCATTGTGCTCTGTAGATCTGTCCACGTTGTTGCAAATGGCAAAATTTCATTTCTTCTATTGTATGTATATGTATTAATATTGATGGACACTTGGGTTTACTTCTATAATTTGGCTGTTGTAAATAATTTTGCAATAAACGTAAGGGTACGTATGTTTTTTTGAAAAGAAAAGAATAATCAACTTCTTAGGAGTATGGTTGTTTTAATTTTCCATAAAAATTTGATTTAGGAGTTAATTTCATAGTCTCCATCTAAACCCTACATTTTACTCTCTCACAGTGATTTCACTTTTCAGTCTAAAGATTATATTTCCAATAGACTTTTTAATTTAAAAAACTAAAACCGTCATTGATGATAATCCCCATTTCTGCTAGCATACACTTCTGCCCTGATCTAGAATCTCTCAGTCAAGACGACAGGATTGCAGGCTTAAATTGGCTTCTATGTAGTCAGTGGCCCCAACAAACCCATTAAGTATGAGTGAATGACTACTCTTTCTTGATAGTTATTCTTAACAGATTGAACTATACATAAGCCCAGTATTGGGCTTATTTGAGATAAGTTGTAACTCTGAGCTACTAATTAGCTTATTATACGCAGCCAGTTAGACTTAGAGTCTTGTTTTTTAATACAAGTTTTGAACTTATTTGATCCAGTCAGTTTTCAGGTGCCTTATGTTTTGAAGTAAACTCATATTGGAAGCTACCTGTGGCCCTTAGATACCCTGCAATAATTATTTCTTCCTTCTATCTGCCTTGTTTGGGGCTCGCCACCGAAGGTCACATTGGAATTGCTGTTCCTGATGTACACGGTGCTTGTAAAAGATTTGAAGAACTGGGAGTCAAATTTGTGAAGAAACCTGACGATGGTGAGTCTGCTGCTTGCTTTCGCCCAGCTTCTCTTCAGTTACGTAACATTTACGAAGCAACCACAGAGGGTACTGTTGGCAGTCAGTCCCTCTGCTTGCAAGTAACTGTGAAGAAGTCTGCTTCAGCCAGCTTAAGGAAAACAGGAATTATTGGAAAAATACCCTGGTATCTTAGCGAACTAAAACAGCAAGTAGGGTGGCTTCACAAGGGACTAGACACAGAGTCTGGAGAGCCATCAAAAACCTGGGCTCTCTTCCTACCCTTTGACCTTACCATATTCTCTCACTGGACACTGATTTTCATTATTTCAGGGTGTATCTAGCCACCCCAAAATAAGTTCCTTAAAACCTATGTTATCTGATTTTAGTATAACTACACCACTAAGTATACACTAAGTATAACTCCTTAGTTAATAACTGGCTGGTCTTTCATTTTTATTCTTCTATAACCTTTTGCATGTCCTTATGTTTTAGGTATATGTCTAGAAATAGTGTATATATCTAGATTTTGTTGGATTTACATGTATTATAATTATTCTAATTAGATCTGTTTCTGCCAGCATATTAATACAATTTTTATTTGAAACATTTCATTTTAATCCTTTTCTTAAGAGAACTGATACCCAGATACCCTTCCAGACCGGGATATTACTGATTTATTCTTCCTTTTTCTTTGGCCTTGGCTTTTATGTATTTATTTATTTTGTATTTTTTAAGTTATCTCTGCACCCAACCTGGGGTTCAGACTTAAAATCCTGAGATCAAGGATCTCAGATGCATGCTCTTCCAATTGAGCCAGCCAGGTGCTCCCTGGCCTTGGCTTTTTTATTTTGTTTCTTTAATATATATATCAAAGTCCTTTTCTCTATGTATCTCTTGCAGCATCTTTGGGTTTTTCTGTCCCTCTATTAAGTATCTCAACCAAAACTGTTTTCAGAGGGTTTTTTGTGAGGCAAAACTTTTGAGGCTTTGTATGCCTCAGACCCATATCTTTGTATCAGAGTCACAGTTTTGTTGAATATAAAATCTTAGGTTTATTTTCCTTTGATCTTGAAAATATAGCTCTGTGGTCTTATTTTTCTATCTATAGTGTTGTTATTGAAAAATCGGCTGATTCAGGTTATCTTCTGTTTTGTCCTGGAAGCTTTTGTTATATTTGTTATTTCTTTGTTCTTTTTATAGATTTCCTCACACTAGCATACCAGTTTGCTAATTTTTCCTCTTTTTCCTTTCTGTTCTGATAGTCATCTTTTGTGTTCTCATCTGTTGTATTCTTAATTTCAGCTATTGTAGTTTTGATCCCTAGTTTTTGCTCAGTTCCTTAAATATTTTCTTGTTCTTGTTTGAGATTGGTAATAGTTCATACTGTTCATCACTTTTACATGTTTTAATAGCTCTTGGTCCGTTGGTTTAATATTTGTTCTTCTGTTTGAATCTATAATCCACTGTTTGTTTTATGGTTATGTTCCTCAAATTCTTGTCACTTTGATATCTGAGGAGTTGTCATTGCAACTATTACTATTCTGGTGCCTCAGGCAGTGTGAATGGGGGGAGGCTAGACCCCAGTGTTTAACAGCCCCCATGCTCTCAGGAAGATGGGCTGGGCAGAGATCCCTAGGCACCTGAAAATGAGAGTTACATCTTGTATTCTGCACAACAGCTCTTCGGTCACATCTTCTTCCCCTCTGTCCCTCAGAGAGGAGGAGTCTTAGTAGGAGACACTTCCATCTGAGGTGGTCCTTCCCTGTGATTGTGTGGAAGGTGAAGGCTGGGGAGATTGGTTGGTTCTCCCCTGTTTTTGTCAGTTCCTCGCAGGCATAAGTCTTCTGTATTGCCCTTATTTACTCCTGAGGATGTCTGAAACAGTTGTTTGATCCTCCCCCAGCATCGGGGCAGGAGCTGATGCCCAAGACTCTGGGAGGAGCAAGAGCCAAACTAACAAAACCCCTTCTGTTTATTCATCCACAGCCATGATGGACTGCCTTCTGGTCCAGGCCAAAACTATCCATTTCTACATGGGCCAGGTTAAAACAGTCAACCTAACCCCAGTTCATCCTCTCCCCAGTCATCACCCCAGTTCTTACTCCCCCCGCCGCCATTTTCCATATATGTTCCTCTGGGGTTGATCTTGGGGAAAAGAGCAGAGAGAGACAGGAGTCAAACTAATTTAGCATCTTGGTCCCAAAATAGATTGCTGAGGTCACATTTTTCCATTTAAGCAAACAACTTTACTGTTAGACCTACAAGCTTCTCAATCCAAGTTATGAATTCCTGGGAGAAAGACTGATTGACAGAGCTTGAGTGACCTAGAATAGTGCTTAAAAGAGGTCGTTATGACCCAAGCCTCTGGGTCTTTTGGCTGTGTGGGTATGCCATGCTACCTGCTCAAACACCTCCCTATTTTCTTTTCCTCTTTAAAGTAAGATAATCATGGGGTGCCTGGGTGGCTTAGTTGGTTAAGCATCTGACTCTTGGTTTCGTCTCAGATCATGATCTCAGAGTCCTGGAATCGAGCCCTGCATCGGGCTCGGTGCTCAGCATGGAGTCTGCTTGAGGTCTCCCTCTCCCACTACCCCTCCCCCTGCATGCTCTCTCTCCCCACCCCCCAAATAATAAAATCTTAAAAAAAATAAGACAATCTCTATGACTGCTCAACAGGTAGCATGAAATGTATTATGAAGGTGAAGTAAAAATCTGGTGCCTAAAACTGCAGCCAGTTACACAGTTTATTTCATGAGAGTTGGTTCCCAGCTATGTGTAGAAGATAATTATGTTAGTCATGCTGAAAAGTATGCATTTGGACAATGCTGACAATCGAATTGTCTAAAGTTAAAACTATAAACAAAATAATTTGTTTATTATTAAAAAAATTTGTTAAAATGCAAATCAAAATTTGGATTAATAAAAAATATTCTTAATTTTAAATTTTTAAAAAGTCTCTTTTATAATGAAATTCATTTCATCTTACAGGTAAAATGAAAGGCCTGGCATTTATTCAAGATCCTGATGGCTATTGGATTGAAATTTTGAATCCTAACAAAATGACAACTATTATTTAGTTCTGTGAGAATACTGCTTTGCAATTTCAGTGAAGACCTTGTGGGAGGTAAAAAAAAAGGAAATGGTGTGATTCAAGATAGTCAGATAACAGAAACATCTAGGACCAAGGAATCATTGTCCCAGTTCAGATTATTCTGAAGTCCATTCTCCTTTCCTAGTTCAGCCATGTTTTTCACCTCATTTTCAGTCATTGTGGTTTTAAAGTAGTGCTTTGTCTTATGTCCTTGAATGTAGTTAAATAACTTTACTTTTTTTAGGTAATAATTAGAACAGTTCCCTTCAGAGTTCCCTTCATTTCCCAAACAGTTGCCTTCTTTCTCCTAAATATGATTTCTCTACAAGTCTGCCTTTGAATCATCATTCTCAAAAAAAAAAAATTTTTTTTAACAAGTTTTTGTTGTGGTTACCTTCTGGGGTTTCAGTTCCTCAGAAATATCTTTCACATTGAAAAGTAAAGAACACTGAACAAAAATGAAACTTCATGTTATACTTCAAATAGTATAAAGTGTTTATTTTATAAAAGAGAAGGTAGTCTTGGGAGCAAGCCAGAATCAGACTGACAAGGATGTTGATAGAAAAACTAATTTCTTCTTACTTACAAAGTACTTTCTAAGTTCAAGGACTAACCGCTTTATTTTGGTTTGGCACGGTGGATGGGAAGAATACTTACTGAGTATGCAGACACTGGGCTAGGCTGTATCTCATTTAATCCTCCTAGCTATCCTCCATCCTGTGAGAAAGAAGGCAGGCTAGACATGTAAAATAACTTCAACAAATTAAGACAATATAAATAGGCTCAAGTACTTGAGATCTGATTCTCATTTTTAGTATTTAGATTGTACTTCAACAATTAGTACCTCACAAGACCTCCTCCACTCACCTCTGCTGTGAAAACCTTCAGTGAGTTTGAACATTGTCCTCTCAGCAGTGGGGCCTGAGCACCAGGATGAGGGACGGAGCGGCGGGAGGAAGTCAGTAGCACACAGCTATTCTGGGGACACCTGCTTATTCCTGGGCAAGACGTGTCTCTGTTATTTCGCTACTTGAAGAGCCCCTACCCCAGGATCTTCCTGATGCCAGTAATCATTTAGGATAAATGATGTTCAGCGAAAACATTACTTAGTTATCAGGAATCAGCTTAGTGGTCTTCTTGCCGTGATTGATATTTGATGGGTTTTAAAAAATCAAACTGATTTTGACACTCTCATAGCCCAGAGAAACAAGAACATCCAGCTAGTGGTTTACCTAACATTTAGATTTTCTGTGGACTCTAGTGGAAGACCTTTGGATAGGCTGTGCTGACTGTCTTTCCACTGCTAGAAGCACTTGACATTTCCTTTTTGGATGGAATGGATTATGTGAGCAATTCAAACAAAGAGCAGTACTTACAGACTGAAATAAAATAAAATTTCAAATAAGACTGTGTTTAATTTGTGAACTGTCTGCATATTCTTTTTAAAAATGCCTGCAGTGGGGCACCTGGGTGGATCATTCTGTTGGTCATCCGAATCTTGGTTTCGGTGTAGGTCCTGATCTCATGGGTCCTGGGATTGAGCCCTGAGACACCTTTGCACTCATCGGGGAGTCTGCTTGAGGATTCTCTCCCTCTGCCCCTCCCCCCAGTCTCATGTGCATGCTCTCTCTCTCTCTAGAAAAATCTTAAAAGAAAGAAAAAAAAGCCTGCAATGATTTGAAAGGGCTTGCAGGCTTATTCTGAACTGGGAAACTGTAATTCTGTTTGTCCTGCAAAGCAGATAGTTTTCTATGGATAAGGAAGTGTGGAAAAGGAGGGAAGAGTAAATTGGGATAAAGGAATGTGGTAGAAAAAGTACAAAGAAGAAAGGCCAGATATCAAAAGGTGAATTGTGGGGAACAGTTAAGACCAATTTCACGTTAGGTACTATAATTATCAAATGAGAGGGTGATTATATTCATAAATCATTTAAACCTTATTTCTGTGGGGAAAAAAAAGCTTTCTCTACTTGCTAAGTAAAACTTGTCAAAAGACAGGCCTTGCTTATTCCTTCAATTCATCTCTGCACTGGAAGGATGTATATTGTATCACCAGGGGTGGGACTGGGACAAATCACTTACTTCCCAATTAACTTATCTAGAAGTGGGGATATGAAAGAGTGTAGGAGAGCACAAGGTTTTCTTGTTTTCCACGACCGGACCACAAGAGTGTGCAGCTTACTGTCAATGTAAAATCAGTCTCTTGTGAGCCCTTCACAGCTAAGCCTGGGACTCAGTTACAATACAGTGGTTTTGAATGAGGCACTGATGGCTGAGAGAGAATTACTGTGGCTTCCCTATGTCACATTCTGAGCAGGACTCAGTGTGTACATATATTCCTCAGCAACACAACTGCTTGTGAAGAGGGTTATATTAGGACGCTTGCTGCTGGTCATGAGAAAAAAACCAACTCTGGGTTCATAGAGGGTTCAGAGATCTCAAGAACCTTGGTTTCTTTCCTTCTTTCCCAACCTGTCATTTTCACCATTTTCTTTCTGATCTAATAATGCTCATGACCAAAGATGCCTACCATGATTCCAGGTTTCACGTATAATCCAACGATGTCCAGTGAAAGAAAAGAACTTTTGTTCTTCCTGTGCCTTTCCCAAAGCTTCTCAGCAGAATCCCCCTCGTGTCTTGACTACAACTGGCTCACTTGCCCGTGTCTAATCACTGGCACAGGGAACGAGACCACTCTGGCTTAGAGGGGTCATATTTATGCCAGTTGCCTGCATGAGGGTGGGCACTGGATCAGAACTAAGACTGGCGGGCGCCTGGGTGGCTCAGTGGGTTAAGCCTCTGCCTTCGGCTCAGGTCATGATCTGAGGGTCCTGGGATAGAGGCCCGCATCGGCTCCCTGCTCAGCGGGGAGTCTGCTTCCTCCTCCCTCTCTCTGCCTGCCTCTGCCTACTTGTGATCTCTATCTGTCAAATAAATAAATAAAATCTTAAAAAAAAAAAAGAACTGAGACTGGCAAACTGGAGGGGCAAACAAGGACTTCTGAGCAGGCATCAACAAACTGCAGCAGGGTGAAATGCAATGTTGAGAGCCTGTAAGAAACCAGACATTTTTTGTCCTCGAAGAGCATGGTGTAAGATTGGGGTTCTCAACCATATCAGACTTAGCAGACCCTTTTTACTATAACATGGGAACATTTGTAACCTCGATCATACCCACTATCCTAAAATGAAATTCATACATAACTCACCTATATACACAATTTCAGAAAGGGTCAGTCCAGTGCCTTTACTGTAATGTGGAGGAGAAATGAAATCAATTTGTAATAAAACATGCATTTCTATATATATATGCCCAGATACACTAGAAAACAATGGTAGTCAGGTGCTTGCTCTCAAATATGAAAGAAGTAAAACTGCCAGTCAAGTACTGTTAACGCTACTGGATATTTTAAAGACTGAATTCATGATTCATGCAGAGCTATAAGGTTACATATAGTGCGTACTGGTAACAGGTGTGTTTTATTGGCCACACAAAACGTGAATAGTGTTACTGTTGGAAATGTCATTTTCCAAAATGGTGATCAAATTCTTGTTAAAGTTTTGAATAAAAGAATAACATTCCTTCTGTTAGCAGGACAGTTTGTCCCCAGTGAATATTAAAATTATATAAGTAACAAAATAGGTGTTCTAGGCTCAGATAAAAAGGTAGCTTTATAATTAATATTCTGTTACATATATTTTATTTAACAATATAAAAATATATTTTTATTGAAGTAATATTGACATTGTATAAGTTTAATGTGTACATTTGATACATTTATATATTGAAATATGATTAGTAGAGTTAGCTAACACTTCTATCGGGTCACATAAATATAATTTCCTTTGGGGTACCTGGGTGGCTCAGTTAAGCGTCTGACTCTTGGTTTCAGCTTGGGTTGTGATCTCAGGGTGAAATCCAGCCCCATGTTGGGCTGTGCACTCAGCGGGGAGTCGGCTTGAGATTCTCCCTCTCCCTCTGCATTCCCCCACTTGTATATGCACATGTTCGCTCTCCCTCTAATAATCTTAAAATTTTTTTGTGAGAACAATTAAGATCTAGTCTCTTAGTGACTTTGAAGCTTATAGTACAATACTGTGGCCTATAATCACTATCCTGTGCATTAGATATCCAGGACTTACCTACTAGTTGAAAATTGTAGTTTACGTTTTTAAAAATTTTAGAATAGTTTTAGATTTATAGAAATGATGCTAAGTTCCCATATACCCCAGGCCCAGTTTCCTTTATTTTTAAAATCTTACATTAGTATGCTACATTTGTTACCACTAATGAAACTACATTGATGCATTATTATTAACCAAAGTCTACACTTCATTTGGATTTTCTTCGTTTTAAGCAACTTTCCTTTGTCTGTTACAGGATCCCATCCGGGATACCATATTATATTTAGTCGTCAGGTCTCCTCAGACTCCTGTAGAATGTGATCATTTTTTTAGACTTTCCTTGTTTTCCTTGTTCTTTGATAGTTTTGAGGAGTGCTGACTATTCAGAGTGTTTCTCAGTTGGGATTTTGTTAATATGAATTTTTTTTTTTTATCTCGTGATGAAACTGGGATTATGGTTTTTTAGGAGAAAGCCTATAGAGGTAAAGTGCTCTTCTCATAGCATCTGATCAAGGTGCACATTAGCAACACGATGCACCATTGATGCTAGGAATCTTGATTACTTGGCTGAGGTGACTTTATTGCCTCTCCACTGTGAAGTTAATCTCCAGCCACCCTCTTTCCATAGTGTGTTCTTTGAGAGGAAGTCAATTATGTGAAGCCCACCTTCTTGAGGGGAAAACCAAGCTATTACCTATATGAATACTCAGACTTTTCAAAGTTGTGCAGGCCCTTACAGGATGTCTCACACCACTGTCCCTCGTCCACTAAGGACCCGTTGTGAAACCCAGCTGAAAATGGCCCATGAGTTTCCAAAACTACCCCTAGGAGTCAGTAATGCCCTATGGAGAACCATTGGTCTAAGCTCTCAAATCCTAGTTTCTTTAAAGTGAGTGTAAACTTAAAGCATTTGCAAAGGAATCTAAATTCAGAATCTGTATTTTCATGGTTTCCTCCTTATTTACATGGTTTTTTGCCTCTAATTCAGGTGCAATTTATTTTAGCTCTTTGTCTTTGGGAGTTCTTTAGAACATTTCAACTCTCCTTTTACATAAACTTTCTTTGTTGCTTATATTCATTTTGTATTTTATTTATAAGATTAATTTATTTCAGAGAGAGCACGTGCGAACAGGGGGAGGGGCAGAGGAAGAGGAAGAATCTCAAGCCGACTCCGTGCTGAGTGCAGAGCCGAATGTGGAGCCCAGATATACGGAATAGAGTGTAGACTTTGGTTAATAATAATGCATCAATGTAGTTTCATTAGTGGTAACATATCCTAGATATGACCTGAGCTGAAATCAAGAGTCGGTCGTTAACCTACTGAGCCACCCAGGTGCCCCTGTATTTTAAACTGGAGTCTAAAACTGGACCACAAATCTATGGTACACTGGGAGTACAAGCGCCACCCTGTGTCTATTTGAGAAAGTGCTAGTCAGTACACTGGAAAACCAATGTAGTCTAATCATCTTTACCACTATACTGAACAGCCTCACTTCTCCCAAGGGTGGTCCCTGGGACCGGCAGCATCAGCATCACTCGAGAGCTAGTTAAAAATTAAGATCTTCAGGCTTCACCTGAGACCTACTGAATGAGAAGCTTTATTTTCAAAAGATCTCCAAGCAATCAGCATATACAGTAAGGTATGAGAAGCACTATTGTACAGACTCTTTCTAAAGCCACTAACATCAGAGAATTATATTCCCCCAAATATGAATTATTTTCTCCCACTATTATAAATATAGTAAAACACTCATTATTTGTAGCAATGAATATAAGGGGTATATGTACCTAATCTGCAAACTCAGAGGTGTAAGAAATGAAGTTTTTATTCTAATTGCACATAATTTAAAGGCCCCATTTTCTGAGGGGGTAGGTAGAAGCTAAATCTCAATAAATTCAGGATCTCTCCTGCTGCTTTTCTCTGAGGTAGAATATTAAGTTCCTGTAATATCCAGAAGGTTGGAGGAACGTGAACATCTGATCTTCCACAGGAGAACCATTCTATTGGCATTTGCTAAAATGTCAAGTCTCCTACTTGGTCTTTTGTTACAATCTGTGTAGCTTGCTGTTAGACCATCTTTCATTCTTTCAGGCTGTCACCTCCCTTGCTACTTCATTCTGCTATTTCCATGCCACATCAGCTATTTCCATTCTATTTCCATGCTATATCAAGGAACTCTTTGGTGCTAAGAGTTCTCCTCCATAACATTTACCCAGGGAACACTGAATTGTTCTGCAGCTCTTACATCACATGAGACCATGGGAAACTAAGTCCTGAGGTTTATATACGGTCCCACCTATTAGACATCTGTCACAGCCATCTCTTCAGGGATCTTGCTGACTTCCAGGGTTTCTACCTGGAAAACCAGCTATAGGGCCCTTTTCCATTCAGAAGGTGGGGCCTCTTCATAGGGATTCACCAAGTCTCAGAGCTCTACCTCCTTACAACTCAAAGCACAAAGGTTTAGATTTTTGAAAGTCAAAGGCCCTTTCATTTTGTAACATCCCCAAGGCCTGTGTCCTAGCTGCCTGAATAGAGAAGGGCCATGGGTCACAGAAATGTACGGAGAAAAGTTAATATTTTAAAATATCATGCCACATGAATAATAGGATAGAAATCCCTTAAGTTTTTCTATAGGATTTATAAATCCTATAAGGATTTCTATCCCATTATTATATTATTGTAGTATGCTCAACATGACTGGGGGTACACAATCAATAATATTAAGTGTTCCCATAGAACCAGAAGGCTGGGAGTATGAGACAGGGATCCTGTACTAAGAACATTATAATTTGTGGAGGCAACCTGCACAATACAACAGCACAACAGCAAAGCAAAATATCAAGAGTAAAATGGGTTTAAAAGCAATAACAACTACCCTACTCAGGGCTTTAGTGGCAAGTTATAACACCTTTAAATCAGTGTTCTCTTTTTGGGAACGAGGACCTCTAGACAAGCCGGGACTAGAATTGTGGGGAGAGGAAGCAAAGATGCCCCCAAATGAATAACTAAGCAATGGTGGTAGGCAGGGCCCGCTCACATTTCCACCCCTTGGTTCCTAAACCCATGATACTGGATTCAGGTATGTGCCCTGGCAGATGGCGTCTTATCATTGCAGGGCTATATCTCCAAGCTGACACCTCAGCTACACTTCAGAAGAGCATCTCATCACACTCTCACGCTTCTCATCTCTCCAGATCAAGTTTAAACTGGCTCAAGCACTCACATGCCCTTTACGTAGGAAGCTCAGAATCACTCTATTGGTGGTGCAGCATGTGGCAGGTCTAACAGGTTCCATGGTCCTGTGGCCACTACTACACCTCCTTTGCTGTAAAATGGACCCTTCGGCTGCCATCACCATGAGAAAAACATGCTCCAGGCAGTCACTGTCCTTCTAGCCTACATCCAGTCACGGGATACATGGAGCAGGGTCATCCCAGGTGTCTCATAGCCTGAAAAAGAGTGAGCTTAGCTGATCTGCATGAGCAAGAAAATAAGTGCTTATTGTAGGCTACTGAGATTTTGTGGCTGATTGTTATGCAGCGTTTTCATGGTAATAACTGACTGGCACACATTTGTATCTTCACCTCCAAAATTTCTTAGTTTATCTTGTTCTTTTTTCTAACTTCTTAAGTGCAATAATTACTTATTAATACTATGTTTAAATCTCAAGGGTGCATTTAAAAATAACGATTTTCCTGATGATACAAACAAATGGAAAGACATTCCATGCTCGTGGATTAGAAAAACAAATATCATTAAACTATCCATGCTACCCAAAACAATCCACAGATTTAATGGAATCTCTATCAAAATATCAACAGCATTTTACCCAGAACTAGAAAAAATAATCCTAAAATTTGTATGGAACCACAAAAGACCCCAAATAGTCAAAGCAATCTTGAAAAAGAACAAAACTGGAGGTATTATAATCCCAGATTTCAAGATATACTACAAAGCTGTAGTAATAAAAACAGTGTGGTACTGGTACAACAACAGACACAGAGACCAATAGAACAGAATAAAGAGTCCAGAAATAAACCCATGATTATATGTGGGCAATTAATCTCTGACAAAGGAGGCAAGAACATGCAATCAGAAAAAGAGAGTCTCTTCAACAAAGGTGTTGGGGAAACTTGACAGCTAAATGCAAAAGACTGAAACTGCACCACTTTCTTATACCATACACAAAAATAAACTTAAAATGAATTAAGGACCTAAACATGAAATACAAAACCATAAACATCCTAGAAGAAAGCACAGGCAGTAATTTCTCCAACGTTGGCCATAGCAACATTTTTCTAGATAGTCTCCTGAAGCAAGGAAAACAAAATAAAAAATAAACTACTGGAACTACATCAAAATAAAAAGCTTCTTCACAGCAAAGGAAACAGTCAACAAAAATAAAAGACAATCCATTGTATGGGAGAAGATACTTGCAAATGACATATCTGATAAAGGGTTAGTATCCAAAATATATAAAGAACTAATACAACTCAACACACACAAAACCAAATAATCCAATTTAAAAATGGGCAGAAGACATGAATGGACATCTTTCCAAAGACATAGAGATGGCCAACAGCCACATGAAAAGATGCTCAATATCACTAATCATCAGGGAAATGCAAATCAAAACCACAATAAGATACCACCTCACATCTGTCAGAATGGCTAAAATCAACAACACAAACAACAGGTGTTAGTGAGGATGTGGACAAAGGAGGACCCTCTTGCACCGTTGGTGGGAATGCAAACTGGTGCAGCCACTGTGGAAGACAGTATGGAGGTTCCTCAAAAAATTAAAAATATAATTACTTTATGGTCCAGTAATTGTACTACTGGGTATTTACCCAAAGTATATGAAAACACCAATTTGAAAAGATATAAGCACCCCTATGTTTACTGCAGCATTTACAATAGTTAAATTATGGAAGCAGCTCAATGTCCACTGATAGATGAACAGATAAAGAAGATATGGCATGTATACACAATGCAAGCCATAAAAAGAATGAAATCTTGCCATTTGCAACAACATGGGTGGAGCTAGAGAGTAATGCTAAGTGAAATTAGTCAGAGAAAGACAAATTCCACATGATTTCACTCATATGTGGAATTTAAAATACAAAAGAGAAAAACTAGAAAACAAACTCTTAACTACAGAGAACAAACAGATGGTTACCAGTGGGGAGATGGGTGGGGGATGGGTGAAATAGGTGATGGGGATTAGAGTACACTTATCATGATGAGCACTGAGTAATGTATAGAGTTGTTGGATCACTATATTGTACACATGAAGCTAATATAATACTGTATGTTAACTAAACTGGAATTAAAAAAATAAAGAAGTAATTAAGTTAAAATGGAAAACAAATTAAAAAAATAAAAGTATTAGCTTTCCCTCAGAACTGTTTTGGTCACATACCGCAGCTTTTGCTATGTAGGCACTGTTACTCTTATATATGTATTTTTTGAAATTTCAGTTTTGATTTCCTCTTTAACTCTAGAAGATAAATCTTACTTTGCTATCCTTTTTATGGTAATTGTAGTTTACTGCATTGTGGCTAGTGCATGAGAACAGTATCATTTCTTCCTTTTGAAATTTACTGTAATTTTCTTTGTGAACAAGCATATGCTTGACTCTTGTTGCTGTTCCTTGGACAAAAACAGTATGTATCATCTGTTATGGTATATGCTAAGTTCTATTTACAACTGCTAGGTCAAGTTGAGAATTTAATTAAAATCTTCCACGACCAGTGCTATCCTTTCCCCCTCCCTCTTCTCCTTCCTTTTTTTCTTTTTCACTTCCTCCTCTTCCTCTTCTTGTCTACTTGGTGCATTGAATTCTAAGAAATTTATATTAAAGTCCATTAAGAAAATTGTAGTTTTACAAAAATCCTTTTTTTTAAATTTTATTTTTATTCTTTGCCCAAGGGGTACAGGTCTGTGAATCATCAGGCTTACATCTTTCACAGCATTCACCAAAGCACAAACCCTCCCCAATGTCCATAACCCATCCACCCTATCCCTACCCTCCCACCCCCCAGTAACCCTCAGTTTGTTTTGTGAAATTAGGAGTCTCTTATGGTTTGTCTCCTTCCCCATCCCATCTTGAAAAATCCTTTTATTTTTTAAAAGTTTTTGCCTTCCATAGTTTGCTACTATATAGTGTTTGATACATAAAGGTTTATAACAGATCTTCATTTCTTGGACTTTTATCATACAAAATACCCTTTCTTTTTCTGTGTAATGTTGTTGATCTTAAATTCCATTATATGTGAAATTGATATTGCCACCTCTGTTTTCATTTTGTTTGCATTTAATTGAAATTTTTCTCTTCCTCCTTCTTTAGAATTTTCTCTCTTTGGGGGCATCTGGGTAGCTCAGTTGGTTAAGCGCCTGCCTTTGGATCAGATTATGATCTCAGGGTTCTAGGATCGAGTCCTGAGTCCCACGTCAGGCTCTCTGCTCAGCGGGGAATCTGCTTCTCCCTGTTCCTCTCCCTCAGTGCTTTCCCTCTCTTTCTCAAATAAATAAATAAATTCTAAAGAAAAAAATAATTTTTTTCTACCTTATTAGCTTTAGCTAGTCAAGTACTTAGAAAAAAAAGTGAATAGTTTCCCTCTCCTCCAATAACAGCTACCCTGAAGAAATTTATGTTAAAAAGTTGGTGTATACCTATCCTTCAACACCATTCTCTAAGTTCATAAGTAAGTATAAACTGTGTTATGGTAGGAGGAATAATGGCTCCCCAAAATATCCAGGTCCTTATCTCTGGAGCCAGTGAATGTTACCTTCTATGGAAAAATGGTTTTTGTATATGTGGTTAAGTTGGGGATTTTGAGACAAGGAGGTTTATTTTCTATTTTTTATTTTTTTTTTAAAGATTTTATTTATTTCACAGAGGGAGAGAGATCACAAGGAGGCAGAGGCAGGCAGAGAGAGAAGGGGAAGCAGGCTCCCTGCTGAGCAGAAAGCCCGATGCGGGCCTCGATCCCAGGACCCTGAGATCATGACCTAAGCCGAAAGCAGAGGCTCCAACCCACTGAGCCACCCAGGCGCCCAAGAGACAAGGAGGTTTAGCCTGGATTACCTGGGTGGGCCCTAAATGCAACTGTAAGTGTCCCTGTAAGAAGGAGAAAAAGGGATATCTGACATAGAAAACGAAAGATAATCTGACAATGTCAGTAGAGACTGAAGTGATGTGGTCACAAACCAAGGAATGTTGGCAGCCACCAGAAGCTGGAAAAGACAAGGAATGGGAAGTCTGGGTGGTTCAGTGGGTTAAAGCCTCTGCCTTCAGCTCAGGTCATGATCTCAGGCTCGAGCCCCGAATCGGGGCTGAGCAGGGAGCCTGCTTCCTCCTCTCTCTCTGTCAAATAAATAAATAAAATCTTTTAGAAAAAAAAAGACAAGGAACAGATTCTCCTCTAATGACTCTGGAGAGAATAGGAAAATTAAAGATATTTACAATACTCTTTAATACCTCTTTAGATACATAGTGGATACACAATGCTCCGGAACTCTCAAGGTACGAATATAGTTCCAGCACTCCTATCTCTCCAAATCAAATTTGAATTGGCTCAAACATCCAGATGCCATTTAGGTAGGAAATGCAGAATCACTCTCTTGGGCTATTCCCACTGACCCTAAACTAATTTTTCTCAATGAAGTAGGTGTACCTTACGTATCACAATCATCTGGAGGTATTGTGAAAAACAGACTCCCATCTGACTGACGGTATCCATCACCCAGAATCTGGCAGTGGGGTTCAACATGACCCAGATCATTCTTATGCACACTTAACACATCTTTTTTGGTCTGAAATTTCCTCTAGACCAACATTCTCCAATAGAATTTTCTATGATGATAGAAGTGTTCTACACATGTACTATGTAGTCACTGGCCACATGTGGTTATTGAGCTTTTAAAATGTGACTTGTGTCTGAGGGTTACTGGGGGGTGGGAGGGTAGGGATAGGGTGGATGGGTTATGGACATTGGGGAGGGTTTGTGCTTTGGTGAGTGCTGTGAAAGATGTAAGCCTGATGATTCACAGACCTGTACCCCTTGGGCAAAGAATAAAAATAAAATTAAAAAATAAATAAAGTACACAGTCAAAAAAAATGTGACTTGTGTGATTGAAGAACTGAATTTCTAATTTAATTGAATTTAAATAGTCATACGAGGCTACCATCTTGGACAGCACAATTCTAGACGGTTAGTCCCTGAGAGCAAAAACTCGATCTTCAATCTCTGTATCGCCTCTGTGCCTGGCACAAGGTAACCTGCAAATAAAAACTGAAATAGGAAACAGGTCTGCAGTATTTCCATTTGTTGAGGTCCCTGGTATATTAAGAAGAAATGACAAAACAGGATTACAAAATCTGTGGTATATTTTTATTTATTTATTTATTTATTTGACAGAGAGAGAGAGAGAGAGAGAGAGAGAGAGAGAGATATCACAAGTAGGCAGAGAGGCAGGCAGAGAGAGAGAGGGGGAAGCAGGCTCCCCGTCAAGCAGGGAGCCCGATGTGGGCCTCGATCCCAGGACTGTGAGATCATGACCTGAGCGGAAGGCAGAGGCTTTAACCCACTGAGCCACCCAGGCGCCCAATTTGTGGTATATTTTAACTGTTTACCTTACACTCTTTTTTTTCTTGTGATGAGGAATTTTAATATCTACTCTCTTAGCAACTTCTAAATATGCAACAGTTTTATTAATTGTAGTCATCATGCTGTACATTCCAACCCCCTGATTTATTTTATAACTAGAAATTTGTATCTTCTGATTCCCTTCACCCATTTCACTCACTCTCCCTCTGGTAACCAACAATCTATTCTCTGTATGTTGGAGCTTGGTTTTGTTTTTGTTACTGTTTTAGATTTCACATTTGAGTAAGATCATATGCTATTTGGTTTTCTTTCTTTCTTTTTTTTAAGATTTTATTTATTTATTTGACAGAGAGAGAGAGATTACAAGTAGGCAGAGGCAGGCAGAGAGAGGGAAGCAGGCTCCCCGCTGAGCAGGGAGCCCAATGCTGGCCTCGATCCCAGGACCCTGAGATCATGACCTGAGCCAAAGGCAGAGGCTTTAACCCACTGAGCCACCCAGGCGCCTGGTATTTGGTTTTCTGTCTGACTTATTTCACTTAGCATAATGCCCTCAAGATCCATCAAAGTTGTTGCAAATAGCAAGATCCCATTCTTTTTTTATGGCCGAATAGTATCTATCATTCATATTTACCACATTCTCTTTATTTATCCATGAACACTTAGTTTGTTTCCCTGTCTTGGCTATTGTAAATAATGCTTTAATGAACATGGGAGTGCAGTTATCTTTTTAAATTAGTGTTTTGATAAATATCCAGAAGTGGAATTGCTGGAGGATATGGCAGTTCTATTTTTAATCTTTTGAGGAAGCTCCATACTGTTTTCCACAGTGGCTGCACCAATTTACATTCCCACCAAGAGTGCACATGCATTCCCTTTTCTCCACATTCTTGCCAATACTTGTTACTTCTTACCTTACACTTTCAAAGTACCTTGTCTATCTCCAGATAATTACAAGATTATTATATTATAGACACATTCTTGTCTGATGAGAATGCATAATTGTGATGAGGTATTCAATTGCCTTTCTACCTTCAACTTAACAAATACAAAAGATGTATTAAGACAATGATGAATCGTGCTTTAAGATTTTCCATGTATCTTCAGTTGAAGCATGTATGTGCAAATATACACACCAGTGAATACAAATCAGAACACTAATACATGGTAGAAAGGAGTGTAAAGCAAATAATATGATTTATATTAGATAATAGAAAAGGCAATTCTTCTAATTCTGGCCTACTGAAAGAAAATACTGAGGGAAGTTGTGAGAAATTATTTGATTGGAGAATTAGGGACTTCCAGTTTCCCACTTATGCTTGCTAATCATTACCTTGCCTATCTACCTCCATCAGAAGGAAAAAAGCAAAATTAAAAGAATGACATTGTGTAGATTTGCAATAGCATTAAAACTTCTTTGAAAATAACTCATTTTTCTAGCTTTATTTAGCTGAATTGAAGAGACTGGAGACCTTATAAACAAGACATTCTTATCAGCATGGAAGAAACGTTTCGGTTTCAACTCCTGCTTGAAGTAAGGGGCAAGTGGCTACCTATGAAGTAGTCATCATTACATGTTTATCATTCATTTCTCTAGCTTTTTCCACAATCAACTGAGGTGGGTGGCCAGTGGAATTGTATGCAGAATGTAGATAATCATCTAAATAAGTCCAAGCAAGAGAAAAACCCAGATTTAAATAGGTTAGGACGAGGGAACAAATTATAATGCAAATATGCAGGCCACAGGTTTCTATTCAGGCACTAAAAGTGAGCTAAAGCTTGAATCGGAGCTTCCTGATGGCCAAAGGGTAAAGGGAAACACATCCAGTTACATAATCTACTTGTCTATAGGGAAGACATATTCAGTTATTCAAGGGTAGCTAAGCATTTCATGACACTTGGCTCTAAAAGAAAACTCTCTCTTGGGGTTTTCCATGGGAAACATAAAATGACCAAATGCGCAGTAGCTCTACAGTAAATGCACTAGTGGGCTCTGTGGAGCAGTCTCTTCTAGAACCCCTTAATATATGCCAAAGACACAATATTCAAAAGACAAGTCAGTAAACTACTCCTGGAAGGGCTCCGTGTATATGAGCTCAGGATAATATGATCAGGTATGTAGTTTTCTGAGGGACCAGCTAATATTCTGTGGTTGAGTAATAGCAAATTCATATTGTTTAGAATTCAGTAATCCAATTAGCAGATGGTAGGTGGTTGACAGCCTTTTGTGAAAAATGAGTCATCCCATCAATATTCTCACCGAGAAAGAAACATTTCTCTCTACATGGTGTTGAACAGAGGGAGAACCTGGAGGGAATCCAGGATTTTCCTTTAAAAACAACTCTTCAAAAATAAGAAAAATTAGGGGCACCGGGGTGGCTTAGTCAGTTAAGTGTCTCACTCTTGATTTCAGGTCAGGCCATAATCTCAGGATCGTGAGACTGAGCCCCACGTGGGGCTCCTCACTGAGCAGGGAGTCTGCTTGTCCCTATCCCTCTGCTCCTCCTTGCTCTCTCTCTTTCAGATAAATAAATTAAAAAAAATAAGACAAATTAGTAAGTGCTCAAGTCCATAAAGTTCTATCTGATAGAGCAGAAAGTCTGCAAACTCACAAGCAACTCTGTTTTTTTGTGTTTTCTTTGTCTTATTTTTACAAAGTTAACTAGGTAACTAACACATTAACTAACATGTTAGTTACCAATACCTAGAGACCAATAAATTTCAAATCCGGCAACCCTGGATGCTGGCCACACCACTTGGCAACAATCTGCTGGGTTGAGTGTAGAGCATTTAGGTATTTGAATGCCCTGTTGGAAAATGAAGATTTGAACTAAAAAATTTTCAAAGAAGAAATTATCAGTTGTTCACTTCGGCTATAGAAAAATCTGCATAATGCTCCCATGAAATGTATGGCTTTTAGCAAAGTGACTGGCCAGTAAATCTACCTGAAAGAATTACTTGTAAAACATACCCTTAAATAAAGAAATGAATCTGGTATTTACTTATTGGATCTAAGCCAATTAAACTTGAAAACAAATAATTAATTTTAGAAGTGATCTTTATCCACTCTTTCAGCCAATGGTAAACCACAGAAACGACTATACATTAAACTTCATTATAATAAAATATCAGCATTAAGGAAGATTATCGACTTTCTATCTCTAAAGCAAGCTAACACATGTCAAAATAATCCAAAAGTGGTTTCAAATTATTTAGATATACATTAAAAACAAAGAGGGCCACAACTTCTTTTATGCTACTTGAAATACATTCAGATCTGTCTGGACACAAATTCTAGTGATCTGGACTTTCAAGAAATACAGAAGTCTTGGTTTTCTAAGAACTAGGATTCTGTACTGAACTCATGGAATTTAACCTGAAACTAATTCTTGTCCAGAGTAAAACCTGAGAAATCATTGGAAACTGCAAACATTCTTTTATTTGCTTTTTCTAATTATAAATGTACACTGTCAAAACTTTAGAAAACGAAGAATTTAGGTTCTTTCCCCCCCAACTTTTTATTTTGAAAAATTACAAACCAACAGAATACAGATATGCAGGCCAAGGGTCCTCCCAGTTACTAATTCTGAGCCTCATTTTACTTGGAGCTCCTTGGCAGTCAAAGTGAAAAAAAAAAAAACCAGCCAGTTATATAATTCACATTGCTTATAAGGAGAAAACATACCAGTTACCCAACGATAGCCAAGTGTTTCATGACACTTGGTCTGAGAAAAAATTCTCCTGTGTTCATTTAATAAGGACTACAAAGCAATATCACACACGACAGCTCTACTGTAACTTCATTGATGAGTTCTAGAAACTACAGTAGTCTAGAATCCCTCAGTGTTAGCCAAGGGTGCCTGGTATGGTTGAATCCTGGCCCCAGCAGTTATTGTGTGACCTTGAGTAAAGAAAGTACTTAAACTTTCTGTGCCTGATTTATAAAAGTATTGTGATTAAAATCATATACCTGAAAGAACTGTTATGAGGCTTAAATGAGTTACTGCCTATTATGTACCTAAAACAGGACCTGGCACATAGTAAGCATCATCATCATTACAGTAAATGCTAAAATGAAGGTGTGTACGTGATGTAATAGTACAGAGCAAAGGCACTTAAACTAAGGACCTGAGGAAAGGAGGATGCCTGTGCTGGGTCCAAATCTTAGTCTCCTACTTAACTGCTGTTAGTATGACTTGACCAGATTACTTCAACTTTGTGTTCTCACCTGCTAAAACAGAGATATAATGTCAGCTGTTGATACAATAAGCTGATGTCTACAAAATTAAATGAGATAATATCTGAGAATTAGGTGAGCAAAATGTAATGGAGTGTGGTATGTATAACAAATAGATGTTTCCTCTTGGATCTGGTGGAATAAATAAATTCCTCTTGCATTCAACTTGTACATATGTCCATTTTCCCCCAGTTCAAGTGTACTTAGTTTAGAAGTAGTTCTACATAAATAATCTTTCAGATCACAACAAAACTTCCTGGAAGGAGTGTTAAACGATTGGCACTGACTTAGCACAACTCTCATTTTTTTAAATTACCACGGTAAATAAAGGTCATTGGTAGAGTTATGTGCATTTTTGAAGCACATTGTGCCTACCTCAGAGAGTAGGTAAATACCTTGATTTCCATTTGACAAAACTGATTGCTCCCTTATCTGTAACACTTTATATATCCCTTATTTCACTTCATAAAGATTTCTATTAAAGCATGTAATATACTGTGTTACAGTTAATAGTTCATTCAGTTTGTACCTTGCTTTGCTTAAAAAAGAACTATGGCAATTAGTTACATACTTATGTGTTTATCTCCCTTTCTAAACTGTGAGCTTCTCAGATAACTGTGTCAGATCCATAGAGTCTGGACAGAATCTGGCATATAATATACTAACTCTCAATGTTTGGTGAAATAATCTGAGTAGGATTTGAAGTGTGCTGTTATAAGCAAACGAGCCTAAGAGAAAGTTGGGATTACCTAGGAATTTATGTGAAAATCATAGACTCAGCTTGATCTCTCCTTGCGTAGATGAGAAAACCAAAGCCTGGAACAGTTAAAGTGATTTGCCAAAAGCTACCTAGCTAGTTGATTGCCAGAACCAAGACTAGAGTCTCAAACTTCCATCAACTACTCCAGGGTCCAATCCACTATATTGACCTGCCTTTCAGACCCCACTAATTTGATGTCTATATATCTAATATGTCACTAAAGCCATTATTATTGATCACCAATTACTTTTGTGTTGTTAAATCCAATCAGTGCTTTTCAGCCTTTGATACACTTGACCTACTTGAAGGCAATTTTCTTCTAACAGAAAAGAATGGGATGGGCTATATATGTCCAGTTTCTCATTTTAAATTCACCAATCAGGAAGTCACTGCTTCAGGGGGTAGTGAGGTGAGAAGCCAGGAGTATTATATTAATGGATATCACTCCAAATGGAAAGGAACATGAGTGGAGACTGTTTCCCCAATAAGCAGATTTATATTTGAACTCATCACCACCTCATCCCACAAATCTGATCATCCTCTAAGACTATCACCACCACTATCTAATAACTTAGTACAGAAACTGGTGGATAACCAAGACTTATCTTTCTTTCCATCTTGCTAAATGGTTCCACCATGTATTTCAGCACCCATACTAGAAACTTGTCCTACTCACTTATCTCCCACTCAGTGTTGTCAATTCTACCACCTTAACAGCACTCACATTTATTCTTTCTCCTACATTCCCATTGCCAATACCTTTGTTAAGGATCTTACCACTTCTTACCTGGAGTACTGCCATGACCTCAATACTGGTCTCCAGATCTCAAATCTTATTCTTCCTGTTCATTTTCACTTCCATACCTCTGCTCATGAAGCATCCTTTGCCTGGAATTTTGTCCTTTTTAGTTAGTCTCCAAACCCCCACACCCTGGCACCCCAGTTTGTCCTATCCAACATCAGCCAGGATCAGACTTGAACCTAGGTTTCTGTGACTCCAAAGTCCCTGCTCTCATTTGCTCTTGCTTGGCTGCCTTCTCCTATAATAAAAATATTTTAAAGTCTAATGGGCTTTATACTCCACAAAGCACGTTTGTATCCATTACTTCCTCTCAGCCTCACAATTCTCCAACGTAGGCAGGATGGGTACTGTTAGACCCATTTATTTTTTTATTTTTTTTTAAAGATTTTATTTATTTATTTCACAGAGGGAGAGAGATCACAAGGAGGCAGAGAGGCAGGCAGAGAGAGAGGGGGAAGCAGGCTCCCTGCTGAGCAGAGAGCCCGATGCGGGCCTCGATCCCACGACCCTGAGATCATGACCTGAGCCGAAAGCAGAGGCTTTAACCCACTGAGCCACCCAGGCGCCCTGTTAGACCCATTTATAAAATGAGTCCATCACGTCCTGCTGCTGGGTTAACGAGTGTCACTCAGCAGTCTTCCACGTTAACCGCGCCCTCAGCCCCTTCTGGTTTCACTCCCTGTAGAACCCTCCCGCACCTCGCAGAAATACCGACGGGATCCGCGCGGGTCTGGACCAGGCCACAGCTCTCGCTACCAAAGGCGCCCTGGAACCTCGCGACAGACACCTTCCCATCTGCTGTGACGCGATCGCTGACGCCATACAGTGACGTATGGTGACGCGACTTACCCGGAGCCAGGTGCCGGCAGGGCAGCCACACCCTGGGGCCCCCCGCCTCAGGAGGGCGACGGGTCCGGCGGG
>LNAC01001284.1:201457-212215 GCA_002007465.1 Ailurus styani
GGCGGCGGCGGCGAGGACGGCGGCGACGGCAGCGGCCGAGGGGGCGGTGGCTACGAGGGCCGTGCGGAGCAGGCGGAAGAGGCGTCCGTACGGGCGGCTAGGTCGCAGAGGAACATCGTTGGGGTGAGTAGTCGGGGCCTCGCAGGGTAGGTGGGGCCTGGCCGCACCTGCTGCGCGGGCCCGGGGCTCGGGGACGCGCGCCCCCACCTTACCCGCGCGCGCCTCTCCACGCCCCTCTGCCGCTTTTTCCGGGGGCGGGGAAGGAGCGGGGACGGGGGCTGGCGAGGGTCAGTTCCTCGGCGCGGGCGCTCCGGGAAGCGGTAGCGAGGGGCCGGTGGAGGCAGTGTGGTTCCGGAAGGTGTAGTGGGAAGTAGGTGTCTGGGGGCGTCGGGGTGGCTTTGCCAGGCTCCCAGACAGAGGTGTCGGAATCTGGAGAAGCCCGTTCCCAGAGCAGTCTCGCAGCCTGCCTGAGACAAGGTTGACCGAGACGGAGAGGAGGCGGAACTGGGGGCGCGGGGTTGGGGTTCGGAAAGTTTGGCATGCTGGGGCCTTCCTCGCCCCTGCCCTGGCTGGGCTCCAAGGAGGAGCCGGTTGTTATGGAGAGAGTTGTGAATCAGTGCCGGCGTGCGGCGTCTGACACACCCACGACCTGAGGAAGGCGATCTGTCAGTACTGATAGGGGGCGGCCAACCTGTTGCCTCGAGTTTCCAACTTCGCATGTATGTGCACGTGCCTAACGCACGCATACAACTTTGCCCTAGGCATTCTGTCACGTTGTTGCTAAGGATTTGGAGGCCAGGGGCGGATATCCATCCTAAGTTCTCACTTCCGCATAGACTCAAATCAGCTCTTTCATTTCTCAGACCCCTGTTGTGTTTCTGTCATCCTGAGGGCCAAGGAAGCAGGGAGACACTTTTTTGTATTCCTTAAAGTAGTACAGACTTGCTAGTTACTAAGCAGAAAATACAGATTCTGTTCAACGTGTGGGCTAGAAAATGGTGGTGGTCGGGCAAGCCTGAGTGTAAGGTGCAGAAAGTCATCAGACCAGTGCTTTTAATGCGCTGGATCCCCTCGTGAGTCAACCTGTGGCGGTTGTACTTACCGTCCTTGGCAGAAAAGAGTATTGGAGGTAGGGAAGAAGTCCATATTTCCTGACTTTTGATTAGGGCAATGCCTAGAACTGGTACAGAGACTGAAATTTAATCGTGATCTGTGCAAGAAAAGTGAAGAAAATAACTTGCGAGTTCTCATTCAGCTCTAAAATTTTGTGGTTCAGTTTCATAACTGAGGATCTGTAAAGTATGCTGCCTGAGGTACTTACATCTTGGAACCAATAACCTTGCTCTGTAGCACTTAGAGTACCGGAAATTCAGTGTCTCTTGCTCTCTGGACTGTACCAGTTTTTAGGACTAGTATCATGTCATTTGTATTCATGGCCATCTCTTAAGCATCTATAGAAGTTTGCCACAGAGTAAGCACACAATAGTATTTTTTATATATTGCACTGTGTCTGAGTGTTTATTAATGTATAGCAGACGTTTAATTTAGTTCATCAAGTAGCTAATACATGTCCCCCCCCCCGCCCTATATCATGTAACATGTGGGAGGAGGGTTGTGGGTACAAATGACCTATAAGACGGTCTGGCTTGGAAAACAAAGCATATCATGAAACCAAATGAGGCAGTATGTAAACAAGTGGTGTGGGAGGAGGTGTACTTTAAATTTAGAAAAGTTAAGACCTGTGGTGGGCTGAGTTAGTGAACTCTTTGGAAGACATTAGGTTCGATCCCATCTTTGAAAGAGCTATAAAATTTGAATTAGGGAAGAGATAAGGAATCACATATATTGAGAAAATCGTGTGAATGTGGTTGATATGGGGGTTATATTGAGGGGACATACCTTCAGGTCCTGTCGGGTGAATGGAGTAGGAGACCGCTGATAGGGAGATACTGGAGAGATAAGGTTTAGCAGGTTGGGAAGGGAAAGTGTTATGACTAAGTCAGGCTTATCAGCATCCCACTGATAACGGGATAGGGCCTGCTTGTTAGATGGGATGGGAGCTGTGTTAAAATAAGAGTCTTAGACAAGAATACGTGTTATCCTTCCTTAAAATTAAGGGATATTACAGTTGAACCAGGGTCAGGTTGTTGTATACTTCTGATTTCAGTTACTAATTTGAATAAACGCCTCACTAATGTGAGTGTATCTTATGTATTTAGTCAGCAGTGCATGTCCCCATTTTTAAAATCTGCCTGATGCGCTTGGGCCTCTCCACTGGAAATCTGAAATGATGTACCAAAGCAATTATCCAGCTACTCTTCGGTGACACATTTTTGCTTGGGATTATCTCTTACAGTGGTCTTTGAGGATTGTAGTTACTGCTGATCCTGTAAAATATACAAATGATATCTGCTGGGAAAGGAGTCTATTTGAAGGATGCTAAAAAATATTGACAAAAAAGATTTGAGAAAATTAAAAATGTTGCCGCTGAATATTGAAACTTTGGTCTTTATCATATCTTCTGTTGTTATGTGGAAATTCTTTTGAGAGCATAAACCTGAAGTTGAATTTGCTAACCTACTCTGTGTAAAGTTGCAACACCAAATGTTGCATTATTTAACAACTCAGCAAATATTTATTGGGTGCTGGCTATGGCTAGATACTGTGGTGGGTGTTGGGAACACAAACAATAATACATGGTCTACCTCCTGAGATACTAAGTGTTCATCAGACTAGATGAACACCTAAATGTATAAGAGTTAATCACTTTGGAGTAAGTAAAATGCTGAAGACATTGATGACTTTAGCTGGGGAAAAATTGATAGAATCAGGAAAAGCTTTAAAGAGAAGAGAATACGGACACCTGGGTGGCTCAGTCGGTTAAGTGGCTGCCTTCGGCTCAGGTCATGGTCCTAGGGTCCTGGGATCGAGTCCCACGTTGGGCTTCTTGCTCAGTGGGGAACTTGCTTGTCTCCCTGCCTCTCTCTGCCACTCTGCCAGCTTGTCCTCTCTCCCTCTCTCTCTGACAAATAAATAAATAAAATCTTAAAAAGAGAGAGAGAGAGGATAGAACTTAATCCTGCAGGTTAAGTAGAATTTGCACATGTAAAAGGGAAAACAAGCGTTCTGAGCAGAGGGGAGAGCGTAAGCAAAGTTGCCAAAGATTAAAAATAATAGGGTTTTTGGAAAACCTTGAGCTGTTTCTTGATGAGACAGGAAAGGTATATTTGGAGCCAAATTACGAAGAGGTTTTCCATTCCAAGCTAAAAAGCCTAGACTTTTCTCCCTCCAGTGCCACCCCCCATGTTGGTGATGGAGAGCCTTGGAAAGTAGACTAATCAGATCAGAAAGTTAACTGGCAGTTCCTGTGTGGAATCGCATTAGCGTGGAGAGCCAGGGAGACCAGTTAGGATGTAGATAAAAGGGCGGCACCTGGGTGGCTCAGTAGTTAAGCATCTGCCTTTGCTCAGGTCATGCTTTCAGGGCCCTGGGATTGAGCCCCTCATTGAGCTCCCTGCTCAGCAGGAAGCCTGCTTCTCCCTCTCCCACTCCCCCCTGCTTGTGTCCCTCTCTCACTGTCTCTTTCTCTGTCAAATAAAAAAATTAAAAAAAAAAAAAAGGGATGTAGATAAGAGATGCTGGGAGCCTGAAGAGGGAGAGTGGGAATGGGTGGGCTGTTGAGGTATTTTAGATGTTAAAATCTCTAAATATTATAACCAGCTAGAGGTGAGAGAGTGAGAAGTCAAAGATGTATATGGTAAGGCGCCTGGGTGGCTCAGTGGGTTAAAGCCTCTGCCTTCGGCTCAGGTCATGATCTCAGGGTCCTGGGATCGAGGCCCACATTGGGCTCTCTGCTCAGCAGGGAGCCTGCCTCCTCCTCTCTCTGCCTGCCTCTCAACCTACTTGTGATCTCTCTCCCTCTGTGAAATAAATAAATAAAATCTTAAACAACAACAACAAAAAAACCCCCACAAAGATGTGTATGGCAAACTGGTGTAACTGGTGATTATGAGGACATCAAATTAGAAAACACAGGAGAAAGAACAGATATGCAATGGAGAGAGGAAATGATGGCATGTTAATTACCAGGTCCATGTATAGAGTTTAGAGAGAGCCAGTAGGTGATTAGGAATTCTGTTCCAGAGTAGATGAGACAGTTTAGGAATAATTGTGTACTTTTCTAGGAGTGAGTATAGTAGCTAATGCCGTGGACTTTGGAGTTGGAAAAACCTGAGGTCAGATCTATTTCACTTATTGGTTGGGTTGGGTGACCGTGGACGAGTTATTTAACATCTCTAAGTCTTAATTTCTTCCAAAAAGTGGGATTAATAATACCTTAAAGAGTCGTTGTGGAGATTAAATAAGATAGTGTGTGCACAATGATTGGCACAGTGCCTAGCTTATAAATGCGTAATAAATGATAGCTTTTGCTATTAGCAGTGGTAGTTATAGTTAGCATTGTAGAGGTGGTAGAAGAAGATATAACTACCCAAGAATTGGAGAATGAGAACTGGAAAGGACAAGGAATGGAACTTTTGGACGTCAATACTTAGATCAAACTTCATTTGGTCCTCAGACTTCAGCTTGCATCAGAAATATGTGAGGCCTCAATAAAACACGGATTGCTGGACCCCACACCCATAGTTTCTGATGGAGTAGGTCTGAATGGGGTCAAGATTTTTCTTTTTTTTTTAGATTTTTATTTATTTATTTGAGAGAGGGGGAGAGAGTAAGCAAGAGCGTGAGAGGGGAGAAGGTCAGAGGGAGAAGCAGACTGGGAGCCCGCTGTGGGACTTGATCCCGGGACTCCAGGATCATGACCTGAGCCGAAGGCAGTTGCTTAACCAACTGAGCCACCCAGGCGCCCAAGATTTTTCATTTTGAACAAGTTCTCAGGTGATGCTGTTGCTGGTACTCCCATGACCACACTTTGAGAACTTCTGACTTAAGGACTGGATGAAAGAGAAACCAGTATTGAGATAAAGAGACTGAGGTGAATGGAGAACCAAGAGAGAGTTTAGAGAAGGTTAAGGAGGTAGCAGCCTGAAGACTCTGTAGATCCACCAGTGTTCTTTCCAGTTCCATAGGCCTTATCGCAGTCTTATTTCTGTCTTCTCCAGAATTTGGCATAATGCTTGGCACATAGCATTCCTTGTATGAACCTTGGAAGCCCCTTAATACTGTCCGTGTGTATGATTGCACATACTTCACACACAGATTTCATTCATCCTCTTGTATCTCTGCTGAGACATAGAAAAGATACTGTTTTCTAATTTTACACACACATACATGCAATAACTACAGAAAATTTCTTTCAAATAGCTGATGCATTAGCTAGGTGCTATGACTTCGTGTTAGATGTCCTAACCACCCCCCTTTCATTTTTAATGTCACACTCCAGTTTGCAAAATAATTTTCAATAACAAGTGTCAAGATTATAGTCTGTGTCTTGTATGAGGCACTTTGCAGGTTTATATGATAAGCAAATAATATACTCCCTGTACCTTGGAAGTTTACGATAGGATGATCAAAAAGAAAGGAGCAGGAAGAGATATGATCACAGAAATGTGGATCAAGAGGAACCTGAATATGAAGACTCATTCCTTGTTTGCCAGTATACTTTGGATCTTATGTGTCGCACATACTGAGGACTTTTGGCATATAGAACAAATGTTAATTCTCGTATCGGACAGGAATCTGTAAGAGAGTTCCATGGTATAAGAAAATCAAACACTAGTTGTGCAAAGATACAAGCACATAGTAGAGAGATTTTGGGAGGTAAGTTGTAGTTTCATGACTAGCTAGTTAGCTACTCACCATGTTTCCTAGGCTGTGGTCTCTCTGAGACATTTTTTTCTGTCATCATTTGTTAAGTATTTACCATGTACCAGAAACTGTGTAAAGTGCTGGCCATACAGAACTAATTGCTCTGGGCATCTAACCCTGGCTTTAGTTGTGTGAATGAGTGTGAATGAGTGTGCATACATGTTGTCAGGGGAAGATCTGATACCTGCATTTTATAATCTTAAGAATATATTGATATGAGCAGACATCAAGGACTTGAAGTTAAATTCATTCTGCCTTATGCTTGCAAGGAGCCATGCAAAAAAATATAAAAATAAATAAAAAATTTTGAAGATTTATTTATTTGAGAGAGCAAAAGAAAGCACGAGCAGGAGGGCCAGAAAGAGAGCGAAAGAGAAGTGGGGGGAACTCAAGCAGACTCTGCTGAGCGTGGAGCCTGATGTGGGGCTCTATCTCAGGACCCTGAGATCACAACCTAAGCCAAAACTAAGAGTGGGATGCCTCACCGACTGTGCCACCCAGGCACCCCAATAAACATGAAGTTTTAAGCAATCAAAGAATATATATTTTGGTAGAGGAGAAAAAAATGTATTTACAATACTACATAGAATGTGATAAATGCTATATAAAGATTGGTCACAGACTAGGTCCTCCAATGCTTGCTGAGTGCCTGAGTGTTCAGTTGTGATTTCAACTCATACATTAGTATAATGTTACAGAAGTTATAATGTCATAAATCCATATTAATTTCTTGGACTGCCTTTGGCATTTTTTTTTAAGATTTTTATTTATTTATTTTGACAGAGAGCGAGAGATCACAAGTAGGCAGAGAGGCAAGCAGAGAGAGGAGGAAGCATGCTCCCCGCTGAGCAGGGAGCCCGATGCAGGGCTTGATCCCAGGACCCTGAGATCATGATCTGAGCCGAAGGCAGAGGCTTAACCCACTGAGCCATCCAGGTGTCCCCCTTTTGCATCTTTATATGATATCAAAAATATCTGAAAGTCTGTGTCCTTGTTTTCTTGGTTTGGGAAATATAGTACACGTAAGGAAAAAGGTTATTAACAACTTTTGTTTTTCAAGTCACTGTATTATGCTAGGCCCTTTCTATATGTCACTTAATTCTTATAATAACAGGTTTGTAAATTGAGTATTATCCCCATTTTACTAATAAAGCAACTGAGACACAAAATGGGGAGAAAAGTTTGCCTGCCGTTTGTGGCTTAGGTGGTGGAACAGGGCTTCAGCCCCAGGCCTGGACTCCAGAGCCAGTGCTCTTCATGTCACCTACAGGCGTCAACATGGAGTCCTAGCATGCAAATGTCCAGATGGAGAAATCATGTCTTGTTTCTGCTGATTTGGGGGACGTTATTGGAGGAAGTTAGAATTGTAATAATTGTCTGAAAGATTGAATACAATTTAATAATATGTTTGGGATAGAGGGGAAAAGGAGGTAGACATTTAAAAAGCCCCAGTGCTAAGTCTCCTGTGAAGACATGGCTATTATTTGACCCCACATTTTTTAGCTGACTGACAAGAGATTTTACATAAATGTCAGATTTTCCACTTTTCTATAGATAGGTGCAGAAGTCTTCAATAGCAGAACTGTACTTTTCCAAGCTAATGACATTTAAAGTAAATTCAGAACTCCTTTTTTTATCCCTTAGTGAAAAATATCTTGTTCCTCACCCTAAACAGTGTATACTTCTCTCCCTTTTCTCTATACCACTATTCCTTCTACCCACCCATGTGTTTTTTAATCTATTTACAAGTTAAATAGTTATCTATTTTATTTGATGTATTCCTTTTGGTTCCTATTTTTTATAGTCCTGAGATTAAAACTGTAAGCATCTTTGTAAAGCAGAATGAGTGAGTTCTGGCTAATTTCACAGTTAATACTTTTATAAAATTATAGTTATACAAATGGATAAATATTAAACCCAGTATTATCTATTGCTGTGTAACAAAGTACCCCCCCCCCAAATTATCAGCCTAAAACAACAAACTTTTTTTTTTAAGAGAGGGAGAGAGAGAGAGAAGCCAGAGAGGTAAGGGACAGAGGGAGCGAGAGAATCTTAAGCAGGTTCCATACCCAGCTCAGAGCCTGACGGGGAGCTCTGTTTCACAACACAGATCATGACCTCAGCTGAAATCAAGAGTTGGAGGCCCAACTGACTGAGCCACCCAGGAGCCCCCAAACATTTCTTATCTCATGCTTTCTGTGGGTTAGGAATTCATTTCCAGCTTAGTTGGATGGTTTTGGCTCAGAGTCTCTGATGAATTGTCCTCCCCTGTTCACCAGGACTGCCACAGTCATCCATAGCTTGATTGGGACTGAAGGGTCTTCTTCCAAGATGGCTGCCTCATATGGCTATTGGCACAAGACCTTAGGTTTTTTATTGGGCTGTTTGAGTATCCTCACAACATGTCATCTGGTTTCACCCAGAACAAGTGATGCAAGAGGAAGGAGGATACCACATGCCTTATATGGCCTGTTTTGAAACTGCACACTGCCACTTCTGCTCTGTTCCATTTGTTACAAACAAGTTATTAAAACGAGGTAAGGCAGTTAGCCTTCACTTTTTTGGGGGAGGGGATGATGGGTCAAAGAATTTGTAGACATATTTTAAAACACCATAAACCCTTGTCATATGAAGCTATTTCCTCAGTTGAAATTGATTGTCCCTATTTTTTTTAAAGATTTTTATTTATTTATTTATTTGACAGAGAGCATTTGAGAGTGGAGTGAGTGGCAGAGGGAGAGGGAGAAGCAGACTCCCTGCTGAGCAGGTACACCCACCTCCCGCCATGTGGGGCTCCAACCCAGGACCCCAATATCATGACCTGAGCCTAAGGCAGATGCTTAACTGACTGAGCAACCCAGGTGCCCCTGATTGTCTCTATTGTTGCCATGTAGTAATGTAGTAATTTTTCTGACTTGTGTATTCACTGTATTTTCTGGAAATGTTCTGAAGTCAGGGTACTGTTTTTTAAAATCTAAAGCAAGGGACGCCTGGGTGGCTCAGTTCTTTTAGTGGCTGCCTTGGCTCGGGTTGTGATCCTGGGGTCCTGGGATCGAGTTCCGTGTTGGGCTACTTGCTCGGCGGGGAGCCTGCTTCTCCCTTTGCCTGCCATTCCCTCTGCTTGTGTGTGCTCTCTCTCTCTCTCTGACCAATATGAATAAATAAAATCTTTAAAAAAGTAAAAATCTAAAGCAAGTCTTCACAGATTACAGATTTGTTGGTGATTTCTTGAATTCTGCATCTATTTCATTAGCTGCAGTTCCAAGCTGGAAAGCTTTAATTTTTATCCTATTTTATACATATATTCTTATATCGTTTCATTTACACTATTTAATGGTTTCTTTTATTAATCTTAAGTACAACCAAACATTTCAAGGCAAACTGATTTATCTTCCAAACCTTTAGAAGAAAAGTGCTTGCTTAACCCGTGGTTGAAGGCTTTCTCAGGGCCTAGTGACTTTGGGTTTCATGGCTTGGATGAGGCTGTTAATTTTGTTCAAGTCGTTTGGGTACTTCACAAACTCTTCTTGAGTAGGGTCCTTAAGTAGCTCCATTAGATTCCAAATCTCATTCTTTGAAAGTGTATATAGAATATAATTGTAATAGTATTATAATAGTAATACAATAATTATAATATAGTAATTACAGTAATTGTAATAATAGTAATTAAAAGAGCAAGTGGCAGATACAATGCCCTTTTACCTCAATCCTTCAGTGTGCATTTCCTTAAAAGAAAAAAGAATATTCTCATACTAACCACCTTCTAATAATCAGGAAATTAGTATTAGTACAGTACTGTTATTGTCCTGATTGGCTTATGAGTGAACACCATTCATAGCAACAACAACAAAAACCCAATGCTCAGAAACAAAACAAAAACCACTCACACACGACCTTCACTTGTTTTCCTTTGGTCTCCTTTAGTCTGGTACAGTTCCTCAATACTTTGTGTGACACTGACATTTTTGAGGAACATAGGCTAGTTTTTGTTGTTTTGTTTTAAAATAGAGTGGTTTTTTTTAAGATTTTTATTTATTTATTTATTTATTTATTTATTTATTTATTTATTTATTTATTTATTTATTTGACACAGAGAGAGAGATTACAAGAGAGGCCCAGAGGCAGGCAGTGAGAGAGGAGGAAGCAGGCCCCCTGCTGAGCAGGGAGCGGGACATGGGGCTCGATCCCAGGGCAGAGGCTTTAACCCATGGAGCCACCCAGGTGCCCCAAGTGTTTCTCATTTGAGGTTTGTCTGGTGTGCCTTCATGATTTGATCCACGTTAATCCATTTTTGGGAGGGATGCTGCAGATGTTGTGTTTTTCTCAGTGCATCATTTCCGGGAGGTCAGTGATGCTGATGTTGATCAATTAGTTCATAAGGTCTCTGCCTGGTTTCTCTACTATAGAGTAACTATTTTTCCTTTGTAACTTATAAGTGTCTTCTGGAGAATCACGTTGGAAGTATAAATATGCTGTTACTCCTCAGACTTTCACCTACTAGTTTTAGCATCCATTGTTGATTCTTTCCTGAATCAATTTTGCAAAGTGAGTATTTCCTAATTCCATTATTCTTCCTACATTTATTAGTTGAGTTCCCCCCATTAGTTACTATCACTATGAATTCACATTCTTGTGTTACTCAATGGAGTATAATTTTTATTATTTATTTTTAAATTTCTATAAGTATAGTTAACATACAGTGTTACGTTAGTTTCAGGTGTACAGTATAGTGATTCAGCAATTCCATACATAGCCCAATGCTCCTCTTAACAGTACATTCCTTAATCCCTGTCACCTATTTCACCCCTCCCTTCTGGTAACCATCAGTTTGTTCTCAATAGTTAAAAGTCTCAAGTCTCTTTCTTGGCTTTCTCTCTCTCTCTCTCTCTCTCTCTCTCTCTCTCTCTCTCTCTCTCTCTCTCCCTCCCCCTC
>LNAC01001284.1:221203-240549 GCA_002007465.1 Ailurus styani
ATTTTTCCCTCCCTACCCCCCACGACCCCCCACCCTGCCCCTCAAATTCCTCATATCAGAGAGATCATATGATAATTGTCTTTCTCTGATTAACTTATTTCGCTCAGCATAATACCCTTTAGTTCCATCCACATCATTGCAAATGGCATGATTTCGTTTCTTTTGAGAGATGCATAGTATTCCATTGCATATATATACCACATCTTCTTTATCCACTCATCTGTTGATGGACATCTAGGTTCTTTCCATAGTTTGGCTATTGTGGATTTTGGGAGGTTTTTGATCACCGCTTTAATCTCGTTGCTAGATATTGGTCTATTCAGGCTGTCAATTTCTTCCTGTTTCAGTCTTGGAAGTTTATAGGTTTCCAGGAATGTATCCATTTCTTCTAGGTTCCTCTCAAAGTTTTTAAAGGAAGGGTTAATTTTCCTAAGGCAGGATAACTGGTTTTTCACCTCCCTTCCTCTCTGTTGTCAGTTTCTCTTGGGCCTTCAGTTAATTTTTTGCTGCCTTCGATTATTTGTCAGTGATTGAGAAACTTCTGAAGTCACTCATATCTTGTTTCAGGCTTGAGTACAGCAAGGAACATTGAGTTGAGTCGTTGAGTGATGGGTAGCTCCCACTATTTTGATGACTCCTTTTATATAAATAATTGAATTCACATAAGTTAAATTTGAGTATGATGTGATGCCTTTATGGTAAGAATTGACCTAAATCAGATGGAATTGGAGAGGAGATTCCCAGGCAGCTTCCCTCTCATCCATGCAGACATTTGTTGACCTCCTGCTAGGTTATATTAAGTACTCTGGATACAAAAGAGAATAATTTATGTTTCCTGACTACAAAGAACTCGTAATCTAGTGGGGGTGGTAGACTTAAAGGTAGTTGTTTGTGATATAAAGTGGTAAGTGCTGTGAGAACAATATATCCAGACTATTAGCTTAGAATTTATATGCCATGAATACTTAGTCTATCTGTACTTCTGAGGAGACATCTTAATTAAGACATCTTAATAAGCACTGATGTTCAGAGAAGGCTTCCTAGTGATGGTGACACCTCACTGGGCATGAAGAATAAGGCCTTACTTATGCAAGGGGGTCAAGGAAATATGTATTTTTGGCAGAGAGATGGCAGAATGTGTCCGAGTAAGTGGTGTTGCTGAAGCATAAAGTGAAAGGCAGAATGGAGACTAGAGTGGTAAGCAAGGGTCAGTTCAGAGAGGGCCATGGATGCCCTGTCTGTGAATTTGTATACCATTCCAATGACCATAATCTGATCATTATAATGTGTTAATAATATAATCACTAATAACTACCATCTGTTAAGCACTTACTATATGCCAGGAACTATAGTAAGTGTTTTATAGTTATCATATTTAATCCTCTGGGACATTCATAAGTGAAAATATGGAGGTGCAGAGAGTTACAAGAGTAACTTGTTCAAGTTCATGTCTTGACTTTGCAAAGAGTTCAGAGAGGGAATTCCAAAGTAGAGAGGTCTGACTGCAGAGCCTTTTAATTGGAGAATCATTTAAAAAGTGTTAAATCAGGGAGTAGCTTGATTATATCTTCATTTTAGATTGGTTATTGTGCAAACCCAGTAGAGATGGAATTGAGGGAGACAAAATGGGAGGTGGAGAGATAGTTTGGAAGCTGTTGGAGTAGTGCAGGTAAGAGATGATTGAAACCTGAACTGGAGTAGAAGTTATTAGACAGTCATAGGCGGGATGAATTAGAGGAATAATATTTAGGAGGTAAAATTAGAAGATCTTGGGGCTCCTGGGTGGGTCAGTTTGCTAAGTGCCTGACTCTTGGTTTCAGTTTACATCATGATCTGAGGGTTGTGGGATCAAGCCCCTCGCTGGGATCCATACTCAGTGTAAAGTCTTCTCAAGAAGACTTTTCTCTCTCTCTGCCCCTTCCCCTACTCACATGCTCTCTCTTTCTCTCTCAAGTAAGTAAATCTTTAAAAAAAAAGATCTAATTAATTGATTAGACAAGGTGGGGCCAGGGAAATGAAGAAGTCAAGGGAAATGTACAGGTTTTTAGCACAGGTTACTTGTGTGGTATGCCCATATTAAGATAAAGGACACTGGAGGAAGACATGCATTAAGAGAAGATTCATTTGGTATTGAGTATGCTGATTTGAAGTGCCAGTGGGGATGAATGGTGGAATAATATTGTAGGCACATGAATCTGTACATACGAATCTGAAATTCAGGTATGTGTGGCCTAGAGATAGAGATTTGGAAGTTAACAGGTATTAGTTGAAACCAGAAGGAATGATAAACTCACAGGGAAGCCCTGGGGAATATAACTCTTAAGGACATGGTAATGAAAGAAGAGACACAAGAGGTAAAAGGAGAACCAGGAGAAGAGAGTGCCACAGAGGCTAAGGGAGTAGAGTTACAAAAGCGTATTTTCAAGAGTGTCACATGCTGCCCAGAGATCCAGAAAGGTAAGAATGGAAAAACGAATTTTGGATATTCCGACTAAGAAGTCATTGATGACTGTGGTAAGAGTGGTTTCAATGGGGTGGTGGGCTGATGGTGAGGCTGTAGTGGATTCAGGAGTGAATTGGAGGTTAGAAAGAGGAGACCACAGGTGTGGATACTTTTATGAAAAGTTTGAATAAAACTGGAAAAGGGATGAGAAAGTATGTGTGCAGTGCAAGGCTGAATAACTAGCTCTGAAATCTTCATGCTCCCAACCTTGGGGAAGCTTGGTTTGGGCTCAGTCCAACAAGTTGCAAGTACTTGGAACTTTGGAGAGTGTAAACTCAAATCCTGAGAGTTGGGGTCAGCTGCTTCCTTTGTAGCCTCATAGTAGTCCTTCTGTTCTCTGATGGACTACAGTTTTCTCCAGTTTGTTGTCAATGCAATATGTATGTCAGAAAGTCATCACCGAAGTGCTTCATCCTAAATGCTAGTTTGCCAAAAAAATAAAATAAAATAAAAATTAAGTGATGGGGGAGATTAGTGGAGGAAATCCTGGGAAGGAAAAAGTGTCGACCATTATACTATGTCCTTCACATGTTTTATTTTATATTATTTTATTGCATCCTCATAGCCACCATATTGGGCGTGAGCTTATTCCCATTTTCTCAATGTGAGGAATTGAGATCCTATAGCCCTGTCTCTCCTTATCTTATCCCAGGTTCTGCCACTGATAATTGTGACCTTGGAGAAGTTTCTCAGTTTCCTCATCAATAAAAAGTTGTAGGTTTTGATCCTGAAGTCCTTTCCAGCTCTAGGGTTCTTGGAATCTGAATATTTATTAATAGTGTTGCTATTTGGGCATGAAAAAAAAAGACTGTTCAGGGAATTTCCCCCCTTTCAGTGAATTAGTAACTTAATAGTAACACTGTCAGATTGTTCAGACTAAATAATTTATTTTCCCATCACAAAGTGAGTACCCATTATGTATGTGGCCTTAGAAGGCTACTGTAAAATAAATCAAGTAAATAGGCTTGGTGACAGGCTCTCCATCAACTGTTACTTGCCCTGGGCACATGGGCAAATAGCTACCTGCAAGATTGTGTGATGATTTGAAAGTGTATTATAGGTTAAGTGCTAAGTATTTTTATTAATTTAGGAAGTACTTTGGCATGTGGCCTTTAAAAATTACATTATTATATTATCATAAATCTTGATTAAGGCAACAAAACGTATTTACTATGGCCAGCTTCACAGCTGGGGTGAAATATTTTATAGCGTGCATAATGAGCCACTAGATGATGGTGATTCTCTGTTCACATCTGAAAGATGAGAGTTGGGAAATGAATTAGAGGCTTTAAAGGACAATTTAATTGTGAAAATCAATTTCAAGGAACGGTATCATGTGCTCAGTGAGTACTTAATAATTGAGGAGGAGGAGGGAAAAAATGGAATTATGAGGCTTTCAAACCTTCTTAAGTCCATTTTGGTAAAAGGTTAGGATAAAAATATAATGCTAATGTGACTTTCAAAGACTTGCTCTACAACAGTGATATAAAAGAAGCAAAATTAACCAATATTAGGCATTTTGAGAGTAAATATTCTCCATTTGAAGCCAGTGTATTACAGATACACTGATCCTGGCAAGCAGAGGTTTTCAGTGGATGTAGAATCTCCCCTGGGAGGTCATCTTGAAAATTTATAGGGACTTTTTTTTTTTTTAAGATTTTATTTATTTTGACAGAGAGCACAAGCAGGGGGAGTGGCAAAGGGGGAGAGGGAAAGCCAATCCCTCTCCCCCAGCAGGGACCCAAAGTGGAGCCACTGACTGAGCCACTTAGGCACCCCAGGACATTTTTGTTTTATAATGTGGTTGAGATACATATTTTATTATAAATTATTTTGATTTTGATTTTTCCCTTCTTTTTTAGCCAGTGTATTTTTTTAAGTGCTTAGTAGGTTCTAAATCTCAGTGTGTTTTGGGGGATGTGTGTTCACAAGGTATTTGTTATAAAATGTAAGCTTTGGGTCTGATGGGCTTGATGGCCATTGAGTTAGTTTTCTGTTGATGCATAACAATGTACCACAAACTTCCAGCTTAAAGCGACAGCCATTTTTTAGCTCACAGGTTTTGTAGCTCAGAAGTCCAGGCACAGTATAGCTGTATTGTTTGCTTATGGTCTCCGTAGGCAGAAGTCAAGGTGTCTGCAGAAGCTATGGTCTCATCTGAGTCTCAGGGTCTTCTACCCCAGCTCGGTGGTGGTAGGCAGAATTCAATTCCTTGTGCTCATGTGACTGAGGTCCTCATTTTCTTGCTGGCTGTAAGCTGGGGTGTCACTCTCAGGTCCTAAACATGTCACCTGCTCACAGGCTAGCAACTTCTTCAGAGCCAGCAGGAGAATCCTTCCAGTCTGCTATAGAACAGTCTTATACACACTTACACACACACACACACACACACACACACACACACACACACACACACACACACATATATATAAAGTAGCCTAATGATATGGACAACTATCCCATATTCACAGGTACTGCCCAAACTCAAGGGAAGGGGACTGATTGTACAGGATGTACACCAGGGGATGGCGATCATGGGGAACCATCTTAGAATTTAACCTGCCGGGGCGCCTGGGTGGCTCAGTCTTTAAGTGTCTGTCTTCAGCTCAGGTCCTGATCCTATGGTCCTGGGATGGAGCCCTGCATCGGGCTACCTGCTCCACAGGAAGCCTGCTTCCCCCTCTCCCACTCCCCTGCTTGTGTTCCTGCTGTCACTGTCTCTCTCTCTCCATCAAATAAATAGATAAAATAAATAAATAAATAAATCTATCTTTAAATTAAAAAAAAAAAAGAATTTAACCTGCCACCTGGCCACTAGTATCAACTCTTCATAATTCTCTTTTTAAAAAATTTTTATTTTTTTAATTTAAAGATTTTATTTATTTATTTGAGAGAGAGAGATCACAAGGAGGGGAGAGGGGTAGAGAGAGAAGCAAACTTCCTGCTGAGCAGGGAGCCCAACATGGGACTTGATCCCAATACTCTGGGACCATGACCCAAGCTGAATGAAGGCAGATGCTTAACTGACTGAGCCATCCAGGCACCTGATACTTCTATCTCTTACCTATGTCAGTGGAGTTAACTTATTTGAAAGGGGACCCACAAGCTACTTTAAGCATTTGTATAGCTGTTGAGTACCTGCTGTGCAACAGATACTTTTCTAGGCACTGAGATGAACAGGGCCGAGTCTTTGCCCCCATGGAGATGATTACAGTATATGAGTGCAGATGACAAGGGACCCTGGCTTGACTGAAGTCAAGGAGAGCTGCCTGAGGAAATGGTACTTTAGTCACATGCAGAGGGTGGAAGGTGAAAGAGGAAGGGTAGTCCCAGAGAGGGAACAGCCTCTGTGTGCCGAGGCTGTGTGGCATAAGGGAGCTTGTCAAATGAGGGTCCGTTAGGGGATATGATAGTGGAGTTAGTCAGGAGCCAGATTCCACAAGCCTTGAAGGCCTCATTAAATGTTTTCCTCTTGTTCTTTTATGTCAAGAGCGTTGGGAAGCCACTAAAGAGTTTTAAGCGGGAGTAGGTGTCATAAAGGGAGGGGTTGAGGGAAACAGCTCATAAGCAGCTTTATAATTTGCCAGATTCCAGTTTGGCTGTTGTGTGGAGCACGGTTTGGGGTGGAAGCAGGGAGCTCAGTTAGGAGCTAAGTGATGGTCCAAGTGAGAGACAAGCATCGTGCGGACTAGAATGGTAGCATAGAACTTGTCAAGTAAATCAATTTCAGAGCTCATTTAGGAGGTAAAATCAAAAGACTTCCTGCTGGCTTAGATATGGGAAGTGAGGTCGAGGGAGGTGTCCTTCTGGTTTCTATAACTGGATTTGCTGTGCTGGGAACACTGGATGGGGAACAGTTTTTTGGGGGAGAAAGAGCATAGAGAGTATGAAGTGAGTTTTGAAGGACCTTTGAGGTAACCAAGTGAAGATGTAAAGTAGGCAGTAGTATATAGGGGGCTGGAATTCAGAGAAGAGGTCTGTTAATATCTATGTGGCCTTTTTGGTTAATTTTGAGGACTTAAATGTGACTGACACTGTATTAGATTCTGGGGATGTAAAGAGGAGTAAGTTGTTCATTCATTGTTTTTTGAGTACCGATAAGCACTGTGTCATGGTTATTGCCCTCTGTGAGCTTACTTACCATCAAGGCAAGTCAATAACGAAATCCCAGCGTGGGGTATGGGGCAGTGAAAGAGGGAAACAGAGCATATAAAAGGGGCACCTGACCTAGATGGGCAACACCAGTGAAGGCTCATTGCTGAAAGGCATGAAACCTGTCCTGAGCCTTGGAAGAAGATGTGGAATTAGTCAGGCAAGGGGAATATAAGAAGTACCAGTAGTAACCTGGTCATATGAGAGGAGACAGTGGCATCTCAGAAAAGCCAACAAGTCTAAATCCCTGGCTTTCATGAGAGGCTAAACAAGTGGAAGGCAATATCTGCATTTGGGCTGGATGTTTTTGTGATGGTGCTGGTGGTGGTGATGGACTCTTAGGAAGTTAATCTTGCTCTGCAGCCCTTTTGGAAAGAGGGGACAAGAATAGTCATAACTGGAATGGACTCCAGAGAGTTTTTAGCCCTTTCTTCTCATTTACAGATGAGCCAATAGCTAGAGGACTTGTCTGCAAGTCCATGGCTCCCAGTGTCAATGCTAAGATTCCTTGCGCTGCTCCGAGAGCACCAGGTGCTATTTCCGTAGTCCCACATTTTCTCTGACATATATATATATTTTTTTTTAATTTTTATTTATTCGTTTGAGAGAGAGAGCGCGCGCACAAGTGGGAGCAGCAGGGAAGAGGGAGACAGAATCACAAAAAGACTGCGCCCTTAGCACAGAGCCCAAGGTGGGGCTTGATCTCAGGACCGTGAGATCATGACCTGAGCCGAAACCAAGAGTTGGTTGCTTTGCCGACTGTGCCACACAGGTGCTCCTCTCTGACATATTTATATGGTAAGAGAACATCCTGGGAATACCCAGATACTGCCTGCCATTAGGTGATGCAGGTCTCCCCGTGGGCTGTGTCTTTGGGAACTGATGGCAGCCTGCAGTTCTTTATCTGTTTAAAGACAAAGTGGATCTGTTCCTAAAGGGATCTACATCTTTAAATTTAAACAGAGAATTCTCCCTGGATAGTCTGTGTTTGTACCCTCTCTCCATTTCTCTTTCTACCCACTTGAGTCTTTGTCCTTTTCTTCATCATGTACTGGTAGTGAATAATGATAATAGTAGTTGTGGTAATTACAGTAGTGGTACATATTTACTGAGGATTTAATATATGATAGGTACCATAGTATGTGCTTTTCTTTACCTCATTTAATTCTACCAACAGCCCCCTGAGATAGCATTTTATTATTACCACATTTTACAGAAAAGAAAACAGAGGCTTAGAAAGAGGTTCAGTAATGTGTCAAAGATTACACAGTACTAAATCATGGTGCCAAAATTTGAACTCAAGTGGTGTGACTTGGGATAGTCCTTACTGCCCTATTTATGATAATCTGTTCAGTAGTGCTAATAGAAATATAATGTAAACTACAAATGCTAACCACGTTTGTGATTCAAAATTTTCTCGTAGCCATGCTGAGGAAAATAAAAACAGGTAAAATTAATTTAAAAATATTTTATTAAGCCTGATATATCTAAAATATCATTTCAAACATCAACTCAGCATAAAATAAGTGAAATATTTTACTAAGTCTTTGAAATACCATGTGTATTTTATACTAACAGTATATCTCAATTTGGACTAGCCAACATTTCAAGTGCTTGGTAGCCACATGTGGCAGCCAATGGCTACTACTTTGGCTAATGCAGCTCCAGAGCTGGGTCAAACTTCTGAGCACATTCTACTGCTAAGTCAGAGAGAGAAAAAACACGCTGACAATCAGCAGATGAGGCAACCAAAAGGGAAGAAGGCAGAGTAGTAATTCCTGGGTCTGATCCAGTGAGCAGGAGCAAGTGGAGAAGAATTTCCTCCCTTTTTCCTCCTGAAGCTAGTAAGGTATCTTTCTTTCTTTCCAAATCGAGACTCAGCATTTCCCCATATTATTACTCATTGTGGTTTGTTTTCCTGGTGGTCCATTCCTTAAGGTACTTTGGGAGTAAACTTGTGGCTGGACATGGGATATTGCAACATTGTTTTTATGGAAAAGACTTAAGCATTCTAAGGCTTCTAAATAACTTGCTTTTGGAATGTCATCTTTTGTAAATTGTGGAAGGGGTAAGGTTGGAGAAGAAATTATAGTGATCATTTGCTTTATGATCTTTAAGTTATAGCTGTTACAGCACAGAAAGGGAATAATGAACTTTTTTAGTTCCTACTTACAGGTAATGTTCATCACTTGTTATTCCTTCCCGTTGTACCTGGTAAGCCTTCATACTAAGCCTTCACCAATTGTTGAGTTGAATGTCAGCTGAGAAGCAAATATTTCTAGAACTATTTGAATCATTTCCTTCGTGGACTTCCATTCTTCGACGCTTGCTTCTGGCAGGTCCTGCTCCTTATAATTAAGCAACACAGGCTTATCCTAACAAACTAAATAACAAGTGTAGAGAGAATGGGCTTCCTTTGTTCTGAAAATGCAAAGCTTTGCATTCTCTAAAAGCACATCAACAGGAGTTTTATATTTTTGTGAATGGAAAAATAGAATAATGCTATTTCAGAGATTTTTTTTTTAAGATTTTATTTATTTATTCGACAGAGAAAGAGAGCACAAGCAGGGGGAGGAGCAGGCAGAGGGAGAGAGAGAAGCAGGCTCCCCACTGAGCAGGGAGCCCAATGCGGGGCTCCATTCCAGGACCCTGGGATCATGACCTGAGCTGAAAGCAGTGCTTAACTGACTGAGCTACCCAGGCGCCCCTATTTCAGAGATCCTGAGCGAATATTGACTCTCAGAATCATACTGTTGTTAATGTTTGTTTATGCTCCATTGAAGTACTTATGGAATTTACAGTTGAAAAAACCGTACATCACTAGAGACTTCGAGAACACCAAGAAAGGTGTTGTATAATAAAGTGGTTGTGTAAATTTAAAAATATTTGAAAAAGTTTAGAAATAAGACAAACATTATGCAAGTGTGATGCAGGAATATAACCTTGGTTAGTAAAGTGGAAATTAAGAAATCAAATACCTGCTGAATATTTGGGGGAGGGAAAACTTGTTAATGAAAACATCTGATTACAGGTAGTTGAGAGGTATTTTTAAGATGGGCACGTATATCTTTATAATCAATCCCTGAGAATGACACAGAGTTGTACGTTTGTGTCTATAGCCTATGCTTGGATCCTTTCAGTGTAATATTTATTGATTGAATGTTGTCCTTGTGGGACACCAGGGAGCAATACCTAGCCACTGTTCTCCAGGAATTTGTGTTTTGACTCATTTTCAGCTAACTCTTAAAAATCTTTTATTTTCTAAATTTCTCTCTGCATCAGCATTTGCTCATTTCTCCTCACAATTGCTTCTCAGTAAAGTGCAACAAATCAGATCTGGGGTTTTCATCCTTTTCTTTAAAGAAAAAAAAAGCTTCCTTTTTTTAAAAAAATTATTTATTTGACAGAGAGAGAGAGACACACACACAGTGAGAGAGGGAACACAAGCAAGGGGAGTGGGAGAGGGGGAAGCAGGCTCCAGCTGAGCAGGGAGCAAGATGTGGAGCTCGATCCCAGGACCCTGGGATCATGACTAGAGCCAAAGGCAGAAGCTCAATGACTGAGCCACCCAGGCGCCCCAAAAAAGCTTCCTTTTGATAAACATAAATATCTCATCACCTTTTTTTAAGTTAACACTTTCTAAAGTTTCTTGAAATACCACTTATGTAAAAGATAAATCAGTTCTTTTTTTTTTTTAAGATTTTATTTATTCATTTTGACAGAGAGAGAGATTACAAGTAGGCAGAGAGGCAGGCAGAGAGAGAGGAGAGAGGAGGAAGCAGGCTCCCTGCTGAGCAGAGAGCCCGATGCGGGCCTCGATCCCAGGACCCTGGGATCATGACCTGAGCCGAAGGCAGCGGCTTTAACCCACTGAGCCACCCAGGCGCCCAAGATAAATCAGTTCGTGTGTGTGTGTGTGAGTGTGTGTGTGTGTGTGTTTAAAGATTTTATTTGTTTATTTGACCCAGGGAGTACAAGCAGGGGGAGTGGCAGGAGAGGGAGAGGGAGAAACAGACTCCCTGCTAAGCAAGGAGCCGGATGTGGGTCTGGATCCCAGGATCCTGGGATCATGACCTGAGCCAAAGGCAGACGCTTAACTGAGCCACCCAGGTGCCCCTTTAAAGGAAAGAAACACTTCGGAAGTACACTAAGTTTAAATGTGAAACTTCCCACTCATCCCCTTGTGGGCCCCTCACACTCACTCCCCTCCCTGAAGATTGTTGCTGATATTTTCTGCTTGTGGTACTGACAGATGTTTAGTCCCCTAGCTTTTTGCTGTTAGAAGCAATGCTTAATTATAACCTTATATATTCCTGGAGGTACAATCGTGGGGTTATAGGAAATGGATATTTAGGAATTTTATGAATTCTGCGGATTGACCTCCAAAAATTTGAACTAATTTATACTTCCACCAGTATATAAGAGCATTGTTTCCTACACATATGACTTAGCTATAGAGTTTTAGAACTTGAAGTTACCGCAGAATGTTGCCTAACCCCCACTCCCACCCCTTTTCCAAGGTAGAAACTGAGTCTCAGGACTTGAAATGATTTGTCTAGATCTTACCCAGCAGAACTTATGAGTACTTCCAAGTCTCAGCTCTGTGTTCCTTTGGTGGCATCTTAGTTTTAGACAAGTTTTGTTTTGTAAAGTTCTATCATACTGTGTATCTCTTCTCTGTTATTACTCAAAACAAACTTCCTTTTCAGTCTCACATTTTCAGATGAAGACTCCTGCCCTTGCCATCTTGTCTGTATGGAACATCGTCTTTTACTTAATATCCTTAAAAAGCTACCTTCTTCCATTATTTAAAACCCACCTTATCTACAGAGTATATGGGTTACTTTAGATATACTCATGATACACCACAGTGTTTTAAGAATCTTGTTTCCTTATCAGCAGCTAAACCCCACCTGACTGGCCAAGTAAAACATAAGCTGCTTCTTTCTTTATAAACTTATACTGTTTCTGCTACATTCGATCATTTTATGTTTATCAAAAAATGTAATGCTGTTTCAAATTAATGAAATTCAACTTAACATTAAAAACTGTATTAATCATATTAATTTTCCTCTTAGAAATGACCTTCAGAAATATTCTGCTTATAAAGTATGAATAGATTCTCCTCATTTTGTGTCAATATATTTATTCCTAAGGTGCCTGCATTGTAGGCTTGGTTCTCTTATAAAGGCATGGTCCTAGTATCTTTTCTTGATGGGCTGTGAGAATTTGTGTCAATGACATCCCAAGTTGGTGCTGTGGCTGAGCTGGTCACATATCAAGATTATGACTTTAGGTAAAGAATCGGCTGATGAAATTCTGAGGAACAGAGATCAACCTTGATGCATATTTTGATCATGATAAAAGAGATAGAATTCAATATTAGATGTGAATTAAATTTGGTCCATGAATGTTGTTCAAAACCGAGGGTAGCAGTCTAATCATAAGCTCATCAATTATTCAGTAGCATCTTGGGGGCATTAGTGCACAGAATATAGAAGACCCATACACTGCCCTTTAGAGTTTTTGTTCTAAAACAATGAAAAAAACATACATTATTCTCTTGTTTTATGGGTTTTATTCTCCCACAGTGTAAGGGAAGTTTATACATGCACCAGAAGAGGGTGAAAGGCAGGCCACATATATGCTTATTCATAGGGGTTTGTAGAAGATTTGGGTAAAGATTAAGTTTGGAACATGACAGAGTGACAGTTTTAAAGGAAAAGTCCATTTTACTAATCTTAAGAGGCATGGACTTCCTGAACTTTTCCCTAAGTTTTTCTGTTGCTAAGATGAAAGTTATTTGCTTGACATGTGCTATTCATTCCCTTATTCTTACATTCACACTATAGCTTTGGATTTGGCTTTGGTTACAAATTTAGATCAGTGGCTGTTGTTTTGGAGAGTAACTCCTAGTCTACATGATGATAATTATCTCTGATTTTTATTCTTTTTTTTCATTGCAGTAGAGAATGTTACATTGAAGGAATAAAGACAATGCCCATAAAACTAAAGGAAAGAAGGGGAAAAAAACAAAAGGAAGATTAGTATAATTTGTCAATATTCCTTTAGATTATGTTCTAGAATGGCAACAAATAAGCTTATAAATCCAAGATTTTAGGTGAACTAAATTCTCAGACTTGATCTTTTTTTAAAATTCACAATTCACAGAAAATAACCTGGATATTGGGGTTTAACAAACTACATCAAATTATGCACAGAACATTTTTGTAACCTTACAAATGAAAAGCCAATTTTCTTTACACAGACAATAATGCAAATGTTCACAGTAGCTTTGCTACAAAGAAATTAAATTGTTGCAATTGATTATTCTGTTGCTTTAATGGGAGCTCATGCTATAATGGTGCTTATTAATTAGGAAAATATCATATAATTTAAAAGTGGGCAAGAATATTACAGACCCGTAAGTTGCCACTGAAGAAATTAAACAGCAATGGCTTGTCCTGTATTTTCAAATATTATTACAACTAATAACCTCTGCACTCATCATGACTTTTTCATTGCTTTTTGGCTCTAGGTGCATATATTTTTTTGGATCCCAGCATACAGTTTTCAATGGACTTGGGACCAATAAGGCTGAGAACCTGAAAAAGGATAGTTATATAAGCTTTGAGAACTGTAAATGATAGTTACGTCTTAGAATTGCAGTCTGTGACTTGTCATTCCCAAAAGTCATCCTGTTGTGTAGAGGTTGCCTTATAGGGAGTTAAACAGTGGAACAAACAAGAGCTGAGAGACTGAGGAAAGGTTGGTAGCTAGGGAAGGTTGATAGCTGGATAGGTCTTTGGGTAGACATTCAGAATTTAGCTTAATAAAATCTGATGATGTTTCTGCACCTTAACACCTTTCTGAAGTATAAGCTCAAGAAGGTCCTTTGTAGGGAAGAAAGAAGAAGCAAGCTTCAGTATTTGGGGAGACTTTAAAACATAACAGAATGAAGCTCACTTGGGTCATTTGATAGTTTTTGTTGTCGTTATTCTGGAATACCTGATTTAAATGCTTTTGTTCATTTGCTGGTATTTGTGAAAGATTGTTTTGGAGATTGGACTCAGGGAAACTGAAGACAGCTCAAATTGAATAGAAAATAAAATTAATATTGCAAATTATATATTGGCTGCTTTGCCTTGGGAGTTTAAGATATTTTGTGTTTGAATAATAAAATAGCTTCTCCCAACCACCATAAAATTAAATATCATTGCCAAACTGAGCCAGGAACATTGCCTAGTCTAGGAGAATGCTTCTCAAAAGATGGCCCAAGGCCACTGGTTAGCTCTGATCAAAAAACACTGGCAAGTGTCAGTTGGTCTCATAGTCTTTCATTTGTATATATCCTTTGGCAACTTATTAAAAACCAATCAAGTGAAGCATTAAGGGTATGCAAAATGTGGCATTCATAAATCCACATTAGCATAATACTAGAGTTTATAAAGAATTCTAATTTTTAAAAAAATTTAGCAGTATTTTAATATATACTTGGATAAATGACATGTAGGTGCTGTTACTGCCTTTTAAAAAAAATCTATTACTTTTTAAAATATTTTATTTATTTGAGAGAGAGAGAGAGTGCATGAGGGGTGGGGCAGAGGGACAAGCAGACTCCCAGTTGAGCAGTGAGCCCAACACAAGGCTCAGTCCCAGAACCCTGAGATCATAACTGGAGCTGAAGTCTGATGTTTAACTGAGCCACCCAGGTGCCCCTGAAAAAATTATTTTTTAAAATTCAAGTATAATTAACATACAGTGTTATTTATATTAGTTTCGGGTGTATAATTTTGATGTTCTACTAATAATTCTGGCTACTATGTAGTCTGTAGCAATACTGCAAAGCTCCTGTTCCATATATGAACATGCATAATTTAGAATTATTTTACATTTCCAGAAAGATACATCTTATCAGTTGAGTTGGTTGCTCTTTTCACAGTTGTTTCCATTCTTGTTTTTTTAATTATAAATTACTGTCCACTTATATCATTATCAGTTTAGTTTGTTATAGGTTTTCACTTAACCCTGTAGTGTATATGGATGCATATTTGTTTTAAGAATATTCTTGGTCCGTAATTTTTCAATGACTAGAATTTAACTACATTGAAGCTGAGTCTGAGTTATTCTCTCTATATTAGTAAAGCAGATGTATATGTAATCTCCAAAAGTTGACTTGAAAAAGGACACTTCGTTCTTATCACCCATGGTATATTTTACCTAGTCTGAGTAGGGTGTCTTAAAAAAGTTTGAGAACTGCTGGTTAGTGGAGCTAGTTGGCATGAGTCAGAGTCAGAATCATTTCTCATTTCTCCTGTGTCACTGTGGCATGGCTCTTCTCAGTTCAGGACTTTGATAGACCTTGGTTTGGATCTGCTATTTATTGTCTGTGTCCTTGGACAATTGCCTACTCTTCTCTGTGTCTCAATTTCCTATCTATAAAGTAGGATAAAAAGCAGTACTTACCCAAGCCAGTTCTTTGAATATTAGTTAAGATGGTGTGTATAAAATGCTTAGGACTCTGCTTGGCAGTGGTAAGTCCTCTGTAGATAGTAGCCATCATTATTAGGTGAAAGGTACTTTCTGTATCCTGCAAAATGGTTAATTTGCTACTACATTGTAATTTTTGTCTTAAGCTTCTTTTTGGATTAAAACATTCAACCAATATTGATTTATTCAACATATGTTTTAATTCCTTTTATGTGATGGTTCATTGTTAATAATAATATATATTTCAAATGATCTTATTTCAAATTTGGGGGTCTTTTTTTTACTTAAATATATTTGACATATAACATAGATTTAAAGTGTATAACATGCGGGGCCCCTGAGTGGCTCAGTTGGTTAATCATCTGCCTTCAGCTCAGGTCATGATCCCAGGGTCCTGGGATGGAGCCCCACACCTGGCTCCCTGCTCAGTGGGGAGCCAGCTTCTCCCTCTTCCTCTGCCCCCTCCCTCATGTTCTCTCTTGCTCACTGTCCTCTCTCTCTCTCTCTCTCTCAAATAAATAAGTAAATAAAATCTTTAAAAAAATATAACGTGTATAGCATGTTAATTTAATACATTTATATGTTGTGATACGATTGCCATTGTGGCCGTAATTACATCCTTTATCATGTTACATAATTAGCATTTCTTTTTAGTCATTGCGATAATTAAATTCTAATCTTTCAGCAGGTTTGATAATTATAATACAATATTTTTGTCTATATTCACTGTAGTATGCACTGAGTCTCTAGGACTTATTGGCAGAGGTCACCTTCTTATAAAATCTGATTACTAGGAGCAGAGTTATCATAATGGCCATTTACTTGTTTTCTTGTTTTGGCAATGTTACATTATCTTCAATCAGTGGTTTCCTTGCAGGAACTTTTTTAGTCCACTTGTCATCTTGTGAGCAATGATTTAATTAAAACCAAATAACATTTAGAAAATTCACATAAGCAGGCACAGGTAAACCTAATACATCCTTGAACACATGAGAACACTTCCTTGAGTCCTGCCTCTTTGTGGATTTCCCTAGGCCAGGGCCACCTACATATTAAATATTGCTGAAGCTTAATTTTTTCTTTTTCTAGGTTAAAAATACATGTCAGGGCACCTGGGTGGCTCAGTTGGTTAACCAAGTGTCTGCCTTCAGCTCAGGTCATGATCCCAGCATCCTGGGATTGAGCCCTGCATTAGGCTCCCTGCTTTGTGGGGGGCCTGCTTCTCCCTCTCTCTCTGCCTGCTGCTCCCCCTGCTTATGCTCTCTCTTTCTCTCTCTCTCTGTCAAATAAATAAATAAAATCTTAAAAAAAATACATGTCAATAGAAGTGTTAAGCTTTTCTTACCAAATTCCTGTGGCTTGTATTGTACTCACACTTTGGGATGTGAGCATCCCCATTTTGGAGAACAAGTATCCAGTTGTTAGAATATTAACTTTTATTTTGATATAAGAGTATAGCATAATTTTCTGAGTTCCTGTTCATTTAAAAATCTCAACATAGTTGTAGTTGTTTTAGTATGGTACTTACAGAAGATAACTGTATTTTACTTTCTAAAAATTATAAAATTATCACTTGATCATAAAATTATGGCTTGTGAGTTCTAGAATTGACATTATTTGTCATCTAGGCCTAGCTTTCTCAGTAGACAGTGAGTTCTTCAGAGGTAGCAACATTATCTTTTATTAATCTTGGTGTTTCTATCACCTAGCGCTAGGCCCGTATCAGAGAAGAGAGCTCAATAAATCTTTTTTTTCTCAATAAATCTTTTATCAGGTGACTTACATACAGATTCAGAAACTAGTTTGTCCCTTAACTAAGAAGTGGAGAATCAATGTGGTAATTGGTAAGTGGAGTTATATACACTCTCAGTAAAATAATCTTCTCAAATGTTTTTGTTATGATTACAGTTCTTTAAAAGTGTTCCAAGCTGTGCATATCTGTAAACATTTATTCACAAACATATAAAATCATAGGAATGACAAGAATTTGGAGTGGGATTGACATTAGAAATCAGTTAATCTCTCCCAGGGAAAGACATTTGGCAAGTCTTGAAGCCAGAAAATGCCTGTGAACCGCAGTCATCACTGGGGCCCTTTGCTGCCCCTCTGACAGGACTCCTCCGCAAGGTTTAGAAGTAGTAGATTTGCTTGCAGAATATCAGGATCAAGGTTACACCTACTGGTATGGTCAGTGTACACCTGTTTATTCAGACTTTTGGATGACAAGGGTAGAGTATATATCAAAAGAAGTGAGGTAGCCTTCCCATGAGAAGGTAGAATGTGATTTTTTGAGAGTGCTTAAGATGCAGACAGGACACCCTTGATCTCCCCAGGCGATATTAATTTAAAGTTTAAGGAATACTACTTCAAATTACACACCACATGGGTACCAAGAGCAGAAAGAAATTGCTAAACCATATGCTTGTAAATGCCATTGCTTTCCTCAAGAGAAAGATCATTTATATTTTGCAATTAAAGAGCAGAAGGTCTTTTTACCCATAAAGGCCCTTCAGTCAGGAAATAGGCGGGGCGGAGAGGGCTTCCCAGGGAAGAGTCACACAGCATTCAAGGACTGGCATCTCCACGGGTGGAACTTTGCTCTTTGTCTGGAGAATAAACTTTGAAAATGTGTAAAGCCCCTTCTTAAAGAAAAGTTTGTAAACTGTTCTGCCAGAAGTGAACCTTAAGTAAAGAAATTGATATTTAGGCCGACTTGGTTTTTTCAGACTGCTTAAGTGGTAATTATAACATTACAACAGAATAAAGTACATATGGTGCTCTTACTTTATTGATGGACATTGTTCATTATTTTGGTTAGAACAAATGGGTGTGGGTTTCTTATTGCATAGGAAATAGTCAATAACCCTGAGAATCTTAGTACTGCTCCTTTTTTTTTTTTGACGCATTTGAACCCATGAAAGTTATCCAACCATGAAAGACTGTAGTTTCTATACCACCATTCCTGGTAAATAAATCCTATATGAAGTCCCAGAACCCTCAGCTAATGATAGTATATGCTATCGTGAATGGCACCATTTCCTGGTGGTGGTATTCTTGCACTCTCTCCCAGTAGGTCCTTGTTCCCTCTGCCTTCCTGGTCTCCTTCCTCCCACCTCGAAGGAACGGCTTGAGTGAATAGATTACCCTTGCCCTATCCTGTGAACGTCAGCAAATTTAGACATGGGCTGTCAATAGGAGCAAATCTCAGAGCACTGGGTTTGCATCTGAAAAAAAAAAAACCAAAAGCCAAAAAATGCACCTTAAGTTTAGAAAAAGTCGTACTGAAAATCTCAAAGGTGAAGATCTTTAGTTAGGATGTATCAGATTGGGTGTCCTAGTAGGCCACACTATGCAGTTATCTGATATTCATTCCTGCCTTAGTGTAATGTCTGTCTTCGTGTAATGAACTTTTTGTCCTTGTCTTCAAGTTGTTAATTAATTTTCAGCTGTGGAGATAATATATAGTCCCTCTGCTTACTGTTCTTAGTCACCAAATCAGGTGCTACCAGTTGTGGGAAATTAAAACACTTGCTGTCTCATACACAAACTAATTTATTTTGTAATTTTAGTGGCCAAAGTTATTAAAATATTTGTATGAAGTTTTATTATAAATAAAACACACTTTTAAAAATTTAAACATTATAAAAATATGTAGTGCACTACATAAAATATCCTTAACCCTGATCATTGGGTTAATAACCCTTCTTGACAATTTGATGTTTGCTTTTTAGAAACTTATTTAACAGGAGCGCCTGGGTGGCTCAGTTGTTAAGTGTCTGCCTTCGGCTCAAGTCATGATCCCAGGGTCCTGGGATGGAGCCCCGCATTGGCTTCCTGCTCTGCGGGGAGCCTGCTTCTCCCTTTTCCACTCCTCCTGCTGGTGTTCCCTCTCTCGCTGTGTCTCTCTCTGTCAAATAAATAAATAAAGTCTTAAAAAAAAACTTATTTAACAAAATAACATTTTACTATAATACGGTTTTGCAGTTTTTCCATGTAAATATATATATTTTAGATTTTTTCAATGTCAGTAGTATCTAAGTTTATTTTAAAATCATTGCATAATATTCCACTATATAGATTTTTTTTTTAAAGATTTATTTATTTATTTATTTGACACAGAGAGAGAGATTACAAGTAGGCAGAGAGGCAGGCAGAGAGACAGGGAGAGGAGGAAGCAGGCTCCCCGCTGAGCAGAGAGCCC
>LNAC01001284.1:241070-255812 GCA_002007465.1 Ailurus styani
ATCCCCCCCCCCCACTGAATTGAAATGCTGTATTTTTTGTATATATAGTGAATTCCTGTGTATAGTACTTGAATTTTTTCTGGACTAATATGTTCCAACAGTCCATCTCTCTAATATGACATTGTTCTGATTGCTCTAATTTATGACTTGCTTTCTCATCCATTAAGCTGGCCCCCCACTGTTCTTTTTTTTTCAGAATATATACCAAATTATATATTTATTCTTCCAGATGAACTCCTTTATCCCAATTTAATTTAAAAACTCTATTGTGATTGTGATCAGGATTACTTTTAATTCCTGTGTTAATTAGAACTGTGTTTCTCAACTTAAACCACTTGATAAATATAAAAATCTCACCTCTCATTCTCAATTTTTTTATGTGTGCCCATTTGTCAAATTATTGTTTTTTAACTGTTATCCCTATCAAGAATATTTTCTTGAATTTTGAAGTTTCAGAATACTTAAAGTACAATAAAATATCAAATATGCTTTTTTCATATGGTGATTTAGGGATGACTAATCTCTTTAAACAATGGATTTTTCTGTGTCCAAACAATGTATGTGTCTTCATGAATTTCTCTTAAATTCTTCAATGGACTTTGGGGTTATTCCATGAGTTCCATTTATTTATGAGTTTATGAGTTTATTTCTAGATACTGGATGTGTTTTGTAATTATAAATTGTAAATCTTTTTCTTCATACTTTTTAACTGGTGGTTTTGGGCATGGAAGGATACTGTACATTTTCATATAGTAATTCTACAAGATCACTTTAGTGAACCTCCTTTATTTTCTCTCAGATTTTTTTCAGTTGATTCTCATGGATTTTTAATATGGGCAATCAGATTATCTGCAAATAATTATTTTGCCTCTTTGTTTTCTAATCCATTTACCTTTAACTTGGTTCAATTAATTGCATTGTCTTTTGTTTCTGAGAAATGCTAATAGTGATAAGAGTAGACATCCTTGTCTTATTTCTGAACTTTATGGGACTGTTTCTAGTGTTTTATTATTAACCAAATGCTTATATCTGTTACAGTTAGGGTATGTATGTATATATGTATTTGTATGAATCAAGTTAAGGAAGTATTAGTATCCTAATAAAAGTGAGTATCCTTTTATTCCTATTCACTTAGAACTTTTAAAAAATAAACTTTGTAGTGATTGTTTAAAAAGATATTTTAGTGGGGCATCTGGGTGGCTCAGTTGATTAAGTGACTGCCTTTGCTCAGGTCATGGTCCCAGGATCCTGGGATCAAGCCCTGCTTCCAGCTCCTGGTGCTTCTCTCTCCCTCTGCCCCTCTCAGAACCCTGTTTATGCTCTATCTTACATGTACTCTCTCTTTCAAATAAATAAATAAAATCTAGGGGCGCCTGTGTGGGTCAGTTGTTAAGCGTCTGCTTTTGGCTCAGGTCATGATCCCAGGGTCCTGGGATCGAGCCCTGCATCAGGCTCCCTGCTCAGCCGGGAGCCTGCTTCTCCCTCTCCCACTCCCCCTGCTTGTGTTCCCTCTCTTGGTGGGTCCTTCTCTGTCAAATAAATAAAATACTTTAAAAATAAATAAATAAATACAATCTTTAAAAAATATTTTAAGATATTTTAGCTTTTATTGAGCTAATTATATTATGATTTTTATGATTTGTTCCATTTTGACATTTTAATTCAATGACTTATTTTTCTTAATATTCAACTGTCCTTGGAATTGACCCACTCTGCCATGAATCCTTCTGCTTAAATCTGTTTTCCAATATTTTACATAGGATTTTTATTATTTATGTTAATTTTTAGTGTGTGGATGTGGACATCTTGTCAGGGTTAAATTGGCTTTATGAGAAGTAGCAGAAAACTGCCTTCCATATGCACAGGAATTATTTAAATCACGTTGCAACTATCTAACCTGAAATTTTGAAGAAACCATCCCTGAAACTATTTGAATCTGGCATAATGGGAGGACAGGGGTCAGGAATACTTTTGGGCAGGTAGAGTAGGCTATTTTCTTGGTATTCCTCTTTCCATTCCAAATCAAAGATTAAATAGGGACATCAGATAGGCTTTTAGACTCCTTGTTTTCAGTGCTTTTGGTAACATTGTTAGACCTCTGACTGTTTTTGGAACCATACAGAAAATGGTTACAATAGCAGGACTGAACTGCTATCTGTAGGAAGTCCTGCTTGCAAGGTTGGCCCTCAACTGGCATCTAGATGGAAACAGAGTTTAGAAGGGTTCCTGGCATCATTTGATAAGAATGGCTCGCTTAAGCAGCCTGTGCAAACACTATGGTTCATGTTGAACACTACTTTCCTTCTGAGAGTCTGGAATTTGGATACATGCCACACAAGGGCTACCTATTGCAACAGTGTCCATTTTAAATACCCAGGGCATTGAGTCTCCAACAAGCTTCCTGGTTAGCAACGTTTAACATGTGTTGTCACAATTTACTGGTGGGGGAATTAAGCATATCCCATGTAATTCTACTGTGAGAGGAGCCTTGGCAGCTTATGTTTGGTTCTCAAACTTTGCCCCATGTACTTTTTCAAAACCTTTACTAATTTTGCTTTGTATTCTTTGGCTTTTTAGAAACTTGTACATCGCAATCATGAGTACAATCATATGCTGAGTCACAAGAGTTCCTTTCATAGGTCAGGCCCAAACAGTGATATTAAAAGGCAGTGGCAGAGTTATAAAATATAACTTTAAAAAAGGTCTATAACCATGTTATTACAGGTCTGGAAACAATCTCATGGAAGTTAGAAAATTTGTCAAAGATCACATATGTTGACAGTGGCAGAATGAATTTTAAAGCTTAAGAAACAAGTCAGTAAACAGTTGTACACCATGAACTTTTAACATTTTTCCAATTTTACTTATCAAATTAAAGTTGGAGGTTTAAAAAATTAACTTTATTGGTGTGTGTTTCTAAAACATGCTTTTTAAAATACAGGTGGGTGGACCCAAACTACTACTTCATAGTTAAGCTATGGCATCAGATAAAGATATTTTCAGATATTTTCAAATATTTTCTACTTATGAGCTGTGGCCTTGGTAATTTTGTTGGCACCATTTTCCTCTTTGCAATAAGATTCAAAATGGAATCCAGTCCTCAACGAATTTTCTCAGTGGATATTTTGTTAGTGTATTTGTGTACCTGAGAAAGATATGTGACTACAACAGCAGAGTCTAAATCAGTGGCTCCTTTTTAGCCTGCTTGTTAGAATCACTTCAGAAGAGTGATTCCATATTCCAGGCCAGCTAAGTCACAATTTCTGATATGGGGTACAAGTGTCTTTTTCTGCCCCTTTTTTAAAGCTCCCCATATGATTGCAATGCGTGTAAGCTCTTTGACAATCACTAGTCTAATTAAAATTATTTCTAAATGCCAATAAAAATTATATTTATTCCATAGTAAATGGCTGTTTTCTATACCTGGCAATATTCACTTTATATCTTCACTTGGAAAAGCATGATTAAAACGTAAATTTGGCAAAATGAAGTTGTATGTCTTAAGAAGTACAGATCTGGAGAACCTATTAAGGTCGATATTTATATATATAGTATTGATGTTTGTGATGTATCAGTTGAAGAATTACAAATTTACCTGTCAGCTAGTTAACCAGAAATCAGTCTTTTCTCATCAAGAGTCATTTTGTCTCACTTATGACCTGGATAAAGGTATAAGTGAATATTATACCAGAGAATATATTTACTGGGTATGTGCAATGCATTTGTTCAGGCAGGGAAAGAGACTGTTTTGTTTAGAACCATGCACCATCACTGAAATATGGGATAGTGATGTGAGAGTTCATGTTGAAGAGGAATGAGGTTTTGAAGTCAGGCCAAGAGATTGCAGAATTTCATGGCTGACACATGAAATGGCCATGTTATTTGGGACATCAGTTGGGTAACCCAGCCAGAAACCAAAACAAAAGCCAGAAACAGTCTAATCCTTTATCTAGTGTACAGCCGATCTTTGATCATGTTAGAGCAGGATTTGGCAAACTGTAGTCTTTTTTTTTTTTTATTCTTTGCCCCAGGGGTACAGGTCTGTGAATCATCAGGCTTACATCTTTCACAGCATTCACCAAAGCACAAACCCTCCCCAATGTCCATAACCCATCCACCCTATCCCTACCCTCCCATCCCCCAGTAACCCTCAGTTTGTTTTGTGAGATTAGGAGTCTCTTATGGTTTGTCTCCTTCCCCATCCTATCTTGTTTCATTATTTTTCCCTCCCTACCCCCCACGACCCCCCACCCTGACTCTCAAGTTCCTCATATCAGAGAGATCATATGATAATTGTCTTTCTCTGATTGACTTATTTCGCTCAGCATAATACCCTCCAGTTCCATCCATGTCGTTGCAAACGGCAAGATTTCGTTTCTTTTGATAGCTGCATAGTATTCCATTGTATATATATACCACATCTTCTTTATCCATTCATCTGTTCATGGACATCTAGGTTCTTTCCATGGCAAACTGTAGTCTTGAGGGTTAAATCCGTCTCTTCAGCAAATAGTTTTATTGGAACACAGTCATGCTCGTTCATTTACTTATTGTCTAAATGATTGTTTTAGCTCCACTGGTCTATGCAGAGACCATATAGCCTGCAAAGCCTAAAATATTTATCTGACCCTTTGCAGAAAGTTTGCCAACTTCTGTATTAGACTGTTGTATCAGGCATTAAATAATTGAATTATGCATTATTTGCTGACACTCCTAAATAGATCCTCTTAAGCTGAGTTTGGGCTTTCATATACAGGTGACTGGAGTCACCTGGTGATTCGGTTTTTAAGGCTTTCAAGTGGAAATTGTAGTTGAAGAGGGACTTGTCTTGGCAATTAGGGGAGTATGCTGCTGTGCCTTTGATGCTCCTACTATAGGGGGCTGGGAGCTTGTCCACTTACCTGGAGTGGGTATCTTCTTGCCTGACTCATACTCCATGTCGCTCTATGTCACAGTCCTTGCTGTTGCCCTCTCTGTTGGGGGTGGACATGGAGTAGCAAGTAATTGGGGAACTTGGGCCACAAGGGTTTTTCACTACAGTTTTCTGGGGATAAAGACCATTTTTCGTGCACCTTGCTAATAATGGATCTAGATGTGGAGGTTTAAAGATTAAGAGTGGTTTAACCTGTAATCCTGGTGCAAGTGGACAGTTCAAGAAGGTGTGGAGGTGTAGTGAAGAAGGCACATTTGTCTCAATTCCCCTGGTCTCTGGTGCAGTAGAGGGGTAGCCGGCACATCTCTGAGCTGTCAGCCGTGTCTTTACCAGGGGCACCTGAATGCTGGCGAAGACTCTTCCCCGCTTGCTGGGTTACTTACCCCTGAAAAAACAGAACCAGCAAATATTGGAGAGATTGAAGAACATAAACACTTTCAGATTTCAAGGCACATAACTCCCCTTTCTAACCTATAAGGCTGTTAATCATGTTTTGATTAATGTTTCGATTTTTAGTTACATCTGTAGAAAAGCATTGCATATAAAAGCAAAGAAGTGGGCGCCTGGGTGGCTCAGTGGATTAAAGCCGCTGCCTTCAGCTCAGGTCATGATCCCAGGGTCCTGGGATCGAGGCCCACATCGGGCTCTCTGCTCAGCGGGGAGCCTGCTTCCTCCTCTCTCCTCTCTCTGCCTGCCTCTGTGCCTACTTGTAATCTCTCTCTCTCTCTGTCAAATGAATAAATAAAATCTTAAAAAAAAAAAAAGATTTAAAAAAAAAAAAATAAAAATAAATAAAAGCAAAGAAGTGCCTGTAAATGAGATTAAATATAATGATGTGGTGGTAAATACAGGCAACCTCATATCAGAGCTGCAAGTTTGAACTAGAAGTTACAGTATTAAGAAAAATATCAGGGTTATTATTTTTTTCAGGGGGCTTAAGATTTCATTAATAAATGTCAGGATATTTTTGTGACTCTAGAAGATTATAATTTTTTAGAAAATAATTTAAGATATTTTCAGACCAAAGCCTCTGAAGGTATTTGGAATCTGATGACTTAGTTTATTCTGCTTATGACTTAGGTCTAGATCTATGCCCAGATGACTCTCCTCCTGAGTATAGTTATACTCAACCTCATTAAGTAGATCTGTGCTACAGAGGAGTTCCAGTTGTTGGTTTTCCTTTTCTGGAAGTACTGAGAAGTACGGGACCTATAACTGGGCACAGTTTCCTAGAATATGATGGCTCCAAGTGCTGTTTGTGTTGGAAGACCTGGCATTTTTGTTTTCCTAGTGAGATAAGACACTGAAGGGATTGGAGTTCATGGAGTCAGGCTGAATTATTTCTAAGAATAAATTGGTTGATAAAGATGTGAGTAATGATGCAATCTCTCTCCTATGATTTGTTCTTCAAATTCTTACATAGCTCTGTTTGTGGTATGTGATTTTCCAAGTATTCTTGCCTCCCCCTACTAATTCTTATCCCTTCTTTATATCCTAGATCAACGACTATCACTTATTCTACAAGATGAGTAATAGCCACCCTCTTCGCCCCTTTACTGCAGTGGGGGAAATTGATCATGTGCACATTTTGTCTGAACATATTGGTGCCTTGCTGATTGGGGAAGAATATGGCGACGTCACATTTGTTGTCGAAAAGAAACGTTTTCCTGCCCACAGGGTAATTTTAGCAGCGAGGTGCCAATATTTTCGGTAAGTGTATATTACTTTTTGAAGATTGAGGTCACTTGTGGAAAACACTGGTGTTTTTCTCCTCTGTGAAAAATATATAACAAAGCATAACAATAAATTCTTGCAATCTTTGAGTTCAACCTCTTCAAGAATTCCCTCTTTGTAGACTTTTTGTTATTTTTTTTTTAATCACCTTTTCCTTCAGGAGCCACCTGAGAATTAGAGGGTGAGAAGTCTTCCCACTCTTGACTGTTTCACATCAACCATTTTTTCAGGGTCTCAAGAATATTTCTCAGGCTGAGTCTTTGTGGCCCTCACCTGCTCCTCACAGCTGATGACTAATGGAACTTAAGCTGATTTACTGGCAGTTCGGCTTCTTGTTGTATAAGTGGACTGACCTCTGGACTTGCTAATGAATGTGTGTACCTCTTAGTTTCAGACCACTGAGGTCCAGGACCTGTAGGTAACCCAACAGATCTATCTCTGAGATAGGCAATTTGGCAACCTCAAATTAAAGCGAATTTAAGTATTTACTGAGACTTAGTTTTAAAACTAAACAAACATATAACTAAAACTAAGCAAATCTTTATGTACTAGTATAAAAAAAAATCCTGCTTTTACATAGCCCTTGTTTGTCTCTCAAACCTTTAACTTCCAGGGTTATGAATGTTAAGGTAAGCTCTAATTACTCTACATTTTACCTAATATTTGTTAAAAGGGAATCATCACTGAATTATTGACTGAATGATAATTTATCTTTGATAAATCCATAGAGTCCATATCCATAAAATCATGGATTGACTTGGGAAACTCATATCTAAAACCTGAGATGCCAGTGGCTTAGAGAAAATTTCACTTACCTTCTAGTGAAAACTAGATTTTCACAATCAGAATTAAGCGAGTCAACAGAACAATATCTGGAGTCACACACATTGTATGAGGTGAGACTCTCAGAAATATTTACAATTTGAACTCTTTCAGTACATTTTAAACATTCTTAGAACATCCCATCTTGCACATATAAAATGCTGTGGTAGGTGAAGGCAGGAGCGTCTTTGGAGAGTTCTCGCTAACCCTTTCCTACGCCCCCTGCTAGTGGTCAGCTCCACCTAGGCAGCCTGCCTTGGTCTGGTCATTGTTAGTTACCAGCCTTTGTCCCCTGCACACGTTCCCTTTTGTGTTTCCCTTTTCTTACTGGTCCACTCATTGTTGAAGTGTTTTAGTCAGAACTTTTCAGCTTTATGTTTAATATTTGTTAATATTATATACCTTCCCTCTTCCAAAAATAATTCAAGACAACTGTGTGTGGTTATCTTTTAGACGATCAGTATATTCTCAAAAGAAACTGCCTTTAGAAATTTGAAAATCATATTGAGTGAATGGAATATACTCCCCTCAGTTACTGAACTTGTTCTTGGTGTCTCTTTGTGGATATTGAACATTTATAATATATGACGGCTCAACTCCGTCATTGGTAATGTGATCTTAGATTCTCATTGCTGACACTGTTAATATGCAAAGGAAAGTTAGGAAAAGCCTCCCTAATTGTTGTCATAGAGCCTATCAATTCCCAGATGAGGACAGACTAACCGTCCAGGAGGGAATTTTTCACAGGATGGGGTTCATATTTAGTGTTTCAAGGGAGCCTCATCAAAACCACTTTTAAAACACTGAGAATTTAGGTAAATACCATGGATCATACTGCAGTGGGAGTAAGCCTTGGGGAGATCTCCCTAGGAAAAGTATTCTTTAGTCCAGTAATTTTAAGGTCGTGGTGGGATGCTCTCTGGATTAATGAAAACCTTCAAGGGCGCTTTTAGGCATAGTATAACCCAGTGAAGAAATACACTCAGAATATTCATGAATCTTTGCCTGGAGTTTCAACTATTTCCCTGAGGCCATGAAGAATGCCAAAGCCTGGAAGAAGGTGGGAGGAATTCCAACAAAAATGAAGGGAACCCTTGAAATGCTAATCCTACTTCAAGAATCTTAGGAGCAGGGGGAGCTTCTTTTTGCCCCTTTTTCTCTTGTTTTCACTTTTACACATTTTCTTTTTTTTTTTTTAAAGATTTTATTTATTTATTTGACAGAGACGCAGCGAGAGAGGGAACACAAGCAGGGGGAGTGGGAGAGAGAGAAGCAGGCTTCCTGCTGAGCAGAGAGCCCGATGCTGGACTCCATCCCAGGACCCTGAGATCATGACCTGAGCTGAAGGCAGAGAGGCTTAACCCACTGAGCCACCCAGGCGCCCATAGTACTGAATAGTTAACAGGATTTTTAATTTCTGCCAGTCTGACAGGGAAGAATGGCACCTGATTGGGTATAATTGTTTTTATCTGATTATGTCTTTTCCTACAGAGCTTTTACTTTTTCAAGAGCTTATTGACCTTTAATCTGTTTATGTGGATTTCACTGTTCCTTTCAAAAGAGTGCTTTCATCTTTCTACTTAATGAATGTTTATTACATATTTGAGCTCTCAGGATATTTCATTAGTCCACTTGTTTGTTGAATTAATCCAAAATAGTTTATAAATCATTTCTCTTTCTTTAGAGAACTATTTAAAATGATTACTACGAATTTCTTCCCCTGAATCTTTGTGTCATTAAACAAATTTATGTTTGCATAATCCTGATAACCATGATTTCATAATATTGTAGCAAATCTTATTTGAGGTTTTCTTCATGTATTTGTTCTCTGACGTGCAGAGCATTACTGTATGGTGGGATGCGAGAATCTCAGCCCGAAGCAGAAATCCCTCTCCAAGACACCACTGCAGAAGCATTCACCATGCTGCTTAAATACATCTACACTGGGCGGGCAACGCTGACAGATGAGAAGGAGGAGGTGTTGCTGGACTTTTTGAGCCTGGCTCATAAATATGGATTTCCAGAGCTGGAGGATTCTACCTCTGAGTATCTCTGCACCATACTTAACATTCAGAATGTCTGCATGACTTTTGATGTTGCCAGCCTCTACTCACTTCCCAAGTTAACTTGCATGTGCTGCATGTTTATGGACAGAAATGCTCAGGAGGTGCTCTCAAGTGAAGGCTTCCTCTCCCTTTCTAAGGTGTGTCGTCGTCTGCAAGTACTCCACAGGCATGCATCACGTTATTTAGATCTGTGCAATAGGGAAAGAGCCATAGACTAAGAATAAAAAACAGAAACTGTCAGTCTAGAAGAGGTCGTCTGTCTAGCCACCTGCCTCCAGCTACTGAGACTCTAGGTAGATCATTTAAGAGGGAGGCAAATTGCTTTTGTTTTCTTTTTTAAGATTCTTCTGGTAGGTTCTACGCAGGGTGGGTGTTTTCCAAGTGATGCCTGTCAGATGGTTTCCTTTGTGGTATTGCCTACTAGTTTTTGGTTTTGTATCTCTCCAACAGGGAGGTGCAACTAATAATTCCTTATTGTGAGAGGGAAAATTCATAAAGGAGATCTGAGGTGTCCTTGGATGTTTTAAGTCACTGTTTTTTGTTTTTGCTGGCTCAAAAAAATAGACTATTTTGCTCAAATCTTTCTCTGAACGCTCGTCTCTCCTTTCCCTTTTTATGTTCCTCCAAGGACCTGAATATTTCAAATGAGAAAATCTACTTGAAAAGCTACATATTTTGGCCTGAGTATAAACTATGATTTTTACTATCCTATTTAATTTTTTGGAGGCAAGGGTCTTTAAGGGTTGCCCCAGGGTTGTTGGAGTTCAGTCTGGAATTCTGAGAACTGGAAATACGGGAGGGCAATAATACTGTGGAACAAAAGATTAGGAATTTTAAATGCCAGATGTATCTTACTGACCTATAAACGTAAGCTCTCCTGGAGAGCCTGCATGGAATGACAGCTCCTCACGTTGCCATTTTCCTTCTTGTTTTATTGAAGAAAGATGCAGATGTGTGAGAAAGACTAGACATTTGATGTAGTGGTACAAGATGCCCATGGCTATTGACGGAGCTGTGATGGGCAAGAGAGTACATGGCACAAAGATTAAAGAAAGAAGATGGTCGAAAAGAGTTGAGATATAAGTGATCCTCACAGTTCTGCGAGGTTTTGCTGATTGATCTTACATATAGCTGAGCTCCATAATGACCAGAATTTTTTTTTTATCCTTTTCAGACAGCACTTTTAAACATCGTATTAAGAGATTCATTTGCAGCTCCCGAGAAAGATATTTTCCTAGCCTTGTTAAATTGGTGTAAGCACAATTCAAAGGAAAATCATGCTGAAATCATGCAGGCTGTGCGTTTGCCTCTGATGAGCCTCACTGAACTTCTGAACGTTGTGAGGCCTTCAGGACTGTTGTCTCCCGATGCCATTCTGGATGCTATTAAAGTTCGATCAGAGAGCCGGGATATGGACCTCAATTACAGAGGCATGCTCAGTGAGTACCTGTTCATCCTCATCTCATGCAGATATTTTCTCTCTCATCGGACAGTCTCAGCTATAAAATGAGCTACAAAACTCTAGTTGCAGGTGTCTTTGGTATGTGTGGGTCTAAGAACATATAGTTCTGCTTCCTCTTGTTCTCCTCTTAATTCCCCTAGAGATTGTGGAGCCTTTGTAGATTCCAAAATAGGTATTTCTTGCCCTTCCTGGACAGATTTCTTCACTGTTCCCTAGAATATCAGAAATAGACTCTTTCCTGAAAAGCTTCTTCTCATGCTAAGACCTTTCCTGCCTTCCTCCATCAAATTGGCACTAAGTATGTGCTATGTGCTTATTATTATTTTAGGTACTGTGACCATGGAGATTCTAAATAATAGAATAGCTAACACTTGTGTTACATTTCCAACACTTACGTGATTGTTCTTATTATAAAAATAATAGCAATTATGAAGTGCTTATAAAGTGCTTGTGTGTATCAATAATAGTTCTTCATGATCATTTAATTCTTACAACAACCTTTTGAAGTAGGTACCATTATTGTCTCCATTTTACAAATGAGAAGCTGAAACACAGAGAGGTTAAGTAACTTGCCCAGCGTCACACAGAAAGATGCAGAGCAGAGAGGCAGACCTGTGTAGTTAGGCTGTGTAATGAACCACTGTATTATGCTATGTAAATGCAAGATATAGTCTCCACCTTTGATCCTTTTAATATCCTTGTGGAAATAAGACATATACTCCCATGAAAAGTTAAGTACAACCATGTTGAAAGTGAGTACATGCTGTGAATGTCAGAAGAGGATATGGCTTAGAAGGACTAAAGGAGATTTCATGGAGATTTTGAAGCCTGAGGTGAATCCTGACCTTGGATATGAGTGGCATCTGGGTGGAGTGTGTTCCGAGGGGAGGACTGGTTACATTTGATAGACAAGGTAAAGCATTTTAAGGACCAGGAACAGAAGAGGTAGACTAGAGCAGAAGACTCACATTGATAAACAACAACGTCTGTAAAGGTCAGCTCAGCCAAAATCGTGGAAGTGTTTCAAACTAGCTTGGGATTTTTGCTGATGCACAGGGAGAAGTGAATTTTTGAGAGGGAGAGATGCATGAGTACGATGATGGTTTTGAAAGTTTGATCCATGGTGTTGTACTTGATGATCTGGAATAGGGTGAACCGGTTCAGGGAGACCAGCGAGGACCATATTTGACCTGTACGAGGTTGATACAACCATAAACTAAAGTGGTGGTAGGAAAGAGGGAAGGTACATATGTATAAGGGAGATATTATTCTAAAAAATTAGATCTTGGTGACTTAAGGGGTAAAAATTTGAGGATTAAGTTTAGGAGGAAGTTATCTTATTTTATCAAATCTAAGAAACCAGAAGTTCTAAGGAGCCCTGTTTTATGTACCACTAAGAAAGGAAACAGTATTGCCAGTTAAACTGTGACACACTGTCATGTCTATATCCCAATTTCAGAAATGTTAAAATTTGAAAAAATATGTATCTTAGAATTAATGAAATTTAGTAGTTCTGTGAAGATGCTGAGCTTGATTTTAGACTTACTGAGTTTGAGGGTTTCTGGAACATCTAAGTACCAAGTTCTGTCCCATGTTAGTCATTTCCCTGAATGATCTTTCTTTGACCATGTTCAGACATTATCTTGAATACTGATTGATCTTAAAGAGGTGTCCTTAGTCTGGACTTCTCTCCTGACTCATCAGATTTAGATTTCTTTTCATTGGGCATCAAGAAAAAATATTGGTTTTGGAGCCAGACAAGTTTGAGCTCAAATCCTGAATGAGTCACTTTCTAATTGTATGACCTGGCATTAAGTTACATAGGAATTTTACTGTTAGTCCTACATTTCCTAGTATTGTTATGAGAATTAGTTGAAATAATGTGTGATAATAACGTCTGTAGACTCAATCTAGGAAACCATTGTTATAGTATCATTATTTTTGTTCTTCCTCATCTCCATATGTCTCTGTAGGAATTATCACACTGATCACATTGTCTTAAATATTTTCGTTAACTTGTCTTGGGTCCTTAAAGGCAGAGATAATCTTTGAAAGGTCTGTTGATCTTTGCATCCTCAACATGTAAGACCCTGTACAGCATATAGCAAGCAGACATTGGGTGAATGAGCACACAGGGAAATGTCTGATAGCAGTGGAAGCATGTTACTGGTGTTTAGGAAGCAGTCAGAGCTGGTGAAGAGAGAGTTGAGGCCTGGGCTAGAGTGTAGAGAAAGAAGGAAATAAAGCTCACAGTCTGAGACTTGGAGAAAACCTGTAGCCAGGGGGCTGAAGGTAGAGAAAGAAGACTTAGAGAGATAGGGAGAAAATGGGGTAGGGTTATAGAAACCAACAAAGGAGAGAACTTTTATACAGAGAGGGTAGTTGCTGGTATCTAGTGATTCTGAGAAATCAAAAGAATGAGAATTGAGAGAAAACTTTGGGATATAAATTGTGGTCAGTTGGTGAGTAGTCTGGGCAGAAGCTTGGCTAATGGGGAATTAGGCATGGGTTTGAAAAGGGAGTAAATATAGTATGTTGACCATCCAGTGTGTGTATTGGAGTGAAAGGCAGTTGAGAAATAGTATGGCAGCTAGAGGGAATAGCTCAAGAGAGATCTGGTAAGAGATTGGAGGTGCTAGACAGTGGTCCTAGGTGAGAGGATGGAAGAGGGAGCGGTAACAAGATGAGTAATACAATTTTAGAATTTCTGAGTCCTCATTGTCAGATCTGCTCATGTTAGTTTCTTTTTCTCCCTTCTTGCCCAGGCTTTAATTTGATAGGGCCCTATAACTGGATTCATTATAGGAACAGGCTTGGGACATTTTTGCTGGAGTGAGGAGATGCTTTGGACAATTCATGTAGTTAGTGGTAGCTTAGAATTGACCAGCTGGTCATTGGAGGTGTCAGACCTGGGTTATAATAAAGCCATTAGATAACCATGAAAGGGAGTACTCAACCAGTTGATGCACACTCAGTTCTGCGATGATATATTTACTGTAATTATTATTCATAAGTGTTAAATTTTATTCACTTTGGGATAATTCAGTAGGATCTCGAGGAAGAGATTTTATAAACGTCTAAGAATCTTTTATCTAACTTCTAAACTTGAGAAATGATTAAATAACAGGCTGGTTTTCTGACTTTTTAACTATATGGGTAGCAAAATGCATAATATCAATACTAAGGATGCATTATCACTTTCCTATCAGCTCCTAAAAAGATAGGTTAGTTATTCTCTAAGTAAATGTTATCCAAACATACCATTATTTCCTTTTACCACATTTCTTCACTGTTAGGAATACATGGCCTAAAATTTCAGAAGTCTTCCTGGACTCTTCGGGGAGAGATAGTTATGCTTATTTTGAAACTGTTGACCAAATTTGTTTTGTTTGTTTCTTTGTTCTCCCCTGGGTGTAGCTTCTGTGTCTTTGGGACTTTTCATGAACTGTGGAGAGTTTCTGTTCAGCACAGATACTAATGCTTTTCCTTTGAGTTTATTAATATTGGTTACTGGAAGGTTCAACTCTTAGAGCTGCATATCCTGAGGATTTTAACCAAATTACAATTTTTTTCCTCCTTTAAAAATAAAAAAGGATCCAAAGGATGTTTTTAACTTACCAGTGATGGTTAGTCTTTCTGGGAAGGTGATTTTATTTTTTTTTAATATTATTATTTTTAATTTTATTTTTATTCTTTGCCCAAGGGGTACAGGTCTGTGAATCATC
>LNAC01001285.1:0-244003 GCA_002007465.1 Ailurus styani
TGATTCACAGACCTGTACCCCTTGGGCAAAGAATAAAAATAAAATTAAAAAAAAACCAAAAAAACTCATCCATCCACATTCACCATCAGCATTCATTATCTTCCTCTCCTGATTTATCTTTCTTCACTACACACCATGATCTAACATGTCATGTATTTTATTGCTACACATTCTGTTTTCCCCCATTTGGAAAATATAAGTCCACCAAAAAAAAAAAAAAATCTCCCAGGACCAAAAGGAATTCAGTAAATAAATATATAACAGCCAGTAGCATTTCTTTTCAGTTCTCTTGTGTATATACCTGGGAGTGGAATTGCTGGGTCATATGATAACCAGATGTTGAACTTTTTGAGGAGCCGTTAAAGTGTCTTTCAAAGAGGATGCACCATTTTGGATCCAACCAGCAACTGATAGCAGGGTTCCAATTTCTCAGTACTCTTGTCAACACTGGTTATTGTTTGTCTTTGATTTTAGCTGTTTAAGTAGGTGTGAAGAAGTATCTCTTTGTCATTCTGATTTGAAACTCTAATGATTTACAATGGTGATAGTATCTTTTTATATATGTATCAGGCATTTGTAGACCTTCTTGGGAGAAATACCTATTTAAATCCTTTGCCCATTCTTAAAATGAGTCATCTTTTTATTGTTGGGTTGTAAGAATTCTTTACATATTGTGCCACTACCTGTTTCAGTAAATAAAATTTTCTCTGACCATAGCCACATTTATTCATTTAGGTACTGTCTGCAAAGCCTAAATTATTTATAGTCTGATCCTTTATGGAAAAAGCTTGTTGACCTCTGATTTAAAAATGAGTTATTGGAAAAGAATTATACACATATACTGAAAAAAAGAGTCTAGACAGTCCTGAAACAAATCCATGTATTTATGAGAAACTCAATTGTTGACTTAGGTGGTATTCCAAACCAGCGGGGGGAACATGGGCTAATCAGTTGATAGTGTTACAATAATTTACTAACCACTGAAAAGAATAAAGCTAGAATCCTATATTATACCATCTACAAAAATTGTTTTAAAACCCAAAAATCAAACTATAAAAGATAATAATAAAATAGAGAACATTGTTAGAATGTTGGAACAGGAAAAATCATTTTTCTCTGACATAAAAATTAAACACTTCGCTAGTATAAAATGTACATAAATAAGGTTGCAAGAAAATAGTTGCATCATATATAACAGACAAATGAATAAGATATAAGGAGTTTGTACAAATCATTTTTTAAGTGATAATGGATATGAATGGGCAATTTGTAAAGGAAAAATAGTCAATGCTCAAACTCAGAAGTGATTGGAGAAATGCAAATTAAAACAAGGGATATCAGTTTTTCACCCACACTACAGACACAATGATACAAAACCAGATAATGTTAAACACTGACAAAGGTACATAAAGAAGTACTATTGAAACACAGTCAAGGCTAAACATGACTTCTCATGCCTCCAGTACCCAATTCCTCTTCTAGGTATCTATACTAGAGACTTTCAATAAGAGGCATACAAAGAGGCAGTTTTGGAAAATGTTGGTTGTAACAGTGTTTGTGATAACAAACCCTAACCAATCTCAGTGTCCATCAAAAGGAGGACTACATAAACTACAACAAATTCATATCACAAAGTATTTTGCTGCAATTAAGAAGAATGAAGAACATCTCTATATATTTACTTGGAAAGATCTCCAAATACATTTTGTTAAGGGAAATAAAAATCAGCTCAGAATGAAATTTACCACTGTGATAATTATAATGAATTGTTATTTTAATCATTCACTTTTAAAGGTTGCAATGTTAATATTTAGCAATAATATACATTCATGGTATCCAAAAAGAATCAACTCTTAGAAGAAATGCTTTTAGAACTATACCATCTAAGAGTTTTTAAAAACTGCCTATGTACATATATGTCTATCATGCACAGGGAAGATGAGTAGAATGTTATTCACCAAACTGCTCAGAGTAAATTCTGGGTAGGCAAATAAAATTGGATGAGGGTACTGGACACTTTCATATTTTGCTTCTTCTATCTGTATAATTTCATCTTTATGAATATGTAGTTATATATTAGTTGTATGGTTAAAAAACATAAAATAAAACCTATTAGACTCATGTATAATTTAAATATATTGTGGCTAATTTTTTGAGTGTGTGTTTGTTAGAAAATGGAAATTTATTTTTTAAAGTCCTAGAAAATATTTTAAGGTTTATAAAAGGTACCAAAGAGGAATTATATACTACATGTCCTCAATTCTAAGACACTGATTTTAAGATACATCATTAATAACAGCTTTTCAGGAAAAAAAAGATAGTCCCACTGAATTTATAAGATAATTATATGATGCATTTCAACTTCACAAACGTTTTTAGATAAAATTATAGAGCACCTGGGTGGCTCAGATGGTTAAGCAACTGCTTTCGGCTTGGGTCATGATCCTGGAGTCCCAGGATCAAGTCCCGTTTCAGGCTCCCTGCTCGGCAGGGAGTCTGCTTCTCCCTCTGACCCTAAACTGCCCCTTGCTCCTCTCTCTCTCTCTCTCTCTCAAATAAAAAAATAAAATCTTTAAAAAAAATGACAATTATAATATTCATCACATTTTGCCAAAAGTAGGGAAGTTGAAGCTTAATTTTTTCCCTTTGAGGAATAAACACATGCTTGCAAATTGTTGAAAATCAGTCATATGCCTCTGGTAGGAATATTTACAGGGGCAAAAAAAAAAATCAAGGGAAAACCCACTATCCACTACAAAATCTCTGTGTGAGTAAAGCATATTGCTCCTGAGCGTTACAATATCTCACCTTATTTGGAAATGGAAATTTGCTTGGTTCCACTTTGCCTGGTGCTGGAATCGCAGAAAGTGGTGGGAGCCAGGTCATTTCCTAAATGATGGGAAAAAACAAACAGCATTGTAATACAGGGAGTATTTAAAGTCATAGCTATCGAGCCTGCCTTAATAACGCTGGGAAGGGACTGGAATGAAGAGATGAATAAAGAAAGAATGGGATTAAAAAAAAAAAGATGTGAGATCTGCTTTCATGATTTCTTTTAATTTTACCAACTCTTGGTTCTATGGCTATCCCCATGCTCCCTTTATATCTTAAAAAGTTCTGAAGGCTGTCCTATTTTCACTTCATTTAAGCTCCTGAGAAAAGGGACAACCTAGTAGTAAAAGTTCTATGGGAAATGCTGTACAAAAGGGGGGCTAATTCTCTTGGATTCAAATCCCACAAAATTTCACAGGGTGTTTCTGTAGGAATGAACAAAGTACTTTTGACTTTAAGGTCATTATGAGAGGAGTCTTTATTTTATTAGAAACTAGTATTAGGATGAGTTTCCAATAAGCCCCACACATCACTTTGGTCCTCATAAAAATTTTCTTTATGGAGAAGTGAAAAAAACAAATCACACCTATGAAATAGAGAGAGAGGGAGGAAGGGAGGGAGAGAAATAAGTGTCTTATCATTTTTATAACACAGTATTAAGAACACAACTTTAGCTAAACACACAATCATCTGTCATCTGCTTTCTGACATACGCTTTCACTGAACTGTGGGGTGGGGGAGTGATGTTTAATCATTGCAGTTTTCTTCTTCAGTTCCATCTTCTGGAAGGTACCTGCACTGACTAAATAATTGTACAGTTAAATTGAATCAATTTCTGATTACCAGGAAACTTACTTGGGAGTTTACAGACAGGGTTTGAGCCCTATTTTTTTTTTTTTAAATTTCAAGCATAGAAGGACTAGTTGATCCATTTTAGGAAAAGTGAGAAATTCTTTTTAGGGGAAGATATTTTCTCACCTCCCTTGGGGAAAACGGATTCTGTCAGGTTTTTCAAATCAAAGAGATTCTTGAGGGTGGTCTTGTGCCCTTTTAAAAATTTTACTTATTTATTTATTTATTATTTTAATTTTATTAACACACAATGTATTATTTGTTTCCAGGGTACAGGTCTGTGAATCATCAGTCTTACACAATTCATAGCACTCACCATAGCACATACTCTCCCCAATGTCCATCACTCAGCCACCCCATCCCTCTCCCCCACCCCCCAGCAACCCTCAGTTTGTTTCCTGAGATTAAGAGTCTCTTATGGTTTGTCTCCCTCCCAGGTCCCATCTTGTTTCATTTTCCCTTCCTATCCCCCACAACCCCCTTCCCTGCCTCTCGAATTCCTCATATCAGAGAGATCATATGATAATTATCTTTCTCTGATTGACTTATTTCACTTAGCATAATACACTCTAGTTCCATCTGTATCGCTGCAAAAGGCAAGATTTCGTTTCTTTTGATGGCTGCATAGTATTCCATTGAATATATATACCACATCTTCTTTATCCATTCATCTGTTGATGGATATCTAGTCTCTTTCCATAGTTTGGCTATTGTGGACATTGCTGTTATAAACATCCAGATGCATGTATTTTGGGGGGGGGAACTCTCCTCCTTCAGCACACAGCAATCTCTGTGTGTGTAGAGCCACACAGAGAGGGAGCAGAGGGAGATGTCAAATCCACCCTGGAAGGATTTACTATTATCATCTCTTGCCTGCCATGACATCTGTGCCATAGGTGGGTTAAGCTCATAGGCATTTGAGATGTCCCTTCGCCATTCTGCTCTTACGGAGCTCTGACCAATGGAAAGCAAAGGAAGATCCAGTGACCTTCTCTCTATCCCTCTCTCTTCTTACCTCTGCTCCCCAAGCCCCAACTATCTTCCCATTCTATCCTGTATCTATCCCTGTTGTCTCTTTGGAGGAGGCTGTTAAGCAGGACTGCCAAGTTTGTGTCCAGGAACAGAGTGGGTGCTCAATATATTTTTGAATGAATGCCAAACTGAGCAGTATCTTTGCAATGTCTCTGCCATCCTAATCACACCTTCATTACTTTTAACCTGAATTACTTTAAAAGCTCCCTGATTGGTCCTCTTTCTTTTGTCACTATTGATCAATCCACTACACTCCAGCCAACTCAATTTTCCTAGACTGCAGATGCAGACAAAAAGCTTCACTGTTCCAAAGTCTTCACATACCATTATATATATATATATATAACAATATGATGGTGACCTTGGCCATGATGCCTCCTGTTTTGCTTTGCAGTTTTAAGAGTACTTCTATGCAAGTTTTTTTTTAAGATTTTATGTATTTATTTGACAGACACACAGCGAGAAAGGGAACACAAGCAGGGGGAGTGGGAGGAGAAGCAGACTTCTCGCCAAGCAGGGAGCCAGATGCGGGGCTCGACCCCAGGACCCTGTGATCATGACCTGAGCCAAAGGCAGATGCTTAATGACTGAGCCACCCAGGTGCCCCAACAGGTTTTTAAATTTACACTCAACCTTTAATTACTACTGCACCCATACTGCAGGTAAGGGAGTCAAAGCTCAAAGAGATGAAATGATTGCCCAAGTTCACTCAATTCATAAATGTCACTGCTCAAACTTGCTCACATATCTCATACTTCCAGCCCAGTATTTGTCTTTTACTCCACTGCATTTGCTCTCAAAGACCTCACCCTAGTATTCAAGCCCTTCTACGAGGTCCTAGTTCTCAGCCTTGTTTCTTTTTTGTTAATCTACATGCACTCTATGTATAAGGAAAACTACAGTCTCTGTTTTCATTTACACTATACCCTTTGTGTGTGAATGCCCTATTCTCATATGCTTTTTGGGTTTCTATCCATTCATGAAGTCTCGTCTCAAACATCATCTATGTCTTGAGGCCTTTGCTGATTCCCCTTCTACTCCAATACTATACGACAATTTCCTCCCTATGCTCCTCCAATGCACTTACTTTTCTCTCTCATAGTAACTGTTAGATTCTTTTTTGTGTTACGGTTTTATGAGGACACACCTCAGTCAACACTCAACCATTTCTCCCTCTTCTGATATCCTTTCCCCAAAGCAGAATAGAAATCATACTTAATAACCTCTTTCAATAACATTCAGATCTATTAAACATAATCCTGTAAAGAAGGACTGAAAATTTCTTCAGAGAGGGATACTGCCTACTTATCTTTGTGTAGACTGAAGCACATTATATACTAAGCACTCAAAATTAACTCACTGAATTGAACTGAATGCCCATATTTCAATGCAAAATTACTACCTTTATTTTAATTCTAGCTAAGTATTTCCATGTGACTTTTCTGTCTAATGAATTCTGCTAAATATATGAAGGAATGGTAAAGACAACAGGGTTGTTTAAAACATTTAAATCTTTAGAATTTCCAAAAACATAAGTATTTTTTATACAAACTCTTTAAATGTATACTTTAAAATACAATGTGCAGTGATTCTTTTTTAAGAATTTTTTATCCATTATATAAAAATTCTTCATTAGGGTTAGACAGGATAATTATGAACAGATTATTTTGACTTCCTCTTCTGTCACTTACTAGCTCAGTGAGCTTAGGTAAATCACATCTTTAGTAAACTGTAGTGATTTCAAACCACAGACTTAGGAATCAATCAAGTCTCAGCTTGTGGTATTTTAGAACCAGAGGAAAGAGAGATGTTAACAATCTCAAAGTTTAATCATGAAGATTAAATGAGATAATACATAAAAAGAGCATAGCATGGTTCCCTTATGTTTAATCATTCAATAAGACATGTACTGTTTAATACCAAACTGAGTTTCAGAATTCTTATCTCTAAAATGAGAAATGGAATTTCTCTCTGAGCTTTAGATATTGGAAAACTGAGATGAGAGAATATATGGGAAAGGTTTTTTTTAAAAAAGATTTTATTTGTTTTTGAGAGAGAGAGAGAGAGAACACAAGCAGAGGGGAGGGGCAGAGGGAGGAGCAGACTCCCAACTGAGCAGGGAGTCTGATGCAGGACTCCATTCTAGGACCTTGGGGTCATGACCTGATCCAAGGCAGATGCTGAACCAACTGAGCCACCTAGGCACCCTCGGAAAGTGTTTCTATAAAAAAAATGAAGCGTTATGCAAATGTAACCTGTAATTAAGCTAGTAATTATTAATACAAGCCATGCAGTATTAAAACAGAAAGTTATTTAAAGCGATTATTATAATCCCTAAGTATATTCTGTACTCAACACTGGAGAAAACATCCCTAAGCTTTCTCATGGGAACAGAGCCTTGACATAGTAACAGTGAGATAAAATTTGGTTAAAAAAAAAGTGCTTAATTTATACCTTATTTCTAGTAGTTTAAAATGTAAACAAAGGTAAATTTTTTCATAACTGCTAAAATTTCACTTAGTTGATCTCACAGCATTCTCTTCACAGGGAAAGATTCCTGTTTATTGCCAGGTGATCAATCCCATGCCCCTGTGTCCATTGTTCTCCAACCCCACTGAAGCTCCTGACCTCCCTCGTCTTAACCAGCCCTTCATCACTGCGTTGTTCCTCCTTCTCCCACTTGGCTGTCTGGTAGCCATTTCCCTGATCACAGGTAAGACAGGATGAAAATATAATATAAGGCCAATTACTGCAGAGTTTAGGGAGCTACCTTCTGATCTTCTAAAGTCCCTTGCCACTTCTTTGATCTGTCTGCCTTTGTTCATTTTGATTTCCTGTCCCTTAGGAATGAAGTCACACCCTATTCCTCAACACTGAGAGGGCCCCAGTTTTGAGGTTGGGTTCCTTAGCCAACTGGTAGGAATCAGAATCAGACATATCTGTCTTAACACAGCCTCTCCAGTCCCATCTCTCTAAGCAGATGTCTAGTTACCCAAGGGACATATTTCAGGGTGTCTTCTTATTTCTTAGATAAGCTTCATATGCCAAGTCTCTTTATAGTAAATAGACTCACTTTTCTCCTAAATGAAGGAACAGATGGTTAAATGATAACAGTATAGGATACTGCATTTCATTAACTGTCTAACTTTTCTCTATCCTTTATAAACCAGTTTTCGGAAGGCCATGGAACACATGGGCCAGTGTCCGTTTTCATGTCTATTGTCCAGCAAGACTGACCCTGAGTCCCAGGAATCCAGAGCTTCAAGGTGAGCAGAGTTTCATGTACTCATTTTGCACAACCCTCTCCCCTCCATGGAGCTACCTACTTACTCTGGGATCACCTGCATCAGCCTGTCCTAGGACAAATGGTCAGAGGTTTGGGTATCCATTCATTACGCAGTGTCACTTTTTGTTATTCAAGGTGAGAAGTAACAGAAGTTTAATTTTACCCTTAAATCTTAAGAGTTCAAAATGTATATATTGTAGTATAAAGATTTGCAAAGTATATTTAGTTTTCAAATAAATTAGAAAAATTCTGAACATTTAAATTTTCCTATTAAAATCAGTGAATAGAGAAACAACTTCCCTGGTCTCTCTCCCTGTCTGCTGTCTCCTCACTACAATCTATCTTGATCACTGTCAACGAAGTGTTTTTATTTAAAATAGTTACTATGCCGCACTTGCTCAAAAGCTTCCAGGGACTCTGGTCCAAGCATTCAAGATGCTCTGTCATATGGTGCCATCAAGAAACACTGCAGTGTTACTGCTTGTTACTTTTCTATACAGTCCTCCCCTCCTCCCTGCCAGATGGGCTTACTTGTCCTGCCCTATGTTTTCCTGTCCCGACATTTTCTGCTTTTCCTTTCATGTTATTCCAACTTCACTTACATCCTTTTTAAAAAAGATTTCTTTGAGAGAGAGAGACAGAGAGAGGAGGGACTAGGGGCAGAGGAAGAGGGAGAGAGAGAACCTCAAGCAGACTCCATACCGAGCAGGTAGCCCAACACGGGGCTCAAGCTCATGACCCTGAGATTATGACCTGAGCAGAGATCAAGAGCTTAACAACTGAGGCATGCAAGTGCCCTTTACCTCTTCCTTCTTTCTCATGTGTCGTCTCCATGAAGGTCACTAACCAGTGTGATCCTTAGCAAGCGCCACACCCTTCACTCTCCATTACACATGACCTGTGTCCCTTATTTACATTTCCATGTCACCTGGGGCTGTAAGTTTATCTTCCATGTGTTACCACTATCAGACTAAATATCTTTTAAACCCCTATTAGATTATAACCTCTTTGAGGGAAGGGATTGTGCCATTGAAACTCTCTTGTAGCTCTCTGGAGGCCTAGCACAACGGATAAAGTAATAGGAATTCATTCAACTTCTCTGGGATTCTCTTTTCTCTCCTTTTAAAATGATGGCACCAGTAAGCTATACATGTCCTACCAAATATTGCCAGAATCAGGAGAGACTGAATTTCTTCTTTCTCTTTCAGCAATGTTCCAACATCTGCTGCCAACTCCGAGGTCTGCTAAAAAGGGGTGTCTATCCCCACAGGCCTGGCAAATGACCACAGCTAACTCCAGAATTTTTCGTGCTCAGAAACTCAATCTTTTCAAAATAAAACATGGGATTAATTCTGTCACTTGGGAATAAAAATATAAAATGCCAAAGTCGATTTTTATATGTGGCAGTGGTTGCTGCAGATCAGAGCATTACTTTGTTTTCAGTTTCCATATCAGAATAATCCCTCAGCTTTTCAGTTCTTTCACACATATTATTCATGTTATGACACTCTTATCAGATAAGTGCTGCCAACAACAGAACAGTGTAATTTTTATTACACGGCATATCCTTTAAGTGCTGGTAGCTAACAAGACCACTGTATCTGGTGAAGAGAAACACTCCTGCAGGCCCATACCTGGGAGTCAGAGCACCAGCCCTCGAGTAAGAAAAATCGGGAGAAGCATACTCATTCCTTCCTCACGGGGCTGGGGAGTGCATTCTAACTGCCAGTCCGTCCCTGGGCCTTATTAATTTTTTTAAAGATTTTATTTTATTTATTTATTTGAGAGAGAGCGAGCAAGCGAGAGAGAGAGCATGAGCATAGGGAGGGGTAGAGGGGGAGAGAGAAGCCTCCTCCCTGCCAAGCAGACAGCCCAACATGGGGCTCAATTCCAGGACCCTGAGCCAAAGGCAGATGCTTAACTGACTGTGCCACCAAGGTGCCCCACATCCTGGACTTTAAACAGACTCCAGGGTCAGACTTGACGCTGGGCAGATTGGGGCTCCGAACATGCAGGTTGAAGTTGCCCCCTAAATCAACAAAATTCAAGAACATCCTCATTTTGTTACTATAGTAGAAGGACCTAGAGTTTGCAAAATAATAGTAAATATAGTGTATTCATGTCCATTAAGAATAACAACAATTATTATTTTGATGGAAACACACTCATGAAAAGCTTTTAGAAAAATAGTGGCTGCTTGAAAAGAAAAGTACCTTCTGTCGTTTTTTTTTTATAGTACAGTTTAGGCTGCTAAAATTATAAGTAAGCAAATAACCAATAAAAATGTGTAATTCTAGCATTATCAAAAATCATAGTGAAAACTTGTTTCTTTATATTGAAAATCCAGGAATATGTCCAATTTGAACTAAAATTGGCCTGAGAGGGAGATTCCCAGGAGTCATATATGTATTTTCTGGTCTCATACATGTCCTCTGGATGGGAGAATCTCAGATTAGAACACTAACTAATCTCAGCCACTGCTTTTTTTTTTTAAATTTTTATTATTATTATTTTTATTAACATATACTATATTATTTGTTTCAGGGGTACAGGTCTGTGATTCATCAGTCTTACAACAATTCACAGAGCTCACCAGCCAGTGCTTTTTAACTTAGGGCTATCCCCCGGCTCTCAACGAGGTTAATCATCAATGGATAAAATGGAGGGTGCACCACGTAGGTGAAGATTAATGGAATCAAATCAAGACACAGTTTTCAGTTCAGCATTCACAGACAGAGCAAGACAAGGAGAACACGTGTATTAGATAACAATATGACCCCATGGGCTTATGGTGGGGATGGAAAAACACAAAAGTAAGCCTTCAAACTGGAAATTCCAAGGGAGCCTGAAGCACTTCCTCCTTGGGCCATAAGATTTTCAGTTCTCTCAGGCCACATAGTGTATGGACTTTCCTTATTTCCTTCACATGTAAAGAGTGACTGCTTGTAAGGAAATCCAGCCTGTGCACTACAGACCCATCTCATCTCCCTGACTTCAGCATCCCTGCAAACTCTGGACTCTATGATGAAATGATAAGAGCTCAGACTGAAGCCACAATACATCTGCTATTCCAAAAAATTGTTTTATGATAGATTCATTCATTTTAGACTTTCCTGCAGATTTCTTGTTCTAGATGCAGCTTTGCCATTTTCCAGCTTTCTTTTGGAGCAGGAGGATGGATGTGACCTGTCTTATTCTCTTGTCCCTCTATGTTAAGTGCATTCTGTTTTATCTATTAACTTGGGGCCTTCTGGAACAATAAGAACCATACATTTCTATAATTCATTTTTAGATTCACTTGGCTTTCAATACTTACTCTTCCCCCTGGGCTTAAAAATACCACAATTCCTCTCCTTTAACTGTGGATTGTTTCTAGAACTGAACATTGTGCTAAAATGCTAAAAGTAGTAAAATCTGGGGTGCCTGGGTGGCTCAGTTGGTTAAGCATCTGCCTTTGGCTCAGGTCATGGTCTAAGAGTCCTCGGATGCAGCCCTGTGTCTACTCCCTGCTCAGTGGGGAGTCTGCTTCTCCCTCTCCTTCATGTGCACATGGGTGCGTGCTTGCTCTCTCTCGCTTTCTCTCTCTCAGATAAATAAAAAAATCTTTAAAAAAAAGTAGTAAAATCTACTTTGGGTTCTCAGAATTTAAAGAAGAGGGTTTTGATGTTGAGTGTACAGCTGCAGGAATTTAATGACTCTTGTTAAACCCAGGTGACAACTTCACCCCCGAGTTCCTGCTGTAACACACTGACACCTGCCAGTTTCCCGTGCTCTTAAGAACCTTGTGCTCCTGTTGAGAAGCACTGATTAGTCTAATTTTAAAAGATGCTTTAAAAAAATAAAGCATTTGAGGGCAGTAAGAGGATTTCCTGAATTCTGAATGTGGGGTTGGTATTTTCCTGTATTGTTTCTAAGAATAAGTCATATGAAGCCTTGGTTTATAAGAACTGACCCGAATTCCTGACCAGCTCATGAGAAAGGTCATGTTATTAATTATAACACTGTCACCATACTTTTGATCTACATAACACCTTTTCATGATAGCACAAACACCAGAAATAAGCCCTCCTTATAATAGACGTATAGATTGTAATTAATCTCGGAACTAGCTGTGGTTTGCAACAATCAAATGGCTCTTTCATATGTATCTAAGGGTAGAGAAGGTGTTATTTGGCACGGAGAGGAAGACTATGGAAGCCAGAAGGGAAGAGGGTGATGATTATATTCTTGGCCATGTTCTCCTCTTACCATGTTCCTGAACCCCCTTTCACAGACAGATAATCAGAAAGGTGCATTTGACAAAACCCATTTCTCAATTATAGAGAAGAGGAATGGTGGAACAGAACAGGTTTGGAGTCAGCATCTGGGAAACCACGTGTCACGTTGGCCCTGCTGTGAACCAGCAGAATGACCCTGGGCAGGTTTGCTTTGCTGATTATTGATGTCCTCACCTGCACACTGGTGTTAATCACCCTATCTTGCAGGATTACTAAAAGTGTTATCGACAAAGTACCCAGCACAGTGTCTGGCACAAAGTAGGTGCCCCTCAGAAGGTGATCACTGCCCTATCACTACCTTTATAATTAGTGTTGGCAGCTTTTGGCTTGGACTTTGGGAAGAGAAGGGGATGACTATAGGAGAAGATATTTATGAGTTTGTTTTTTAATCTATTTCACTCCGTTAATTATTTAATATTTAACTGGTTAATTATTCATAGTCAAATAGAAGATATAATGAAAGTGTGCTTATTAAACAATAATTTGCTTCCCTCACTCCCTTTGCCACTAGGGCACCATGAGTACAGAAGGGAGGGGGTGCTGTCCCATCGTCTGGTATTTTTCTTAAATGGGACAATTACTAGTAAGGAGAATGCATTCCCTTTCCAAACGCTGGTTTGGGGTTCTTAAGAGTTTAGAAGCTTTGTCTTTATGCCTACAGACTATCCCTGGGCAACAGTTAGGGCAGTTCAGCGGGTAAACTGGCCCAAGAGCTCTTGTAAGAGGACCTGAAGGAGCCAGTGGGGAAAGGTATTCGAATTTAGGGATGGAAAACAACCAGGTCACGGGGGCGGGAGTTGGCCTGGAGGCAGGGCACGGAGCAAGACAGGCAGCCTGCACAAGAAGAGACCCGGAGAGCCACTGAGGCTGAGATAAAAAGTCCCTGGTACAGCAGACTGCCTGGTTCCCCAGAGGGAAGGCAAGCCTCAGCAGCTGCGCTGCCCTTAGTGCAGCCTTGCTGACGGGGCACGTTTTTCTCCCTTTCAAGCCCTTTCCCAGCTAAGTTCCCCTCCACCATGCAGGTTTCTATGAACTTCACTCAAGTATTTCTTCTCAGTTTGAGAGGTGATTTATAGAAATCACTGAGTGGCACCACCCTAGTCTAGCAGGGATGTCTCCTTGTCTTAGGGATGAATGTAAAAGGCAGGATGATTTTACAGGAGACAGGAAATATCTCCTGACGTACACCAGATACAGACAGCCAAATCCAGAGGCGGAAGGAAAGCTGGGGATCCGGGGAGAAACTATATTTTTTGTTTTCTTTTTAAACCATGAGGTTAAAATATGCTTAAAGTGGAGAAGCAAAAGTTCAAAATATTTTGTCCCGAAGTTCACAGGTCTGAGAGAAAAGAGAAGTTAGGGCCAAAATGAAAACAGGAGGATAACCACTTTCGTTAGAAGAAAAGCAACAAGAAAGACTGGGTTAGTACAGCCTGGTAAAGAGCTTACCCCTTGGGAAAAGATATTCCTTGAGAACACAGAAATGAAGATAAAAGAGGCAGGCACCAAATTAATGATGTCTAAGGAAGATAGGACCCTGAACTCAGACGCTGTGTCTTTAAATGGAGAAAGAAAAGAACTTAAGGAGATGAGGAAGCAAAGATGATCTCCTGGATGTCTCCATGGGGAGAAAGTGAGAAGGAAGGCTGAGAATACACAAAAGCAAATGGACAATCTACAAATTTGAGACAGATGTTTCTATTCCTTGATACTTGCTGACATCAGACATAGTTTCCTGTCTTGAGAGGGGGTCTGCAATCACGCTGAATAGTTTATGTCTAGTTAGACCAATCAGTTCAGTTTCCACTAGTGCATTCAGATGTCCATCCAACCAAACTCATTTCTGAGCATCCACTATGTGGTATAACTCGATGCAACACTACGTCCTGGGGATACAACACGGAATACCACAGACATGGAACAGTGAGAACCAGTGGGACAGACAAACAATGCACGGTGAACAATGTAAATACAATGCATCCCATATTCCTCGTGGTTGCCAGGTTTTTGTTTCTGGTTTTATTTCTCATGGAGCCACCCCGGCCACCAGTGCCCATCCTGGCCTTAATGGATGCTGATTGAGGAATTATATTCCTCGTGGTTGCTCCACTGGTCTCACTGTGTCTAAGTAGTTCGGCAAGAAAAGAAGGCTAAGTTGCTGTGTCAGAGATCCAAGGGCCTACCCTGTGGAAAAACCATTACAGGTGGCTTAGGGAGACAAGCAGCCACAATTAGAATCTACTGGTTAGAGCTACCAGGAAGAGTTTGATTTTTATAAACTTTCTAACAATTTCTGACAATATTCCACAGGTGCTTTGTGCTAAACACTGCTTTAGGTGCTGGAGACACAGCTGCAAATATGGTCCCTGTCCTCATGGATGCTATATTCTGGCAAAAGTGAGATAGACAGTAACCATGTATACAACTTTATACAGCATTATATAACATAACACAATGCAGTTTAAGTTAGCATAATATAATATAACATAAGAACCATTAAAACTACTCAGTGGTAAACTGGCCATTTCTTAAAATGGTGAGCTGTTTATTGTGGAAGCATTTGAAATTGTAGCAGTGACAGGTCTCTGGAATACCTACTTCCTTCTCACTTTTGTGGGGCCATATGGGGAGACGTGAGGCAACCCTTCACCTCCCTGTTTATCTCTGTTTGCCACTCGGGTGAAGTTGTTAACTGCACATGTATTCTCTGTTAGGCTAAGGACACATGATTTCACTTTAATTTTTGATTTAATTGAAAAATTATCTTCACTGCATCTTTCTGCTTACATAAATAATATATGCTTCCTGTTAACAAGTTAAACATTGCAAAAATACAAAATACAGGAAAGTGAAAGCCACCCAGGATCCCAACACCTATGGATAATGCCCACAGTGAACAGTTTTAAGCACCAGGTACTTACCTAATTTATACACACACAAACACACACACACACACACACACACACACACACGCACACTATATATATATGTGTGTGTGTACACACACATACATACTAACATGGGAATTATACATGTATTTTTAATGAGGTCATACTGTGTTTGGTGACTTGATCTTTTTCATTTCTCATTTCTTCTTTCCCAACGCAACATATAAATGCATCTTCTTTTGAAAGGTTACACAGACAATCCACTGCCTGGAAGTATCATAGTTTATTTATTCTGCCTGGAAGTATTATAGCTTATTTAATCAAGTGATGGAGAGTTGATTTGTTGCCTTTTTTTTTTCATGACTATAAACCATGCTTTGGCAAAAATCCTTGTACATCGATCTTCTCATGTCCTCCAGAGCATAAATTCCTAGTATAGAATTTCTAGGTCAAATGGCATAAATATTTTAAATGCTAATATATTGTCAAATTATTCTCCAAAAATGATCTACTAATTTACATATCCTATAAAAGTATATGAAAGTCACTGTTTCTAAACACCTTTATTAACACTCTTTTTATTTGTCACATTTGCAGTGGCTTCTAGACCAAGATGGCGACATAGAAGGCTACTGAATTTCGCTCCTCTCACGGACACACTGAATACACATCTACGCATGGAGCAATCTCCTCTGAGAGAAATCCAGGAACTAGATGAGCGAATCCTACATATCTGGTGACAGACAAAATATACACATTGAAACAGGCAGAAAAGACTGAGACTCGTGCTATAAATCCCATCCCTAGCACAGCATATAATTGGGAGGGAATTCCCAAGTCCCAGCTTCTCTCTGAGGAGCAGAGGGTCTGGATTACAAACCTGGCACCCCAAATTTGAAGGCTGCCACCTGAGGAATGGGCCCCCAAATCACTTAGCTCTGATAGTCCACAGGGCTTGCACTCGTGAGTCCCACAGGGTTATAGAAAACAAAGAAGCAGTCATTAAAGGATGCAGGAGCATTTGTGTCTTTACCCCTGGGCACAGGGCAGAGGTGGCAGGCAAAAATGCCCATCTCCTAGTTTCTCCTTGGAAGGAGTAGGAGCATATACTTACCCTGTGAGAGGGACTGGCTTCTGATCAACATGCATCTAAATGTTAACTATAATCCTCCCTTTGGGACACTGAGAAGTCTTGGCACACTCTCAACTACTGGGAGCCACTAAGAGCAAAAATGGCAGCTTGGACAATCACAAATGTTTGAGAAGTAATCAAGAGCTTGAGCTGGGCTGGTTAACGGGATTCACCTCTTCTACAAGACCAGTCTGTCAAGCCAGGGAGAGCTGTTTTAAGTAATGTGCAGATACAAACACAGAACATCTCAGAAACGAAGAAACAGGGAAATATGTTCCAAACAAAAGAACAAGATAAATCTCCAGACCAATCTTAATGATGTGGAGAGAAGTGATTTACCCAATAAAAGGTTCAGAGTAATGTTCATAACTATGCTCACTGAGGTCAGGAAATCAATTTGTGAACAAAGAATCTCAACAAAAAGACAGGAAATCTTAAAAAGTATGAAAAAAATCTCAGAGTTGAAGAATGTAATAACTGAATTGGAAAATCTCACAGAGGGATTCAATAGCAGACTAAATCAAGAGAAAAAAATCAGTGAACTAGACAACAGGGCAGTGGAATTCATCTAATAAAAGGTACAAAAAGACATAAAAAAGAATAAAAAAGAGTAAGATAGCTTAAGGGACTTGTTGGACACTATTACATGCATCAGTATACATTATGGGGGTCCCAGAAGGAGAAAAAGAGAGAAATGGGCAGAAAACTTACTCAAATAAATAGTGATTGTAAACCTCCCTAAACTGAAAAAGGAAACACATGCCCAGATCCAGGAATGCCAGAAAGTACCAAAGAAGATGAATCCAAAGAAAGTGATGGTGACAATTATAATTAGATTGTCAAAAGCTAAAGACAAAGAGAGAATCTTAAAAGCAGCAAGAAAACTTGTTACATACAAGGGGAATACCATAATATTTCAACAGATTTTTTCAGCAGAAACCTTGCAGGTCAGAGGGGAGTGGAATGACATAGTCAAAGTGCTGACGGAGAAAAACAACCCGGCACCTGAGACTACTCTACCTGACAAAGTCCTTCTATCATCACTAGATCAGCCTTTCAAGAGATGTTAAAGGGTGTTCTTCAAGCTAAAGGGATGCTAATTAATAACGTTAAAAATATATGAAACTATAATACTCACTGGTTAAGGTAAATATGTAGTTAAATTCAGAAAACTCTAATGTTATAGTGGGGGTACATAAATTACTTATAACTCTAGTTATAAAAGTTAAAAGACAAAAGTATTAAAATTAACTATAACAATTTGTTAATAAATGCACAATATAATAAAAATGTAAACTGGAAAAGAGAATGTAAGACCTGATACTATAAAACTCCTAGAAGAAAACACAGGAGTAAGTTCCTTGACATTGGTCTTGGCAGCGATCTCTTAGTGTTGACACAAAAAGCAAAGGCAATAAAAGCAAAAATAAACAAGCGAGACTCTATCAAACTGAAAGCTTCTACACAGCAAAGGAAACATCAACAAAATGAAAAGACAACTTCTGGCATAGGGGACCTGCAAACCACATATCTGAGTAATACCAAAATATACAAGGAACTCATACAACCCAAAAGCAAAAAACCAAATAATCTAAGTATCTGAATAGACATTTCCCAGAGAAGACATACAGATGGGACAACAGGTACACGAAAAGGAGCACAGCATTAGTAATCATCAGAGAAATGAGAGTCAAAACCACAATCAACTATCACCTCACATCTATGAAGGTATCTATTGTAAAAAAAAGACAATAGATGACAAATACTGGCAAGGATGTAGAGAAGAGGGAACCCTTGTACACTGTTGGTGGGAATATAAACTGGTAGAGCCACTAAGGAAAACAGTATGGAGGTTCCTCAAGAAATTAAATTATAACTACCACATGATTCAATAATCCCACATCTGGGTATATATCTAAGGGAGACAAAATGATTATCTCAAAGAAATATTTGTATTCCCATGTTCATTGCAGCATTATTCATAAAAGCCAAAGAATGGAAACAACCTAAGTATCCATTGATGGATGAATGGAAAAAGTTTTCGTTTTTATATACAATGGAATAATCTTGCCTTTTGTGACAACATGGATAGACCTTGAGGAAATTATGGTAAATAAAATATGCCAAACAGAGAAAGACAAATACTATATGGCATTACTATAGGTGGAATCCAAAACAAAACAAAACAAAAAGTTGAATTCATAGTGGTTGTCTGGGGCTGGGGTATGGGGAAAACAGGGAGAGGCTGGTAAAAGGTACCAACTCTCACTATTCATAAGATAAATGAAGTGTGAGATCCAAAGGTACAGTTGCTAATAATGTACTGTAAATATTGTATCATGTAACTGAAATTTGCTGAGAATACAACTTAAAAAAAGATAAATATGTGAGATGATGGAAGTGTTAATTAACTTCATGGTGGAAATCTTTTCATAATGTATATGTATATGTCATCATCATGCTGGACTCTTTAAATATATTACAGTTTTGTCAATTATACCTCAATAGACAATCATTTTTACCTCACTGACAATTTTATAGGAAAAAAATGCTTGAACTGTTGCTTGCATCTCCAATTATTAGTATAGCATATTTATTAGGTGTCTTCTTTTCCTAGTGCTGAAACACCTTTTTATACCCTGTCCATTTTGATATCTGAGTATATATTTTTCATACTGTTGTTTAAAAATCCCTTTGGGTATTTTGGAAATTAGCTCTGTCTCATCTGTCAGGTTATCACATAAATACATTTTCCAATCACATCTCTATAGAAAGAATTCCTGAAGTAAAAACACATGAGAAAACCTGGAAGGAAAAACAACTCTTGAGAACAAAAGGTGAACAATATAAATTTTATCTTTGAAAAGCATTCAATACAATTATCAAAGTATGTGGCAATTCTATTGTACAGCAGCAAACTTGTCTAAATATTGAGACCTGATCGCAAAAAATATTTGCAGTAATAAAAGCCTAAATAGAACTGGATAGTAATATTCCAGCTGAACCAGTGGATGTTTGAGTGAGTGTATATGTGTGAGGGTGTGTGTGAATCGGCGGGTAGTAGGTGTGTGTCTAAGTTTCTGTGTGATTGTTGGCTATACGATGAGTATGAGGGATCTCATCAGGGTGACAAAATCTAAAACTGTATAATGGTGATGGTTGCACAATTTTAAATTTACTGTGAATCACTGAATTGCACACTGGAAATGGGTTCGTTTTTTATGTAAACTACGCCTCCTCAATAAAGTCATAAAAGGGAGAGTTAGAGAGTGCTCAGTATTAGAGTAGAATAGCAGTACTGAGAAGATAAGGACCTTTTTGACTTAGGGAAGGAGCCACAGAGGAGTGAGTAGCAGGTTTCTGATGGAGGGTCGGAACCCACGTAAACATGGCCCTGACGGTCCTGGGAGTGAGCAACCTGGCTGGATGAGGGCAGCAGGGAGGGTGATGCTGGGTGGTGGGGGGTGCTCTGGCACAGAGAGAGATGAACCCCTGGAATAGGTAATGAGCACCCAGATTATAGAAGCCTATAAGGGAGCAATTTAGCCAGTGAGGAGACCTAAGCCCGGGTGTCATAACAGGAGTGGTTCTGACAAGAAAGAAGGTTGCGGTAGTGGGATGTATTGAGAAACTGCTAGAGATGCAAAATCCCAACTAAACATTTTTAAAATGCTACCTTGTTTAAAGCATATTTGTATTTTAAAACTTTATGCTTCAGAGCTCCCAGAGACAAAGAGAACAACACTGTGTGAAGAAGTAGAGATAAAGCCCTGGACTCAGTATGAGGAGACACTGAGGCTGGTCTCAGAGCCACAGGGAACCACAGAACCAGGTGCATAAGGAATGAGAGCACTTGGCCCAGAGAAGCTATCTGCTTCAAGACCACCAAGTCATTCTGTGGTCACCTCGAATGTGAAACTAGGGCTTCTGCATCCTTCAATTTTCTTTCAGTTTGTAAAGTAATGATAAGATCATTTAACTGGGGTTTGATAAGAAGTAAAGATACTGCATTTGATATTATTTCATAAATATGTTAATTGACGTACAACATGGTACATTCACAGTATTTCTTTTTATTTTTTTAAGATCTTATGTATTTGATAGAGAGAAAGAGCACAAGTGAAGGGGGAGGGACAGAGGGAGAGGGAGAAGCAGACTTCCCACTGAGTGGGAAGCCCAAAGGTGGGCTCAATCCCAGGACCCCGAGATCATGACTTAAGTCAAAGGTAGATGGTTAACTGACTGAGCCACCCATCATTAGCAGTATTTTTTTATACCAGGTTGATATTTTATTTTATTTTTATTATTACGTTATATTAGTCACCATACAGTACATCATTAGTTTTTGATGTAGTGTTCCATGACTCAATGTTTGCATGTAACACCCAGTGCTCTATGCAATACATGCCCTCCTTAATACTCATCACTGGGCTAATCCATCTCCCCACCCCCCTGCCTTCTAAAGCCCACAGTTTGTTTCCCGGAGTCCATAATCTCTCATGGTTTGTCTCCCCCTCTGATTTCCTCCCCATTATTTTTCCCTTCCTTCTCATTAGCAGTATTTTTTAAGTGTAAATGTAATCTATGCACTACTCTAGCATTATCTGTTCTCTTAATGTTTCTTACTTGAGCCTGGTCTCCTCTTTTCCTACCTTTGCTCCACCAAAAATAAACAAGGAGTGGGACAAGAGAGAAAAAAGGGAAGGGGAAGGAGAAAGCAGAGACCAGAACTAGGTGAAGTGGGCAGGTGAAGGCAAGTATACTAGGAATCAGGACACCTTGCTCTGCCCTTGACCAGGATGTGTGCTTGACTTTGCTGGGCCTTTGGTTTCTCATCTGTGAATACTGCAAAAAGAAATGCAACAATCAAAGAGTTTTCGAAAGGAAGGAGTTAGATGAAGCTTACCTCATGCTACCTCAAGAGCAACCGTGTACACACATAGCAAGATTCTTGCTGGAAGTTTACACAGAAATTGTCCGGCTACATTCAGCTCTTCTGAGTGATAGAAATGGAAAGTATTTACTCTGGAAACCTGTTTTCAATACACAGCCAAGGTCTTAATGTTCTCAGATTCTCTGGCATTTGCCTCTTCCCTCTTGTTATTTCTTTTGTATCCATCTCTTCAGGATAACGTGGTGACAATTATTTTGATCAGCATCAAGGCATGTGCTTAAGCCAAGCACCATTTTTACTCCAGAGTTAAACAATCATGCTCTAATTCTCAAATTGCTTCCCCACCCTGGGGAACTTCATGACCAAGTCTCCGACATGTAATTCTAGAACCATCTATCATGAAATGCAGTAGAACACAAGAAAGTTAGGGCAATTGCAGCTAGGGGTAAGGTCATTTATCCTGATGTCACATTAATCTTCCCTAAATACCTTTTCTATCATGCCACCTGCCTCCCTAACAGTCTTCTCAATTGAGAGGGTCCCTGACTGCCTATTAGAGCAGGTCCCACTTCTCAGTCTTGCCTCAGGCACTTCCTGACTGTGACATTCCAGTGTGTTCCTCCTAGGAGTGTTCATTTAGGCAAGCTGAGTTCCCCTGGCCGCTCACAGTAAGGAGGCTTTGTGCATCTCACCTGCAGGCCTTTGCTAGTGTTCGCCCATCTGCCTTCACTTCCCCGTCCGCATCCCTACCCTTCCATCCCATATCAGTTCATGACTAACTAAGGAGAGCTGTTTTGGATCAAAACCCAAGTAAGGATGTTGGCTCCTCTCTCTTCGTCCTCCTTGCTCTCAAGAGGAAGGTAGTTCTAGGAATGCCTGAGAGATGACATCATTAGAATAAGTATTTAACTTCCCAAAATGACTTTTTGGAGGATAGTGAGTGATGCCTTTGAAAGCATTAAAAATATCCCACATATGAATATTTCTTTTAAAGATGAAGCTAGCTACTAAGCACATAGTAGGAACTAAATCATCACCCACTAACCTAACCTTACTAATGGTTGTAGTTTGGTGCTCTGCAAATATGAACTTTAAAATAAATTTGATGCTTTAAAAATTCCAAGTTTCTGTAGTCAAAGAATAAAACAACACTGTTTCTACAACAGTAGAAAACACACAAAAAGGCACAGCTACCTCTTGGGGGGAAGGAAAGTGTGGGGAACTTTTAAATTATAATTCTCAGAGGGGTTTCAAATTACACACAGAAAAAAAGGAATGTACTAGATGTTTCTGGAGTTCTTTATAATTGTATCTTTTTGGCTCCACACAAAGAACCAGCAGCAGAGTCAGGATTATTTTGGATAAATTTCAAGAATTAAAACAAAGGTTAAAAAAAAAAAAAAGAAGAACAGAGGTCAGTCTGTTTACCTAGTACAGACAGATGGTTTTATTTATGTAGTTAGACTAGTAATGCAGAAAGACTTCCAAAGTTCTACGAAGCACATTTGCCAAGAGAATGCTTCAGGTTGGCAGAAGGTAGAAACCCTGTATTGGGTAAATATTTAGCAACACTGGCGAATTTTTAACACTAATATCTCATTTGCAGTGGAATATGCTTTATGGTCTGAAATCTCTTTCCCCATTCTGTTTTATAAGTGATGATAAAAATCAAAACATAATCACCTGTCGAGGATGAATCCTGCACCTGTGAAACTATATTTTAAACAAGCCAGCTTCCTAATTACAATGGAGCGGAAACTGGCACAAGGAAGCACACTTTTCCTCACCATTCCTGCAGTGGGCTTCAGGCTCTCAGACGAAAGGCTGTTGGTACAACTGCTAAAATCATCTTTTATTACTCCTGTCTGCACAACAAATAGCTTTGTCTGGGGCTCAGTGGTAGACTCCAGCCAAAATGAGAGGGCTCAGCTTTGAGGCATCTAACAGCAGCCCCACCTAAGGTAAAAACCAGAGCACCAAGAGTGTCATGATCATGGTCTAAAGAATCAAGGGAGAGCCAGCTGGTGCAGGGTATGGGGCTGAACATGGCAAGGGGCATAGTATGTGGGAGCCATGGGCTCTGCTGTAAGGGAGCTGACAGTATGATTGGGAAGGTGGGAATCTACAAACACACATATACAGAGACAATACAGTCCTTGGGCGTATGTGGCAAGCTCCAAATGTAGGATGGGCGGTGATGCCTGGAGTCCAGCAAGGGAGCAGCCCTCACTGTGAACTGGCGTGCTCAGGGCTCCATCACGGAGGTGAGCCATGAGCAAGCCAGTAACAGAAGGTGAGACCTGGGTAATCCCAGGAATAGGCTGATGGGGAGCTTGAGCAGGGGTGAAGGGATGCATGGAAGTCAGCAGGGCTCAAAAGGAGAGCTGAGGAGAGTACTGAGCACAGTCTCCACAGGGCTTTGAATGCCAGATTGTGCCACGGAGGGTGGGTAGCTGGTGGTAGGATATGAGGGTTTGAACCTGGAGGGTCAGACATGACAGGTGCTGTTTTGGGCAGAGCAACCTGGCAATCCCGCACCAGACAGTTTGGATGGGGGAGAGAAGGAAGACTTCCAGGAAGAGAAAGCTTTCTAAAACAGTTGAGAAATAGAATTACAGTAGGTGAGGAATGAGGAGGTGATGGGCTCAGGAAACATCAGATGTTTTAGCATCAGTGTCAGGAACTGCTTTTAGAGGATACAGAGTCTGCAGGGCCAACTTCTGACCTTAGAGCAGGTTTCTTCATAGGCAGTTTTCAGAGCACACAACGCCCAGGCTCAGATGGGTCCTGGCCCCAGCTCCTAGGTCCCCGCCCAGCCCCAGGCACTGCCAGGACGGAGTGGGCTCTCTTGTGCTCTCCTGAGTTCTCCAGTTACTACTGCAGATAGGAGTGGACCTGGTCAGTCTGTACTTGAGTTCAATAAACAAGAATGATACCAACCCGCCTGACTTATTCAACTGCATTCAGAGGCTTAGTATGGTCTTTGCCTGGCTTCTGGCTGTACGGAACATGTTGTAAACCGCTGTCTTTCCCTTAAGAAGACTCACATTGAAATCTGGAGGCCCAGGGAAGACACATCAGTTACTGAGCATCACAAAATGGCATGTAATTTATGTATTTTAGATTAGAGGAGCTCTAGGACTTCAGAGACATTCAGAATCTATGACCAGATAATTTTAAAAAGCATAAAGAGCCCCCAAAGGAGCAGAGCAGCCTTGTTAAAAAAACTCTTGCTCTCCCCTTATTGAAGAGTTTAAAACAGAGAAAGTGTTGGGCTTGGAGGAAGAGGGACTGTGAACTGACGTATGAGAAGTGAACACAGTATGGAGAATGACTAGTGCGATCACTGGTCACCTTTCACTGCAATTGTGATCATACCTAAAAAATCCCAGCTCAAGGGCGAGATTATCAAGTTCAGCTCCTTGGGCCACCGCTGAGCAGAGCATGGACACCTAATAGACTTTCAGAGGCACCGTGAACTGAATGGTCACCAAGCGCCAGGAACCGCTCTAAGCACTTGCTCTACATTTATCTCATGTTGTCCTCGGAGCCGTGTGGTAAGTGCTATGTGAAAGATGAGGAAACTGAGAATTGAGAGGTTAAAGAACTTGCCCAGGGTCATGGAGCCAGTAGGTGAAGGACCACCACCTCCACCTGCCTCTGAGCCACGCTATCTCTGTGCCTCCGGCCGGTAGGGGTGAGAAGGTGGCTGTTGACAGGGCTCCCACTGCCCTCAGTAGATGCCTTCTGTGACTCACCAAGCCCTGGATGCAGCTGCAGAGCAGAAGGGTATAGGGGGATCTCTCAGGTTCCACAGTGAATGCTTCCAGAGGGGACACAGGCCCCATTTTGTCACTCACTCTCTGAAACATGGAGAATTTGACTGTTCTAGGAAAATCTGCTTTCCATAATTGCAACTTCATAAGCATAGCTAGCTTGGGGGAACTCGGTGCTTTCTGATAGAGACTGTTGGTAAGGGAATGTGTGATGGTAAGGGGGAGCCCGGGCATAAAGTCACCTTTGGCCTAGAGGAAGGGGCTGATGATTTTCTGCCACAATCAGGCTTTCAAGTAAGTTGCAGCTTTGGTGCCTCTGTTTTTACACTAACATTTATGTGAGGAGAGCCTCATGTGTGTGAGGCCCCATGCTAAGTTCCTACACAGCTCACAGGTCCTCTTATGTACCTGCTTCCTCCCCAGGACCATCTTAGGAAAGGGCCCCAAGAGATGTCCGTTCTTTCTGCACAGAGAAAGCCTTCCATTCCTCCAAAAACATTGTCTTGGCCTTACCTGGCTGCATGTCTGACACCTGAGTCTCTTCTCTGTGGGCCTTAAACGAGCTGACAAAAGACAGTGCTGGGGGCAACCCCGAGGACTGGCTGTTTGGTACTGTCTGCCCCTGGACTGTGGGTCTCCGCAGATGGAGCACCCTGCATCCTGGGCTTGAGTGTCGAGTGGTGGAGGGGTGGTCTGCCAGCTTTTCCTCACAGAGGCACGGGGTAGGGGAGACATGGCACTGGATACCTGTGCCTCTGCTTTGCCAGACTGGGTTAAGCATCCCACTGCCTGGCCTTGTAAGCTTGTCCACTAAGGGACAAGGCTCCTCCTTCAGAACTCTTATATTACCTCAGATAGGATTGCTAGCTGGACACCTCCAGCATCTGCCAGGCTTTCTACTCTGTTCCTCTCTTTTCTGCAGGCTGAAAATGCCCTGAAGAGCTGGTCGCTGTCCGGAACCTCCCTGCAGGCATGGCCTTCCTGCACATGGACAAGTCAGCCACCTTCACCAGGCCCCCAGGGCTGCACGGGAGACACGCTGTAGTTGGAGGCCTGCCCGATGTGGCCCCAGGAGCTCAGGCCCTGCCGCACAGCATTAACAAAGCAAGCCCCAGCAGTTCTTTCAAAACCAAAACCAAAACCAAAACCTGGAAAAATGAGTTCCGGCCCTGCCAGTTCCAGTGGGCAGCTTGTGCGTCCATATGGCCCAGTCCCTGCAGGTCTGACAGTATCATAAAAACCTGTTTCAGTTGGTTTGCTGGAAAGCAGAGAGCCAAAGGCAGAGCAGTGTCCCAAGCATCATAGCCAGAGTGCCCCTGGGCTCGCCTCCTGTCCCCTGCTGGGCTTTCCCACCTCCCCACTGCCTGGGCACACTTCCTCTTCCTTCCTCTTCATCCAGCCTCCTTCTGTCCCTCTTTCTCCTTGGCTCTCACTTCCTAGAGGTCCGTGGCTTTTCTCGTGCATCTTACACAGTCCCTGGCATGGAGTGAAGATCCACAAATGTTGGGTTAGTGAATGAAGGAATGTCCCAATGATACCAGAAAGGGATGAAATGGTGGGTGTCCCAGACAGGCAGTGACTGGGATGGAAGCAGGGACACGGGGGGAAGCAGGGGAGATTAACAGCAGATGTAGAAAGCAACAGAAGTATTCGTGTACATATCCCCAGTGTGATTCTCCCCAACTCTCAACAATAACTGGCGGGGACAGGGCTGGCTCCTCCATCTTTTCTTTTATGTGAGTATCAGCATAATCCATATGGCTGCCCATCTGTCTGTGTATCTGTATGTCTATCTATATATCTATGTATCTATCTGTCAAGAGTGTTCCGTGAGAGCATCTCTGTATGATATATGTGCATGTGTGTGTCTCACACACACACACACACACACACACACACACACACACACACACAGCTGAGAAAGCCATCTCCATTTTAGCAGTTCCCCTCAAACAGTTCAGGGCAAGGATTGTTGTAAACCCGTCGCTTTTAGGATTTCTTGACAAGAGAATGACCCCCCTATTTTTTTTTTTTTACATTCAGTATCACCTTTAAATGAACACGCCACATTTAATAATCAGGAAAAAAGGACATTGAAAACAGTATAGACCCTCCTTAGGGGCCACCCTGAATTTAGCGATGAGAAAAGAGGCACTGAGAAAAATTCTCCCTGGACTCCCACTGATGACATGGTGGGATGAGTTAGGGCCTCTACTGGTGGCTAACTTCACATGTCCAGCAGGGATGGTGTTAAGGATCTTAAGTCATTTCCAATTCTAATTGCTACAGAAAAACATGTTGATTCCTGACTCCCAGAACTTGGAATTTAAATAGGCTGTGGGGGAAGGAAAAAGATGGTAATGAGGCTCTAAGACATAATTGACCACATATGGTTAGGGCAATAGGCACTTACCACAGAACTTAACTGTATTTCCTATGTGAAAGCTCTTTTTTTTTTCTGCTATTTTTTGGTCTCAACTGTCTATCTTCATGATCAAAAGAAAGAAAATAGTAGGAAAGAAAAGACGTTTATGGTTTGCATGTATGCATGTATGTGTTTAAGAGAGGCCCATCCTGGAGAACTTGGCCACTTCCCAATAAAGGCCACTTCCCTATTACCTCAGTGTCTGAAATTCCTATTATGTTACTTTTATTGGGACCTACAAAATAACTTCTTAAAAACCAAGATAAAAATTCACTATTTTAACCATTTAAAAATGCACAATTCAGTGGGTTTATGTTATTCACAATTTTGTGCAAATGCCATCCACATCTAATTCTAGAATATTTCTGTCATCTCACAAAGAAACCTCGTACCTTCCAATTCCACTCTCCTCCTGCTTCTGGCAACCACTATCTAGCTACTTGCTGTCTTGATGGATTTGTCTATTCTGGGCATTTCATATAAATGGAAACATACAATATGTGGCCTTTTGTGTCTGGCTTCTTTCACTTAGCATAATGTTTTCAAGGTTCACCCATGTTGGAGCACATGTCAGGATTTCATCCCTATTTATGGGCAAATAATGCTTCATGATAGCACAACTTGTTTATCTACTCATCAGTTGATAAATATTCGGGTTGTCTCAACTTTTTGGCTATTACAGATAATGCTGGTAATAATATTCATGAACAAGTTTTGGTGTGAACATATGTTTTTAATTCTCGGATATATATTTCAGAATGGAACTGCTGGGTCATATGGTAACTCTATCTTTAACTTTTTGAGGAACTGCCAACTGTTTTCCATAGTCCCTGCACCATCTTACATTCATACCAGCAATATATGAGGGTTCTAATTTCTACACAACATTGCCAATACTTTATTCACTTTAGCCATCCTAGCAGTAGGAAGTGGTAGCTCATAATTTTGATCTATTTTCCTAATGACTAATGACAAACATCTTTTCATGTGTTTATTGGCCATTTGTATATCTTCTTTAGAGAAATGTCTATTAAATCCTTTGCCCCTTTTTTTTGGGTTAAATTTTCTTTTTATTGTGGAGTTTTGGGAGATTTTAAAGCATATTCTCGATACCAAACCCTTACTAGATATATGATTTGCAAATATTTTCTTCCATTCTGTAGGTTATCTTTCTACTTTCTTGATAATATTCTTTGAAGCACAAAAGTTTTAAATTTTGATGGGATCTAACTTAGCTATTTTTCCTTTTGTTGCTTGTGCTTTTCATGTCATATTTATGAAAAAAATTGCCTAATCCAAGGCCACAAAAATCATTTATACCTATGATTTCTTCTAATGTTCTTATAGTTTTGGTTCTAAATTTTAGGTCTTTAATCTATCTTCAGTTAATTTTTGTGTATAATGTGAGGTAAGGGTCTGACTTCATTCTTTTGCATGTGAATATCCCAGCAACAACTATTGACAAGACTCTTCTTTCCCCATTGAATGGACTTGATATCCTTGTCAAACATCACTTGACCATAAAATCACAGGTTTAATTTTGGACTATCACTTCTATTCTATTGATCTATATGTCTGTCCATGTGCCAGTACTATACTTTGCTGCTTTGTAATAAGTTTTGAAATCAGAAAGTGTGATGTGAGGACTTCAATTTTGTTCTTTTCAAGATTTTTCTTTGGTTTTGGAGGTCTCTTGCATTTCCATATGAATTTTAAGATCAGCTTGTCCTTTTCTACAAAAATAGTGATTGGAATTTTGATAGACATTGTACTGAATCTGTAGATTAATTTGAGTCGTATTGCCATCTTGATGATATCAGCTCTTCCAATCCATGAACACTAAATGTCTTTACAGTTATTTAGGCCTTGAATTTCTTTGAATGTTGTTTTGTAGTTTGCAGTTTAATTTTATTTCTAAGTATTTTATTCCTTTGATGCTATTGTAAATGGCATCAAAAATTTTTAAAATTTCACTTTCAGATTGTTCATTGCTAGTGTAAAGAAATACTTATTTTAGTATATTAATCTTGTATCCTGCAAATTTGTTGGCTTGTATGTTAGTTATAATAGTTTTGTGTATGAGTTGGAGGGGAGGTTCTTTAGGGCTTTATATATTTAAAATGATGCTATCAGTGAATAGAGATAGTTTTTCTTCTTCTCCAATCGCGGTGCCTTTTTTTTTTCTTCCCTAACTGCCCTTCAGAGTACTTCCAATGCATGTTGAATAGGAGCCATGAAAGCAGACATCTTTGACTTGTTTCTGATCTTGGCTGGGGTGAAAGCTTTCCGTTTTTTACCATTACATATGATGTTAACTGTGGGTTTTCCATAGATATCTTTTCACAGGTTGAAGAAATTTGCCTCTATTCCTAGTTTGCTGAGCATTTTTATCATGAAAGGGTGCTGGATTTCTGTATCTACTGAGATAATCGTGTGGTTTTTAATAATTTATTCTAGAGTTATCGTACATTATATTATTTGATTTTCATAAGATAAACCAACTTTGAATTGCTTAGAATAAATCCCTAAAAATAATTCTTAAAATAGCAGGAAGATAATCGATAAGCATTTAACATCACATACCAGTGTAGTGAGTCACAGTTTTCATGGAATTTGCACAAACAAAAAACCCTGGGAAAGTGACCACACAGTCATTATTATTATTATTAATCTTCACTTTACAAGTGAAGAAATTGAAGCTCAGAAATTTTCCCAATGGGGCCCCTGGGTGGCTCAGTGGGTTAAAGCCTCTGCCTTCGGCTCAGGTCATGGTCTCAGGGTCCTGGGATCGAGCCCCGCATCAGGCTCTGCTCCGCGGGGGGCCTGCTTCCTCCTCTCTCTCTGCCTGCCTCTCTGCCTACTTGTGATCTCTCTCTCTCTGTCAAATAAATAAATAAAATCTTAAAAAAAAAAAAGAAAGAAAGAAATTTTCCCAAGGATAACACTGACAAGTGGTGAAGCCAGGTCCAGGCTCCAGGTCTTTTCATTTCCAGTCTGTATATTCAGCACATAGAAAGTCTCCTTTAAATATACTGAAAGGATAGCCACAGCATCATTATATGAAAAGGTAAGGAACATTCCATTCGAAACTAGAATCCCAACATCTGAAGCACCCTGAAACATTTAATGGTCATCTGGTCATAATCCTTTTCTATGGGTCATTTCTATCACTATAGAAACAGCAAAAAGTACGTCCCATCTCCAAACACTCTACCTTGATCTCAGGACACTAGCCACTGTTCCATTTTTCTGCTCCCTTTTACAGCAAAACTCCATGGAAGAGCTATTGATACTCTCTGTCTCCACTTCTCTCCTCAATCTGCCAATTCCAGCCACACTGAGAGCGCCGTGCTCTGGCATTCTCGATGCCGATTCTGAGTGTCCATCTCACTGGACCTCTCAGCACTCTGTTTCAGTTGAGAATGCTCTCCTTCATGAATCTCTCTACCTGGTCATTGAATCATCTTCCCTTAGTTCTCCTTCTTCCTCAGCAGCCATTCCTTCCCAGTTTCCTTTGCAAGAGGAATTGTGTGAATCAGGGTTCAGCCCAACAGCCACTTCTCTTTTCCAAGTATACTTTTGTTCTAGGTGATCTCATCCTGGCCACATTTATCCTGCTAACATATATCTTTCTTCTGAATTCCAAACTTGTATCTCGAACTGCTTCCCATTGACTGCCACTTGGATATCTGAGTAGCACCCCTATTTAATACATTTAAAACTGAGCTCTTGATTTCCACCACCAAAAGGCCTTCTTTTCCCATAGCCTTCCCAATCCAAGTTAATGGCAACTTCATTCTTCCAGCTGCTCAGATCAAAACCTTGGAGTCATTTTGATTCTTCTTCTCTCACACTGAACATTTAGTCTATTAGCACATCCTGTCAGCTCAGCCTTCAGCTTGTACCCAGAATCCAACCACTTGTACCATCCACTGCTACCGTACTGGTACGTGACATTTTTATTTCTTATTTCACTTTTACTAAGGTTGTTTGTTGTTTTTTTGTTTTTTACTTCCATCCTTGTCCCCTGACAAGTCTCTTCTCCATATATCAGCCAGAGGGATGTTTTAGGTGAACAACAGGGTAAAATTACATGACCAAAACAGATTAGAGTGATCTTTAAAAAGCACAAAACCGACCCTGTCACTTCTCTGATGAAAACTTCCAATGGATAACTATCTCATAGAGATAAAACCTAAGGTCCTTACAATAACCTCTAACGTCCTATATGATCTGGCCTCTAGTTCTCTCTGGGACTTGATTTCCATTATTATCTCCCTACTTACTCTACTCTAGCTACAATGGTCTCCTTGCTGTTTCACCAAACAAGCCAACCAAGTTCCTGCCTCGGGGCCTTTGCACTTACTGTAACTGTAGGCTGCCCACTCTACTCCACAATAGTAATACCACTGCCCCATTTGATACATCTCTGCTCCATAGTCACTTTCACAGAGAGGGCTTCCTGCCTGCCTTATCTTAAATAACACTTGCCCCACTGCTCCCCATCCACTCACCCTGCCTCCTTCTGAGCACTTATGACTTACCTGACATTTATGTATTTACTGGTTTGTTTCTTGCCTTCACCTAGTAATTTGTGAATTTCCTAAGAACAAAAAATCTTCTCTTTTAGTTCATTGCTCTATCATGGAGCAGGTGTCAGTAAACAATGAACTCCAGACAAAAGTGACCCGTCACCTATTTTTGTAAATGACATTTTACTAGGACAGAGCTAAACCTATGAAGTCACTATGGCTCTATGGCTGCTTTTGTGCTCTAGGGGCACAACCTGCCACGGAGACTGTAGGACCCACAAAGCCTAAAATATTTACCATCCAGCTCTCTATGGAAAAAGTTCGCTGACTCCTGGTTTGAGGCCTAGAAGTCTATGCTAGCATACGGTAGAAGCCACTGAACACACTTGTTCGATGAATGAATGAATGAATGAATACAAGAAAAAGAAGCAAAGAAGTGGGGATAAGTAGACCCATAGCAAAAGGGCATTAGCATTTTGTTACTAGATTAGCCAAGTATAGCAAAATATAAACAGTGATTTGAACATAATAAAATCCAAATATACAAAAGATATTTTAGAATTCTGTTTTCTGTACATTGGAAATACAATATATTTTTTCTGATGTGACAGAGAAGTACTGAGATGAATACTGCTAGCCCGTGTGACATTTAAGGCCATGTAGGGCTTTATTATCTGGGTGACTTTGGTTCAAATAAGTAAACATGCACACACCAAAAATTATGGCTTCAGAAACCTGGAAGGAAAGGGTTTTCTCTTTTTCTTCTTTAAATTATTCTGGGCCATGTTTTGATTTTCCATTTCCCTTTGGGCATGAAGACAGTCTTCTTTTGGATGTAGGGTCTTCACATCCTAAGACTTGTAAACAGAGTGCACTTGAAAGGCTTAACATAGATGTTACCAAAAGCCCTGTAGCCCAAACATCTGTATATGTTAATGAACATTATAAAATAAAGAAACAGGATTCCAGGTTTATGATGTTATATTTTTAAGGCACTAATTCTTCCAGCATGAGAAAGAGGAAGGAATGGAACCCAAAAATAAAGATCAGCGTTAGAATTTCAAAAGACAGTACAAAATCCCCACTGAACACTTAGGGGACATACTGCCCGAGCTGTGATCTTTGTTGTCACTGTAGGACAAGGGACCTACAGTGACCCTGCAAAGGTTTTCCATGGTAATCCATTTGAAAGTACTCCTGAAACTTTTTAAACCTTGACCTGCAACACTGGTTCTCAAAAGATCCAGCTTGAAAAGCATTTGCTAATTTCCATCTGTGCCCTGCTTTTTGTATAATATCAAGGGCTTGGATCTCCACCAACATTTGACCATTTAAACTGGTAGTTAGGTTTCTGGACCAATACTCCTGCTCCTAAACACACACACACACACACACACACACACACACACACAGCACTCATGGTAAGTTCAGAGACAAGACTTCAGAAGATAAAATTGATGCTATACAACCCCATAACAAGACTCAAAATACTTTAATGACATTTGGATATCCAGAGGAGGGAAGGAAGGAAGGAAGGAAGGAAGGAAGGAAGGAAGGAAGGAAGGAAGGCCACAAATGCTTATTTTGGCCTGTGAGTACATAGAGGATCTGTTTTCTCAGATTTGAATATTTTCTAGACAAATCATTTTCAACATCCAAAGCCTATTTTGCCTTGTTGTTTTAGACAAGTTTCTAGGGTGTTTGATGGAGTTACATAGAGTACAAGGACAGTGAATGACTGCTTGGAACCCTGAGCCCAGGCTGGTCACCTCTTCTCTTAGTATCTTTTTTTACAGAAGACAGTGGAAGATAAAATCCATCACTCCCAGAAGGAAAATAGAAAATAAGCAGAGATTTAAGATTTAAGAAAATGCCAATAATTGTGTCATAATGGCAATAAAGCTTTTGATCTCAGAGGTTGATAACTGCCATACGTTCCCAACTCTCACCTTCCAAATATTCTTTAATGTCCCCCTCGAAACTCGAGGGATAGAAATTCCCTCTGCTCTGTAAACTAACCATGGAGATTCTGAAAAGCAGTAACAGACTGAGGGGTTTCTGTGTGCTCTGAGGGGCTTGTGTGCTGTCATTGTCCAGGGGCTCTGGGTAGACTATGCACAAGGGGAGGGTACAGATAAAAACTGCAGTTTTTGTGCCAGCAGCTCTGCTCCTGCCCTGCAGTGTGACAGAACCCACACCACCTCAGCATGTGTAACTCAGGCGTCTCTCTCAAGGGCACTTGGTATCTACTAGCCAATGACACCACACGAAAACAAACCGTGGAGCAGCCTGAAAGGGTTCACTGCAACCTTATGTTGTCCTAAGGACTAAGTCAAGCTTGGTCACTGACAAAATATGTGTTCTTTTCTCCACCAAACATCTTTGTAATAAGTCAGTTAGCCTGACTGTCCCTTCTAGAACCCAGGCATGATTTGTGATGTGGAGGATGCCATTTTCAGAAATTTCCAGAAAAGGAAAGAATGGTTAAAGACCACCCTGAAGGTAAAAAACCAGCTTCTTTCCTATAGGATTTCTTATTCTTGCTTTGATAGGTCCAGACAGGGCCCTCATGGAAAGACAAAGTTATTCAAGAGGGTCTTCTGGGCAGCAAATCAACACTCCCTTGAGCACTTAAAAACATGTTAAGCACAGATACTGTACTTCATCAATAACATGCCATCCACTGTAAGTCCTTTTGGGAGCTACATTAACTTTGACTGAAAGTCTACTTCTTAGGTGTACCCAGGCACTTCCCAATAGTCTTCAAAGAAAACACTCAAGGTAGCCTCCACAGATGCCTTGCTGAGAAGCATGGATTTATTTCACCAGCTGCTTTGGCCTGAATCATTAGCAAGGGGTTTATTTAAGCCCCAGATCCCCCAGGGAAACTGAGGTAGTCCTGAGAATCTGGAGGCAGTACCTGTTGATCACAACCAGGCCCACACAGCCCAGATTTTCCAGGACTTTGTAGTCTGGTACTTCCCTGCCTAGAAGCGAGGCTTGGAGGAACTGCAGTCTCCAGCACCCTCCAGGGGGTCTGAGATCTCAGTGTGTGTGTGTGTGTGTGTGTGTGTGTGAGAGAGAGAGAGAGAGAGAGAGAGAGAGAGAGAGAGAGAGAGAGTTTGTGTTGTAGTAATACTCTGTCAAACCTCTGCAAACTTCAAATTTGATAGAACACTGGGGGTTACACCAAAGGCCCAGAGAACAGAGATGATAGGCACAAGTCCTGGGACGTACATGTCTACAGGGGCCAGGAACAGACTCTGAGCAAAGGAAGAACCAAAGGCAGATGGGCTGGCAAACAAAACTACGTTTGCTAGCACATACTCTATATTAGCATACTAGAAAAATACAATGCTTGGTGCAATATTAAGATATTCTGCTTCTCAACTTTAAAGTCCTAGGCTATTGGCACAAGGGGAACAAGTGCTATACATACATGGCACTAAATACGAAAGCAATTTTCTTTTAGTGAATGTGAGGACTTCGATTTTCTGAGCCATTTTTTATCTCAGGATCTGAAGAATATACCAAATATAATGGTATTCCCTTAAAATTTAGTCCATATACTTTCAGTTGCCTTCAGACGCTGTTTCTGTCATGAGTTCATCCTAAGTATTAGAGTTTAAAAATTCATAATGGCCCAATAAGACGGCTGTGTTAGTTTTCCTGTGAATATGTTCTCAACACTCTTCTGCTTGTTTCCTCACTCCTCTGAAATTACCTGCTGAGGAAATTCTAACTGTAGTTTCTTAACTGTTTGAATCTTGTTTAGTATTTATGCACAGAGGTGATACTGGAAGCCTCTGAGGTTTTATTCACTCTCTCTCCATTTGCCTCCCTGCTTGTGTCCTGGCCGGAAGAGGACACGGAGGTAGGATGAGGCAGAAGAATGAGTCGGAGTTACTGCAGGTCAGCTTGGACTGGTTTGTCTGTTCCAAATTACAGCCTGGCTAAGTCATTCCAAGTTCTAATCTATGTGGACCTGTATTAACAGGAAGAGAGTAAAACAGAGAGTGGAGAATTACAGTGATGGAGTCTGTGAGTAATGAAATTATATATCACTAGCTTAGTGCCACACTCACATTAAGTGGCCATTTCTAAATCTAAAATAATAGCACAGAGGTGGATTCTCCCTGTCTTTAAAAGGACAGCGCTAGCTCAAAAATTATATCCAAATCTCTTACAATTACCTGTAAAGGTTACGACTACTAAAGATAGGAAGACTAGCTTAAAAAGAATAAAACTTTACTCTCCCCTTATTCCTTTTCTCTCTTTACAGTGGAATCTTATCAGAAGTTCTATAAAGGCAATAAAAGAGGGACATTTTATTTCACTTCAGGTTTCTAGTAGAGACTTAAAATAAAAATTCTAAAAAATATCATAGATGAAAGGTTTCTCTACTGTATCTTCTTCCAGTCTTTAGAAAACTTCTATTTCCACACACTCCAGAAATTCTGGGAGTTGGAGTCAGTATAAACTTTTAAGGAGTTAAGAACTTGAGTTCACCTAGTGCAATACATCCCGTGTACATATTCTCTGTGCTCCACTCCACACATATTCCTTGAGGACCTATTCTGAGCCTGCTCTGAAACTTTATACTCATCCCACAATGTCTAGTGTGTGAGGCAGAGGGACAGCACAGAGGCCAAGAGGCTGGGTTCTACAGTCTGACTGGTGGGGTTTGAACAACACCTCTGCCAACTTCTGCTTTGTGCCGTTTGGAAGGTTATTTCAACTCCGGGTCTAGTTTCCTCATCTCTAAGTGGGGAATGAGAATAGTACTTGACTCGTGGGGTCAATGGGAGGCTCAAATGACACGTTAGCCCCCAAACCACACCAGCACATTAGTTCCTTGTATGACCTTAGATATGAGTGGTGCCTACAAAGATCAAAGTAGTCATAAAGTAAAGGATGTAATATTGGATATCCAGGTCAAAAATACTGCGTCATCCTCAAAATGACAGATGTTTAAAAATGAAAATCAAGAGCTCCCACCTTCTGTTGCTTGGTCTTATATGATAAAAAGGTGAGTGTCACTCAGCAACGTGGTAAGGCAAACAGGCAGGTAAGTATCTCAGACTGCCCAGGAGGCAGGGATGTGGGAGTCAGTAGATAGAACCAACCCTGGAAAGCATTTGTGGTTTTTATGTCATAGCGCTATAAAGTAAGATAGTAAAAATAGAAATGATAACTTCAAATTAATCCTTTTTTTTTCAAGTTGCTGTAAAATATTTAGAGGATTCGGGCCGGTTTTAGTGACAGATTCAATGTACCATGGAGCTTTGTCCTTTACCGTGCTTTAAGCGCCAATGGCTGGATTCCCATCACACCATCTGTTCCTGACACTTGGTCTCATTAGCACAACTATTTTTATTGATACACATAGCAGTGCTTCTCTTACCATCTTAGCTAAGCATTATTTATTGTATCTATATATACAACAATATTAACACAGTCAAGCATCAGGATCGGGACTGCAGGGCATCATTAAAATCAGCCAGTGTTCAGCGAGAGATTTAATGATGGATTTAATAGTATTAAATGGGAAAAAATGCCCTTGGCCTTTACATTCTCATTTAAAAACATATAAAAGAGCAGTAATTCAGGCAGTTATACTTCTCTCAAAGATTTTGCTCTAAATCACAGATGGCAATAGGAGGCCATGGCTGCGCGCTGGCTCACACCCACTCACTCTGACCAAAGCCAGAAGTGCCTCTTTGGGTCGTAATTAGCAAACTGCCTGCAAACTCAACTCTTTAAATCAGAGGCCAGTGAGTGCCAGGCTAAAGCACATAGGGTAGAAAACCCTATGTAAAATGATGATCTAGGTATTCTCTAGAGATTACATTCTCTGGATAGCAGCAACTCCCACATCATTATTGGGTGCCACACCTGCACTCACACACGGTAAAGTGGTGTACTTTGCTAAGAAAGCCTCACAGTTTGGCTCTTTAGTTTATAGGGCTTCAAGGCAATATACTTCCTCCAACCATCTCCTGCCCTCTCCTCACCCTTGCCACAGACAGGTCATAAATTTCTGTCTTGGGAACACAACATCTAGCCAACAATGATCAGTTCCCCACGATGGATATCCTGGAGAGCTCTGATCAGGGCTGCTGGTCTGAAAGGCTAAACATTTTTGATTAGAGATCATTAGGCTGGGCTTCAGACTTTGATGGAGATAGTTTTGGCAGAGCGAAAAACAAAAAAACAAGTGAACAAACAAAGCAAAACAAAAAACCCCTGGATTTTACTCAGAGGCTTGATTTTGAGTTTGCTGGGTTATGTAGCAGCTCTGTGATCTGGAGCTAGCCATCCTCTGAGTCTGTTCTCTCATCTGCAAAATGCCTCCTAGAGTTGGTATGATACTTCTCATCATTGCTGAGAACTTGGGCCACTGGCACTTTCTTTTCTAGGGATCCTCGTAATCTTGTGTATGTGACCAGAATGACAATCTGGCTCTCAGAACTTCCATCAGGCTTCTCTGGATACCATGGGATTAACAGGCAATGGACGGTAGCCATGCCTCGTCTTGCCTGCCACGTTAGGAGAGACTTTCATTTTGGAAATGTCGACCATTGGCACTGAGAATGGGTCATGCAGGAGAAGCTTGGAGAGGGAGAGCCCACGGATTTCAGGCTGCTCCCATGGCTAAGTTACAGTGCTGAGTCCTTCCCACACTTTTAAAAGTCTTTTCAGGAAAAAGAAACATCAGTGGCAGAAACACAAGCTCTGCAAATTAAAATATAGCTACAAAATTATCTTCTTTGCATTTTAAAGCAAATTACAGAATCATTCAACTAATTTCAACAATGAAAGGAATGTAGATCCAGTCAAAATTACACAGGCATGGACGCTGGTGACAATACCTAAAATTAGATTCTGGGTGGCAGCTCCTGCAAAAATAAATGCAAAGTGATTGCTCATCAGAAAATACATACGTTTCTATGTGGAACTCTCTGGCCTGGGATAAATTCTTCCAACAAAGTGACTACTCAAGCATTTACCAACCTGCTTTAGGAAATACTGCAAGCTAATGTTTCTTGTCCAAAAATGCGCATGCAGCACAGATAAGGGTAGAAATGGGACAGCAACATCAGAGACTTGAACTGTCTGAAAAGCCTATACAGTAAATGAAGTGCTATGAGAACAGCCCACAGCAGGACTAAGAACCAGGCACCTGTGGTAACTAGAGGGTCTACAAGGAGCACGCATTATGAAACTACTGAAAATCTAATAAAAGCACCATGTGCTTTTCAATATCTAAACACAATGGGTCTAATGCTTTGGAATTTTTGAATGAAATGCACTAAATAGAATCTTCTGCGAATGAATGAGAGATCTAAGATTTGCCTCTCCCTCGTAAAGGAACTATGAGATATATTCATGCATCTGAGGATAAAATATTTCCTTTACTGAGCACTGTTTGCTTTTACAATTTTATTATCAATCCCCACTAAATGGCCACCAGATTCTACAGCAGTTCTCAACCAGGGGCAATGTCTGGAGACATTTTTTGGTTGTCACAATTGAGAGGGTATTACTGGCCCCTAGTGGGTAAGGGCCAGGGGTGCTGCTAAACTTATCCTCCAAAGCACAACCCCCCACAAAATAGAATTATCTGGTGCAAAATGTCAGTTGTGCCAAGTTAGAAAGCATGATCAACACACAATCCAGCAAGGCTACCCTTAGGTACTTAATTAACCAAGATAAAGGAAAACATTCATCCATGAATGAACAGCCAGATAAAGAGATACATTAGATGTATTAGATCTCATGTTCATTAGATTCTGAGCATAGGAACTTCTGTCCCCATGGAGTTTGGGGTATGCTATTCTCCCAGCACATGGAAGAGTTCTAATTCACCAAGCTGGAAGCTCTCTAAAACCCGTCCCTTTGGGTTTTTATGGAGACTTCATTACATAGGCACAATTGATTAAATCATTGGCCACTGGTGATCACTTCAATCTTTAACCCCTCTCCCCTCCCTGGTAGTCAGAAGGTAAGGCTGAAAGTTCAACCTCTAATCACAAGGTTGGTTTTCCTGGCAACTAGACTTCATCCTTAGGTAATCTAGGGACTTTCCAAAAATCACCTCATTAACAAACCTAGATGCGGCTGAAAGAGATTTATTATGAATAACAAAAGAAACCTGTATCTCTCTGATCACTTAGGAAATTCCTAGGATTTTTAGGAGATTTGTGCCAGGAATTGGGATGAAGACCAAATACATATATTCCTTATTATAATTCAGAACATCATAGGACTTGCCCATGAATTGTTCAATATTCACGTTCCCAGTTGAGGTCCGATAAAGGTGATTCAAGCTCATAAACAAATGTCCTTTTTGTGGTATATTTAGCACCATATTTTTTGCAATTTTGTGCTTTTTTTGTTGGTGGTTTCACTGTTTTAAATAACCCCCAAGCATAGAGCTGAAGTGCTGTCTAACATTCCTAGGTGCAAGAAAGCTGTGATATGCCTTCCAGAGAAGATATGCATGTTAAATAAGCTTCATTCGGTCTGGAGTTAGAGCACTGGCCATGAGCTCAATGTTAATGAACCAACAATACATACTAAATAAGGTGTCTTTAAACAAAAACACACACAAAAACAAGGTTATGTATTGATGGGTTGATGAAAGTGTTGTGACCAGAGAGGCTTGTAGGAACTTAACACTGTATTTCCCTGAGGTTCAATATTTGCAAATTCCATATTCATGGCAACTTTATAGAACCTAACTACCATGAATAATGAGAACTGACAGTATACATGGGTCTTTCACTAGACTCTATTACACTTGCATTTCTATCTCTGTGTTAGCGTCTGCTTCCCAAAGAGCTACAGTTTAGCTCTCCATTTATTTAGGTGTTCTTTAATTTCCCTTAGTAATCTTTTTTATAGCTTTCAGAGTATAATTCTTGCAATTTTATCAATAAGCACTTTGTGATTTTGATGCTATTGTGAACTGCATACATATACAAGACTGTTACATACTTCTGATCACTTGCTAAAGACAATTTTTTTTAAATCATTTTAAAACATAACACTACATCTCCGGCAATTTTATTCATCCTGAATTCTACTTGGGCTGATAGTAACATAGCCTCTCAAGCTTTCTTTAGGTTAATATTTGCATAAATTTTTCATCCTTTTACTTTGCCTATCTCTCTAAATACAAAGCATGTAGACAGCATATGGTTCCTCTCTGCTTTTATTATATCCACTCTAACAATCTCAGCCTTTTAATTAGGGTGTTTAGACCATTTCATTTAATGTAATTATAAAATCACATAAATTTAATATTAAGTGTATATTTCATTAGTCTTTGGTTTAAGTATATCATCTTGATAGTTGTTCTCTATGTCCCTGCCCATTCTTTGTTCCTTTTTTCCCCTCTTTTCCGGCCTTCTTTTGTATTAATTCAATCTTTCTTGTATTTTTTTTCTCATTATTAGCTTATTTGTTACACCTCCATTTAATTTTTAAGCAGCTGCTCTTGAGTTTACAATATACATTATTATTATGGTCTGTCATAAAGTAATATATCACTCTACTTCTAATGTAAGAGCTTTGCAACAGTAACCTCTATTCCCCCTTCAGTCTGTTATACTATTGTTGTCATTTCGTCTTTTATGTGTGTTAGGAACACTTCAATAATTTGTTGTCTTTTTTGCTTTATTTATTTATTTATTTATTTATTTATTTAAGTTTATTTATTTGAGAGAGAGGGAGAGAGCATGCGTACAAATGGAGGGAGGGGCAGAGGGAGCAGACTCCCCGCTGAGCAGGGAGCCTACGGCAGGGCAGATCCCAGAACCCTAAGATCATGACCTGAGCTGAAGGCAGATGCTTACCCGACAGAGCCACCCAGGTGCCCTGGAAAGTCACTTGTTAATTCTGCAGCATTTTAGCCCTAGAACAGCCTCTCTGTCATCTAATTTTACCTCCTCCTTTCTTGGAGCGACAGAAGGATTTGCTTTGATATTTGTATATACTGCAAAATGACCACCACAAGTCCAATGAATATCGGTCACCATAAATAAAGAATGGTTTTGTGATCAGAACTTTTAAAAGTTTTGAGGAAAGTAAATCTTAAGTATGCAATACAGCACTATTAACTGTAGTCACCCAGGCTGTACATTACATCCATGTGACTTACTTATTTTATAACTGGAAGTTTGCATCTTTTGACTCCCTTCATCCATTTCACCCACTCCCATCTCAGCTCTGGCAACCACCAACCTGTTCTCTGTACCTATGAGCTTATTTCTTGGTTTTGATTTTAAAATTCCACATAAAAGTGAGCTGATATAATATTTGTCCCTCTCTGTCTGACTTATTTCACTTAGCATCATGCCCTCAAGGTCCATCCATGTTGTTGCAAATGGCAAAATTTAATCCTTTATTTATGGGTGAGTAATATTCCATGTTGTGTGTGTGTGTGTGTGTGTGTGTGTGTGTATTCTTTATCCATTCATCTGTCAAAGGAGATTTAGATTGTTTCCACATTTGGGCTATTATAAATAATACTGTAATGTACATGGGGGTACATATATTTTTCTGAGTTAGTGTCTTCTCTTGAATAAATACTCAGAAGTGGAATTGCTGAATCATATGGTAGTTTTATCTTTAATTTTTTCAGGAACCTCCATACTGTTTTCCATAGTGGCTGCACCAATTCACATTCCCACCAACAGTGCACAAGGGTTTCCTTTTCTCTACATCCTTTTCAACACTTTTATTTCTTGTCTCCTTGATGACAGCCATTCTAACAGGTGTGTATTGGTAATCGTTTCAATGTTTTTCTTTCTTCAAAGGTGAAATTTGTTACCTGTGGATCAGGTTTAACCTTCCAAGGCTTAAAACTAATGTTTGTTAGGGTGGGTCCAATGTAGGCTTTACTCTGGCGATATTTTAGCCTTATTACTAAGGCATGACTTTTCTGGTGACTCTACTTAATGTTCTGGTTTTTTAATGAGATTTCTCCATTATGGCTTGGGAGAATTCAAATGTACCTCTGCCCTATGAGAGCTCTGGGAATTGTTCAGTTTATAGCTCCATGGAAATTTTTATTTGCATGGCCTTGTGGAGTTTTCACATTATGTATGCAAGGATTAGTATTCAGCCAAAGACTCAAGGGGCTCTCTCTGCAGATTTCTGGAACTCTTTCTCCGAATGCCTCCATTCTATATTCTGCCTTGCAAATTCAAGCTCCCTAGGCCTCTCCAAACAGTTTCTCTTTCCCCTCATCTCAGCAAGACTTGTAAGTTCTGCCTGAAGCTACCTCTCTGTACTGTAGTCCGGAAAGCACCTTTGCATATAAATCTGAAGGGAATATGCAGTAGTCACCTAATTTATTTTCCTTCTCATGAACTCACAATTCTGAATGGACTATTTCCCCATATCTGAAAATAGTTTATTTTTTTACATATTTTGTGCCATTTTCTATTTGTTCATGGCAGATGAACAAATTCTATGCCATTTATTACTGTATCAGAGGAACTAGACTAATCATGCAAAAAAACAAATCTGGTGATGTCACTCTCTAGCTTAAAATCTTTCAAAGCTGACTACATATTTTATTTTCTATAATGGTATATTTTTGAAGTGCTAAAATGTTCATCAGAAGGGGGTCCTATGATAATAGACATAAAGCAGGATGGTCACAGGAAACTGGGGACCTCTGTCCTTGTCATACACCTTGGCTTAGCTTCTAGGGTCTCACTACACAGCCCCCTCCCTCATTTTCCACCAAATTTTACTCCTTCCACTTTAATAGTTTGACAGCTCTCTTTCCTCCATTTATGGTACGTCTCCTATCTTGTCCATCTAGTAAATTCCTCTTCCTTCCTTCAGGTAGCAAAAACATTATCTTCCTCTATGTCTGTGTAGTGCTGTACTTCATTTAGCACGTATCTCATGGAGTTCTGTTAATTTGTTTACATTTTGCCTCTTATAAACTAGGTTTTTGAAAAAGTGAAAAATCAAGAAGTATGTTTTAGAAAATTAATCCAGAAGCAGTATTTGTTAAAAATTGGATAAAGGATATGTGATAGAGACAATTTAGAGGATTGTTTCATTTAATGTCAACCTTCAACACTAAAGAAGCCCAAAGTCCTCTTAACATCAAATCATTCTATTTTTCTTGTTAGATTCTCAACTATAGTCAAAACCTATTCAGATAATCAGAATTTTTAAATATGACACTCTCAGTATGGAGTTTCTCTGTATTTTATGATCTAAGCAAACCTGCCAAAATTTGGTGAATTTCAATGTTGGGAAAATACCTGCAATTTTCCAACTTAACTATATTGAATATCCTACTGCAGTACCCATTGCAACTGACATATATAAACACACTGTGCTCATAATCACATTATTTGACTCAAAATTCTGCAGCTTAATATTGTGTCATAATTTCTTTCTCCTTTTCAGGGAACTGTAGGCTTCCAGTTATGGAATGAATGTCATGGTGTCACAGAGATAAAAGGTACAGCATAAGGAATATAGTCGATAGTACTGTAATAGCCTCATATGGTGACAGATGGTAGCTATACTTGTGGTAAGCATAGTAGAATTTACAGATTGTCAAATCACTATGTTGTACACCTGAAGCTAATGTAACACTGTGAGTCAACTACACTTTAAAAAAGGAACAAAAAACAACAAGATAGATTTTAATTCAAAAAGTTTCCTATTTGGCATAAATACACGAAACAGAAGTTTTCAAGACACATGTTAGGCAACCAATGACACTGATTCTCAGGAGATAGATAACTAACAAGGCAAACTATACTATCACCCCAGCTTACTGCATTGAGAGTTGCCAGGCTATGGTACAGAAAAGGGAATCCAGGTAGAGCCCAGTGGACACTCTGAGATGAGTCTGGAAGAGCAAGTTGACTAGAGTTTGCAGAACAAAATAACAGAGAGATTTCTGCACAGAGAGAATCGGGAGATCTGCAGATGGTCCCTCTGAGTATTCAACAGGGTCGTGAGTAGCACAGGAGGAAACAAATTGGGGCTAGGAAAAGAATCGTCTGAAAGGATTAAAGAAGACATCAGGTGCTCACCCAAGGCCTGAAGCAGTAATTGTTTTCACCAGCTAGAGTAGAAAACCACATAAATGATGGGGCAGTGGGTAGAGAACTTGAAAGAACCTTGCCTTAGTAGTAGGCAATAGACTAAATGCTGCTCTTTTCTCACCTAACATTGTTAAAATAAGACCCCAAATGATCAAGTTGCTTCCAATCAACTTAAACGCACCCCAAAACAAGGCTCAAGACTTATAGAAATACAAAAAGGCAGAATTCTCACCGCTTGACAACCTACCAAATATTACCAGACCTAAAGAAGCAAGAAGATACAACCCATAGTGAAAAGAACAATCAATCAAAACCAACTCGAACTGACACAGATGTTAAAATAAGTATATGAGGATAAATTAAACAGTTATTATAATTTTAATTTATATGGCCAAAAAGGTAAGGAGAGACATAGAAGATACAGAGATGACCCAAATCAAACTTCTAGACATGAAAACTACAATGTATGAGACAAAAATATACACTGAATGCAATTAATGGCAGAATAGAGATTATAGAAGTAAAGACGAATGAACTTGAAGACAGAGCACAAAATAAAACACAGAGGGGGGAAAAATAGTTAAAAACAAACAAACAAACAAAAAAACCAAGAGTGTCATTGAACTGTAGGATAACTTAATGTGTGTCCTAATGTACATGAAATTTGAGTCCCTAAAGGAGAACAGGGGTATGGGGAAAATATCTGAAGAAGTAATAAAAGAAAAAAAATTCAAACTGGATAAAAATTATAAACCTGTAGATTCAGGAAACTCAAAGAACTCTAAGCACGAGAACCATGAAGAAAGCCATGTGAAGATACAGTATAAAGAAATTGCTCAAAATCAGCAATAAAGAGAAAAAATTAAAAGCAGCCAGAGTAAAACGAAATGAAGATAAAGATTACAACAAATTTCTTATTGGAAACAATGTAGGTGCGAAGACAGTAGAGCAAAATCTTTAAAATATGGAAAGAAAATATACACCAGCCCAGTGATACATAAGCAGCAAAAATATCTGTAAAAGGGCGACTGGGTGGCTCAGTGGGTTAAAGCCTCTGCCTTCGGCTCAGCTCAGGTCATGATCTCAGGGTCCTGGGATGGAGGCCCATATCGGGCTCCCTGCTCAGCAAGGAGCCTGCTTCCCCCTTTCTCTCTGCCTGCCTCTGCCTACTTGTGATCTCTCTCTCTGTCAAATAAATAAATAAAATCTTTAAAAAAATCTGTAAAATACTAGGGTAAAATAATGACATTTTCAAATACACAAATGCTGAAAAATTCATTATCAGCAGATCTGCACTATAAGAAATGTTAAAGGAAATCCTTCAGGCAGAAGGAAAATGCTACCAGATGGAAATGTAGATATATTCAAAGGAGTAAAGAGAACTGGAAATGGTAACCACAGAGGTAAGCATAAAAAGATATATTTAATTATTTAAATGCATTTAAAATACAGTTGGCTATTTAAACAACAATATTAGTTTATGAGGAGTTTATAACATAAAGAAGTAAATATATATATGCCAACAATAGCATACAGGTGGCTAGGAGGGAAAAATGAAAGCATCCTGTTGCAGAGTTCCCAGATTGTATGGGAAATGGGATAATGTTGCTGGAAAACATACTGTAGTAAGTTAAAAGTGTCTGTTATAAACCCTAAAGTAACCACTGAGAGAACAAAACAAAGAGTCATAGTTACTAAGCCAACAAGTAAATAAAGTGGAATAATGAAGCAACTCAACACAAAAGAAGGCAGAAAAGGAGAGAAGAGAAACAAAGGAAAGATAGAATGAATAGAAAATAGCAGGACAAGACTTAATCTTAACCATATCAATAATCACATTAAATGCAAACATTTTCAAGTCTAAATTAAAAGACAAACATTGTGAGACTGCATAAAAAGTCAAACCCAATTACATACTCCTTATAAAAACCACACTTAAAATATAAAAAACCAAATTAAAACAAAATGATAGAAATAGAAATTACATACAAACATGAATTTAAAAAGGTTAGAATGGCTATATTAATATCAAAGTATATCTCAGTGTAACCAGGGATAAAGAGATTGTATCATGTTCAAGGAATCAATCTATCAATAGGACATTACAGTCTAAATGCTCACACCTCCCACACAGGGTTTCAAAATCCATGAAGTAAAACCGATACAACAGTAAGGAGAAATGGACAAACCCATAATTATCTTCAGATTTCAATAGCCCTCCCTTAGTAATTCACAGAATAAGTAGGAAGAAAATCAGTCATAATGCAGTCTTGAACAGCAACACTACGACATGATGGTTTATGTAGAAAATCTAATGGAATCCACAAAAAAGCTACTAAAATTAATAAGTTAGTTTCACAATACTTCAGAGTGTAAGATCAGTAGAGATTAATTGTATACCTATATGTTAGCAACTAACAAATATAAATCGAAATTAAAAAAGAAATGTCATGTACAGTAGTATAAAAAATATGAACTACTTAGGGATAAATCTGACAAAAGATGTTCATGCCCTATACACTAAAAATTCTAAACATTGAAGGGAGAAATTAGATGAGATTTAAATGAATGGAGATATATACTGTGTCTGTGGATTGGAAGAATCAATACTGTTAAGATATTGGTTCTTTCCAGATTGATCTGTAGATTCAATACAGTCCCAATAAAAATCCCACAGGCTTTTTTTGTTTTTTTTTTTTGGTAGAAATTGATGAGCTGATTCTAAAGTTCATGTGGAAATGCAAAGGTGTAAAAATAACCAAAACAACTTAGAAAAAACAAGAATGTAATTGAAGAACTAACATTACCTGCTAGAAAATCTTATTATAGAGCCACAGTGACCAAGAGAGTGTGATATTGGTGTAAAGATTGATATATAGGGACAAAATAAAGAATCCAGAAGTAGATCACACTTATATGGACAATTGATTTTCAGCAAAAGTGCAAAGGCAATTCAACTGAGAAAGGATAGCATTTGCAAACATCTGTGCTCAAACAATTGGATATCCACGTGTAAAAACTGAACTTCCATCCCTCCACACTTAAACTGCAAACTAAAACCTCAAACAGCAAAAGTTAAAAATATTAGCAAAAAGTCTTTGTGATCTTAAATTAGGGAAAGATTTTGTAGTTATGACACTAAAAATATCCATAAAGAAAAACAATTAATAAATTGGACTTCATCAAAATTAATTTTCAGAAAACCTAACAGTGTCATCTTTGAAAGACACTGTTAAAGAGAATGTGAAGACAAGCCCCATACTAACAGAAAATATTTGCAAGGATGTATCTGCAAAGTATGTAAAAGATTTGTATATAAAATATATATAAAGAAATTTCAAAATGCAATAATAAAAACAATTAAAAAGGACAAAAGTTTTAGATACTTCAGCAAAGAAGATGTATGGATGAAAATAAGTGTGTAAAGAGAAACTTGAGATAATTAGTCATTGAGGTCACAAAAATGAAAACCATAATAAGATACCATTGCACACATTAGAATGTTTAGAATTAAAAAGACCAGGTATTTGCAAGGATGTAGAGGAACCACAATTCTTATATAATGCTGGTGGAGATGAAAAATGGTATAAGCACTTTGGAGAACAGTTTGGTAGGTTTTTTTTAAAAAAGCTAAACATACTTCTATCATTTGATTCAAACATTCCACTGGTAGGTATTTACTCCAGAGAAAAGAAAGCATAATTTCACACACAGACTTTTTCTACATTCTAAACATGTGCACAAATATTTATAACAGACTTATTTGTGCTAGCCAAGAAAAGGAAACAAATGAAATGTCCTGTGAAAGTGAATGGATTAACAAGTGGTGGTATATCCATACAGTGGAATACTACTTAACCATAAAAAAGAATGAGCATGAACTACGGATGAATCTCAAAATAATTATGCAGACTGAAAAAAGGCAAGAAAGAATACATATTATATGATTACATTTATATTAAAGTGTAAAAAAATACAAACTCCTCTATGATGACAGAAAGCAGACAAGGGGTGGCCTGGGGATGGGGGGGACATTCAAGGGTAAGGGATGAATGACAAAGGAGTCCAAGAAAAATTTGAGGTGTGATAGATATGTTCATTATCTTGATTATGGTGATGTTTTCACAGGTATCTTGAGCTTTTCTTCATGCACTTATGTGAAAACTTATCAAGCTGCCATTCTATATATGTGCAATTCATTGTATGTCAATTTTACTTCATGAAGAAATGCACAACTAATATTTCCTATTTCCTTGAAAATCTACTCAGTTTAGACTTTATACATGTAATCCTTTCTGTAAGCTCCTAGCAGGGTTTCTTTCAGCAAAACCAGCGAGACAACTTTGAGAAACTTTTCAGAAATTTCAACGTATGTTGAAATTACTTCTTAAAATTGTACAGACTACTTTTTTTTCTAAATTTCATCCAACTATGCTACCAGTTATTTTCTCATGTTTTCCTGAACCTGGTCTTCAATGTCAAGGATTTTAGTGATTGTGGATACTTACAGTCAAGAAAGTGAAGCTGCTGGGACCACTAATTGGAAAGGTGGAAGTGATCCCTCAGAGTAAGGCAGCTACTGACCAAGCAGGGGACTCAGGGGCAGGGAGCAAAAAGTTCCTGTCACCGAAACACAGGGCCTGTATTTCCTTCCTTCAGGATAATCTGGATGGAGGAGTCATCCAGATCCTGCTCTGTTAGAAAGTTTTTTTTACCAACTATGCTCCTTTCCTAACGTCTAGTTACAGGATCTCTCATTTTCACTCATCCCCTTGAGTCCCAGCTCTTCACGTGTTTGCCTGTGACCAGAAAAGTATAAACTGTGAACACAGATGCTATAGCATGAGTACTTTTATAAAAGTGTAGGATGGTTCTCTATATTATCTCAAGTCGTTAATTAGCCAAATTCTGTAAGTCAATCCTTTTGCAACTCTTCCCGTAACTATCTTCCTCAGAACTATCTCCTTTGTTAAATACATGCTTATACAGGTTTTTACATGTGTATTATGTATCAATTATCATATAATTACATAATTACTGTAATCGGATTTAACTGCATAATTAGAATGTGTAATTACATAATTAAAACATGTAATTACCAAGTTTAAAAGTTATGGAAATTATTTTTTTAAATGAATAATGCATGTACGAGTAGGCAACTGTTGAAGTTCACATCTTAGGACTTCTAAAAATCATTTTAATTGAAAACAGAATTTAAAATCCAGTGGCCAGTTATTTCACTTGATGTACTGGATACTTTAAAAATTTTAATGGATTTTTATTTTGTTAAAATAGAGCTCTGCATCTGAGTGCAGGATAAAGAGACAAAAAAAAAAAAAAAGACAGCTCTTGTTAAGTGTACCATTAGGTCTGACTGCATTATTAACCTATTCCCACAGATATATTAAAAGTTTCCTTAATGTAATTGACTGTACATAATAAGCAGTGATGACTCGCATGAAAGTCATTACCCAGCTGGTGTTTCGGTGCATCTAGGAAACCATGTACTCCATTTCCCCCCACCACCCCCAAAATCTATGCTTGGTCTCAAAGGTGTAATGTTACTTTTAAAATAAATGTCGATTATATATCTGCTTCATAATAAGAGAAATCCACCTCTATTTATATGGCTTTCACTTAAAGAATAAAAATTTTTTTAAAGTTAGAAGCATTTTACATCATTGGTATTACGATAATAATTCAACTATGCCAGCGATGGGAAAGAGGAATCAGATATGTTCTCTGGTCTTATGTTGTTCAGACAGACACACAAGCCAATAAACCAAACACAGAGAAGGCGGGAAGGAATAGCTTTTGAAACTCTTTTTTTAATCTACTAAATCATAATTTGGTGCCGGAGGAAACAATCCTCATCCCTCTAAACCAGTAACTGATCTTTGATTTTTCTGATCCGTATCAACCCACCAGTTGATTACTTCTGTGTAGGAAAATCTCTGCTCTTCTTCAGGCCTGTGACATTTCATACAGACTTCATAATAAAGCACGTATCCTATAATCTCATAATTATGTATATGTCGGCTGCTTCTTTAGAATGTAAGTTCCAGGAGGGAAATTGCTCAGTGTAGGAAACATTTTCTCACATGTGTTAATGCCTGCAGGGGTATCCTCTCTACACATACATGTGCACACACACAACAAAGTAATTCACCTGCCCTTTTCATGAAAGCAGAATATGTGTCTCTTGACAACACACATAACCAGCATATCTTTCAAAACCCAACAGTTTAAATTGCAAATATTCATAAAGATCACTGTCAAACGACAACTTATTCTTGGACCAAAAAAGGAAACACATGCCAAAATAAAGAATATGCCTCACAGAGATGGCAGGAAAAAAATGAGAATAGTTATATAGTCAACCACAGCCTGGTTTTAAGAGGAGCCATTTCTGTAGCCTGCTCTGTCACTGATCATCTTCTGAGTTCATCTGCATCAGATTAACGCTCCATTCATCCATTAATTCCTCCCATCAACATTTATGGAGCTGCTTTCTGTCTAGTGTATGTGAAGTGGTGTGCTGTGTATAGAAGGTGCAATAAGGGGCAAGAAATAACCTCATGGAGTTCACGTTCCCAGGATGGGACAGACACAGGAGCAAATGTAACAGTGTATGTGCTCAGCCCTGTGATGACAGTGTGGGGACCTCAGGTGTCTGGGGGAGGATAAGTACTCCTTGGCAGAGTCAACGTAGTGCACTGGGGATCTAGCTCCCTATGTGTTTCTTCTAGATAGCCACTCTACATATAATGGGGGTAATCCAAGTTGAACTCATATGATAGAGCAAGTAACTCAGAACAACCCCAATGTCTCCGAACCTGGAGTGGATCTGCTAGTCTCGGAGGAGTCCCATTGCCTCCCACATATACCTGTCTCCACCCACCCCACCCTTGCTCCAAACAGAAATTCACAAGCATTACCCTATGACCCAGCAATTGAACTACTGGGTATTTACCCTAAAGATACAAATGTAGTGATCCGAAGAGGCACATGCACCCAAATGTTTATAGCAGCAATGTCCACAATAGCCAAACTATGGAAAGAACCTAGATGTCCATCAACAGATGAATGGATAAAGAAGATATGGTGTGTGTGTGTGTGTGTGTGTGTGTGTGTGTGTGTGTGTGTAATGGAATACTATACAGCCATAAAAACCCCAAATCTTGCCATTTGCAGTGACATGAATGGAACTAGAGGGTATTAGGCTAAGCAAAATAAGTCCATCAGAGAACGACAATTACCAGATGATCTCTCTGATATGAGGAGTTTGAGAGGCAGGGCAGAGGGTCATGGGGGAAGGGAGGTAAAAATGAAACAAGATGGGACCGGGGAGGGAAACAAACCAAAAGAGACTCTTAATCTCAGGAAACAAACTGAGGGGTGCTGGAAGGGAGGGTGGGGGAAGGAATAGGGTGGCTGTGTTATGGACATTGGGGAGGTTATGTTCTATGGTGAGTGCTGTGAATTGTGTAAGACTGATGATTCATGGACCTGTAACCCTGAAGCAAATAATACATTATATGTTAATTAAAAAAAGAGAAATTCACAAGCATTATTCTTAATGTATCTTTGCTGGGAAATAAAGTAGTAGGCTGGGGTCCAGCAGACAGCCTGGCAAATAGTATGCATTCCAGGCTGAATGCTGAATCCATAAATTACATTGCTATTACTTATAATCCATGGTATAATACCTGTGAGTGGTTTTTTTCAATATTTTTTTCCTTATTTTTTCATCATTTCTGAAGGAAGGGACATACCACTGAACTAGGGTAGTACATGGAAATCTTCTGGTTTATCATGGTTCATGGACTTGATCATGACCTCAGGAGTTTATCAGAGCCATGTTTAAGGCCTCAAAGCTCCACTGAGGTTTGGACACTGAGGCCTGAGAATGGGGATGTAAATCTTAGCCTAATTCCCAAACATTCCTTGCTTTGTGTGGCACTACTGGCATGACTAGGCCTCCTTTTTGCATTCGTCAGTGAATTCTGATAGAAGGCCACTACTGACACGTCTATGAACTGAAACTTATCACCCAGTAATGTAAATTTGGTTCATCAGATTAGTAGGTGTCACCTTAGAAATGAGGAATTAGGATTCTGGGTGGAAGGGGATAGAGCACAGTACAGGTAAGATAAAATGGCTTAGTTTTTTGATTGCTGCATGGTTGGTTGGTTCCTGAAGTACTGTAAGATCACAGAATTTCCAGTCTCAGGGCTCTGGACCAGCCATGACCCTAATGCATGAATCCCTACCAAACACCCAGTTTCTGTTCTGCCTTGGACAGGAAAATGCTATGCTCCCAAAAAGAGAATTCGTTTTCTGATATCTTAGTTTCTAGGTCCTTCCTGATAGGCCCCAAACTACAAATTCTACTCCTTGGTCTTGTTTTTTCACGCTGACGTCAGAAGAACCAATGTAATCATCTGCTGCTGTGGTGTGAGGCCTAAAATTAAGATACAATATTATGTGTTGCCGTGACATCTGGTGATAGGCCTCACGTGGTCTAACCACAAATCCCCCATGTACTCTGCCCCTGTGGCTAAGGTCCCCTAGTCAAACAACCTCCTTATCAAGAGGAATAGGCATAGTTCCTGCTCATCCCTGAGTAGTGGACTGAGTTCCCTGCCAGCCTGCAGAATTATTCAAACAAGTCAATCTCATCCCTGTGGGGGTCGGGGGACACCATGCCCTCCTGTTCCTATGAAGCCTGCTTTTCACCACCCCTGCTGGTTCACTCTGTCCCAGGCTGTGGTCCCGGGTGGCCCTGCATCCTCATCTGCTGCGCTGTGAGTGCATGAAACTAATAAACTGCTGTTGAGCTCATCTGTCCAGTGTCAGGTGTCATGTGTTCAGCTGTCCCCATTTCCCTGGGAGGGGAACCCCTCCCTCAGCCATGGGGTGAAGTAGAGACAGTCGAAGCAGCTATACATGAGTAGGAGGCCTGATGGACCTGGGAAGAGTCGGCATAACAGAGGCCAGAAGAACTCGATTTCATGCAAATTTAAAAGTCACATTTCCTCACACATCCCATTTCTCTAAATACCACTCCTGAGTTTTCTTAAGTGACTGTGGATATGGCTGCTGATGTAGCACTAGGTTAGGAAATAAAACAAGTGAAGAGAGGTGGAAAACATGAGTCACAGTCAAACAAAGAAATATTCTGGGGTCTCAAGACCATCGGTGACAGGACGTATATTCTGGAAATATATTCTAGAAAATGTGTAATTATGCATTTAATTCACCAGCAGATTCCATCCACATCTCACTCTAGTTCACTGGATATCGCACCTCAGGGCACCAAAACTCTACCTGTCTCTGTATGAAAACAAAGAGTGATGAACAAGAAAACTAGTGATTAGCACTGATGTATGTGTTCAAGTTACAGAAGCAAATCTGTCTCCCCTCCCCCATCCCATGCCAAGTTAATGGATGAACCTCAATCAATACACTCAGGAAAGACCACAGAATCAATAACAGGGCTAATTTAACAGAATTAAGAAGTGGCGTTTTTTTTTTTTAAACAAAAAAGCAGACACACTGGCAATAACCACATTCTTAATGTTGCCTAGCAACAAGATATAAAAATGATGTACAATGTCAGTAACTTATTTTCACGTAGAAAAACAGCCCCCTGCCTTGGCAATGCTGTAATGTACTTTTCTCCAACTAGAACTCCACTGAGACTATTAACACTACCATTTTCCATAATATACTCTGTTAAACAATCATGTGTTTTAGTGCATTAAAACACTGAATTTACTTAATGACTACTCAGTGAAGCAGCAGCTACAGAAAAGGGAGGAGTTTTTCTGTTTCCATTTTAAGCTCACAGGTTCATTCCCTGGCCAGGAGAATTCAATAGACAGCAAACGTAATGAATCCAAGCATTGGAATTCATGTATAAAAGGGGAGAGAACAGGACAAGGAGTGGTCTTGTGTGTGTTTTAAAGGGAAAGCCGACAAATGAAGATAAACGGTAGTATTAATGCTTCTTGGTGGTTTTTAATTTTTTTCTCTGGAATGTGAAAGAAGTTTCTGGAAGGTAAAGCCTTTGAGGTTCCAAGGTATGTCCCTGGCCACATGGGCAAGCCCTCAATGCAGGGGACCCTCACTCCTAAGACAGCTACTGCTCCGGCAGGTGGGAAAGGGAGCAGGTCTTCCCCGAGCTGGGGCTTGACATATATTATCTCATTTCATCTTCCTATGACTTCATTTAATAGAAGCAGAAAATAGGCTCAATGAGATTAAGTGATTTACCCAGAGTTGCTCAGCTAGTAAGTGGTAAAGCTAGGATTCAAAAGCAGATCTATTTTCTCAAAGCCACTGCTCATCTTTGCCCCATTTGGCTGTTACTGAGCTCCTGCTGTGGGGGATGTTCTGGGATTGCTGCCCCTTAGTACCAAAGTGTGAAGGAGGAAACCCATTTCCCCAAAAGGAGCAAACAAACAAATAAACAAACAAAAACCAAACTTTCCTGATAAGCCTCCAATCACACTCCCCTGTATTTTTGTGTACATTTGTTAACTTACATGCTCCCAGGGTTTTTGGCAAGTTTCTTACTCACTGTTATGTGGGATCATTAACTCCTTACTTTGGGGCCAGAGAATACATAAAAACAAAAACAAAAACAGAAACCTAACAAACTATTTTCTGCTGAATAGAGCATCTCATTTAGGAGACCTTGGGTAAGTATTGCTGGGCAACTTGTGGGACAAAGGACAGTCAGTTTTATGACATCTTTGCAGAAATGGATCTATCATAGTCATCACCTGTGCTGGAATACAGTAAGTGCTCAATACTATGTATAAGGTCAACTCATGAATTTCAGGGTTTCCCTCGTAGGCTGATTGACCAGTGATTTTTACTCAGAATCCTCTGGAGCTTGAATCAATACTGGAACCTGTAAAACAGCCTGAGATGAGCAAAATGATCCATTATCACTGGATGTGAATCTGAAGTGGAGTGTATTGTTTAGTGGGAAGGGCAGGCGATTACAGGTGAAGACTACCTGAAGGCAGCTGAGCATCCTCCTGGTTGCTATGCAACCCCAGACCAGGCCCTCGTCTTACCTGGCATCTCTAACCTCACCTGTCTCCTCATCTAGGAAATACTCACAGCACACTGTCTGGTAGTCAACAAGCATTTATGGAATACCCACAGGGCACAAAGCAATAAACTTACCACTTATTTAAGCCAGGAAAAAAAGCTAAAGCAAAGCAGAGGATTAGGCCAAATATCTGGGCAAACGAGGCACAAGTATAAGTTTTAGACTCTGAAATCCTCCAGGCAATTGTGGCCCTATGCAGTGGAGGCTTTGGGGCATTTTTAATTAGTATCTGAATAATCTTGTCTACTGACTTTAGTCCGAATGTGTGTGTGTGTGTGTGTGTGTTTGTGTGTGTGTGTTGGTTTTCTATTACTGCTATAAACAAATCATCTCCAAATTTAGTGGCTTAAAACAACACAAATTTAAGATCTCACAGTTCAGAATCTTAGAAGTACAGATGGGCTAAAATCAGGCAGGGCTGTGTTGTGTTCTGGAAGCTCTGGTGGAAAATCTGTTCTTTGTCCCCTCTGGCTTTAAGAAACTGCCCATGTTCCTTGGCTTGTGGTCCTTTCTTCCATCTTCCAAGCTAGCCATGTCAATTCCTACTCTCACCTCTACTCATGTAGGACCTTAGTGATTACATTCGACCCACCCGAATAATACAGAAAAATCTCCACATCACAAGGTCAGCTGATTAGCAACCTTAATTCCATTTGTAACCTTAATTCCTCTTTACCATATAACCTGACACAGTCACATGTTTTCAGGATTAGGACATTGGTGGGGGGCATTATTCTGCCTACCACAGTGTGTGTTTGTGAGTAATTACTTATCTATCAAGAGCAATGGTGGGTTATAAATTTTATGGTTATAGCTTAGGAACCCATATAAGACTATTATATTCACAGCTTTATGTTCTAAGGAAGGTAATATATACATAAAATATTAACCCTACAATCAAAAAGAACCCTGGCATTTATAACACCATTTATGGTTTACAAAGCACTTTGACATGTATATTTTTTTATTAGACCCACATAACTACTTTGCAGGGCACACAAGGAAAGCAGTGTTATCTCTGATTTATAGATGCATAAACTGAGGCACAGAGGGATTTCCTTAAGGCCACGAAATCAGATTCAAACCCAGGTATGCAGAGTTCTAGTCCAGTGTTCTTTCTATTACCCATACTGTGAAGCCCTCACGGCATGCATCCTATCAACATATATTGCCCAGAGAAGTAGTAAGAGAGCTTGTTTCTAATCTACAGGAGGAAAAATGGATGTGTGGTTGTTCGGAAACTTAATGAAGAACGCAAAGCATGCCTCATGGACCTGAGGAGATTCTCTCCCCAACAGTTCAGAGCTGACCCCTGATGTGTGCTGGGGACAGTGACACAATAATGGACAGAGAGGACAGGAGGAATGGCTTGTACAGGCAGAGTCACCATCGCGCGGAGGCACAGAAGAACAATGTGTGTACATCACATCCATAGTTCAAAGGAATCGCTCACTTTATGGTTTAGGGTTTTTTGTTTTTGGTTTTGGTTTTTTTGGTATGAATAAAAGAATGAACCCATAGGACAGCTGTAGCCTGTGTGCAAATTGGTGACTATATATATAAACACACATAGCCAGAGAGGTTGAGGAGCTTTCTTAAAATCTTGCGTGACTGTTTGCTATTCTCCAAAAAGGTACATGATTTTTTAAAAAGACTTTATTTATTTATTTGAGAGAGAAAGAGCATGAGCAGGGGGAGAGAGAGACAAGGAGACTCCCCACTGAGCAGGGAGCCCCCACAGGGGCTCGATCCCAGAACCCTGGGATCACGACCTGAGCTGAAGGCAGATGCATAACCCACTGAGCCGCCCAGGTGCCCCAAGGCACATCATTTTAATGGAAGATCCAAAATCAGAAACTTGTTCATTTTAACTACGATCTCACAGACTAGTTCTGTTTCATGCCTTAAAAAAAGAAAAGGAGTGATTCCTGTATCCCACTAAAGGGATGTGCTGATGATTAGTGAATGTGGCTGCCCCTGATGACTGGCTTAGGTGCATGGCTAGAGCTAGTCTATGGTGACAGCGTGGGGTCTTTATCTCCTACTCTATTTAGACACTGCCCACTATAGTCTTTCCAAGTCAGGTATTACTCTTTCCTGCCTAGTAACCTCTGCAGACACCTCTGAAGGTGAGACACTAAGAGAAGCTGAAAAGTCACAATCCCCTGCTGGCAGTGCCTGACAAAGGCATGTGGTACCCACCCCCCACCCCACCTCCCAGCCCAGCAGTATCCTGACTCAGCACCCTCTGGAGAGCAGACCTTCCAAGCCCCAGAACCCCAAATGCTCACTGTGCAATACCTTGAGATGTGACTCTAATGGTTAAGCTAGTGAAAGATGAGAAAGATAGTCCTTGGTATAATACAGGAAAATACATAAATGTAAATGCATAAAGGGAAGTCGAGTGTGACTCCCTACCTTAATTGCCTAACACAGTTCCCACTAGATGCATAAATTATAGTTCCTATTAACAGCACTATGAATAATAATCAGTTTACTTTCTGACTTGTATCTAAATATACTTTCTATATGATTTCATCTTTTATTCAGCTGTTTAAAAGCAGAACATCTAATTACAGTTCCTATTAGTCAACATTAATTTTTTTTTAATTTTTGCTACAGAGCATGTGTGATGACTGATTTTCTAAAAACAGAATTCTTCAGCATATGGAACAAATCGTGTTATTATTAATGCATTCCCAAATGACTCTGCATTTCAATTCCCTTAATTATTTAGTCATTGCTGATTATGTCTTTTTACAATTCATTATCTCATTTCTTGCCATGTGGGCATTTTATTCATTAAGTGTCAAAATGAAGGGTTTGACCTAAAAAAAAAAGGTAATCAGGAAACACTCGTATATTTTTAAAAGTCTGTGTTTCCCTTCTTCAACATTTTCATGCCATGTGATAACACACTCTAAACAGCAAGTAATTCAAGGACATCTTAGGAAGAAGTGCTAATCTGTATATTGTGACAGCTGTTCTTGGCCTAGGTTGGGGTAGCATCATGGAGGGGAGGTAGTGGTGCTGCTGACCGGAGACATCTCTAAAGATTAGAACGTACCAGTTCCAACTTTAGCTCAATCACACCGTGATGTTCTCATTTTAAACAAAGACACTATATGTGTAAGTGGATTGTTGTACTAGTTTTATTCCCAAACTAAAACGATCTTTTAAAAATAGCTCTTTAAGTAGTGCTGGGAAACTCAGGGTAAGAAACATTTACTAAATTGAAAGAGAACTAGCTCTTAATAAGAATTAATTTTGTCCTCTAGCTGGTCCTACTGAAGTTACAAAACTAGATTCTGACTGGGACTATTTAATAAGGCCTGGGCACTCTGGCCTTCATGCAGATGTTGGTTCATGATTTCAGGGAGGTCTGTATACTCTGTCTGAGACCAAATTCATTGTAGAAATTTAAAAAAAGGCAAGGGGAGGGCGCCTGGGTGGCTCAGTGGGTTAAAGCCTCTGCCTTCGGCTCAGGTCATGATCCCGGAGTCCTGGGATCGAGGCCCGCATCGGGCTCTCTGCTCGGCAGGGAGCCTGCTTCCTCCTCTCTCCTCTCTCTCTGCCTGCCTCTCTGCCTACTTGCGATCTTTCTCTCTGTGTCAAATAAATAAATAAAATCTTTAAAAAAAAAGGCAAGGGGAAACTATGAAAGGATTAAGAAGGTGGAGGATGTGAGAAAATCAGAGGAGAACGTTCTTATTTCTAGTTAGCTAAAGCCTCTGTCTGTCTGAGATGTCCAGTTTTCTCAACAAAACTGCTTTGTAACCTAGATGGTAGATACTATATACAGTAGCATAGGACAAAATGGTAAACTGCTTCTTAAGTGTACCTTCTAGCTAAACATGTACCTCCTGATCATGCTAAAATTGAGTACTACTGAACAGCATGTGAAAAGGGAACTCATTTTTGTTTTTTGATTTAGGACAAATGATAAATGTCACACAATCAAAGGAAGGTGCATCCAGGGAAGACAGATGGGCTCAAAGAGAGTATCACTCCATCCGAGGCCCAGAAAGAAAATTTCTTTGGAGAAAGGTATTGTGATACTGTGATGCTTTTCTCTCCCATCTGAAGTGGGGGAGGGGAAGGGAGCTAGTTTTTCCTCACTTCAACCTTAAGTGAAAGGGCTTTCCATACACACACCAGTGTACGCATCAACAGCCCTCAGAGGGCTTAATATTTGCTCTGGGTGTTTGGGGATACCTAACTTAAGCCTGAAAAAATCATCAGGGGAGCAGGGAGTGGATGACATGGTGGCACAGAAGGCTCTGTCACATGTGGACTGAACTTTGACCTACAGAAAGACAAGACATACACTGGATGCAAAAGTTGGGTTGGGCAAGAACATGGAGAGAAGAGGGGGTCATATGGAAGACGGAAAGAGGCACTACCATCATCAAAGGAGCTAGAGGTGGGCGTTCACAGTGGGGAAAAATCTTTCTGGAACTGTGAAAGCACCCCACAAAGAACCAATGCTCTTTCCCAAAGAGAGAGAACCGCCAACTCCACAGAGCACCAGTGCCAGCTCCTAGGGACAGACAAGTATGACTTTTTGGGCCCTTAGCACTTTCTTTTCACCCTAGCTCTAGCCCTGGGGGAGCCAGAAAGCCCAGATGAAAAAAGGAACAATGCAAGCCAGTGAAATAGAGAAACAACACCTATGTCCCTCCTTCCCTCCTAGGATTCCAGCCTTAAGGAAACCCAAGTTGAGGGAAGGAAACCTTTAACTTTAAATGAGTTCAGAGCTTTGATGATAACCTGTAACTGGGCATTTTAATTACTGAAATGAGATTTTTTTTTTTGTCACTAAGAGTGACTGAAGGGCTTCTGAATCATCTAATAGTGTCTGGGAAACTAGTGAGATTTAATTTAAGGGCAGGAGAAGAAATAGCCCATGAAAAGGATTTCAAGAGACCCTGTGATCAAAACCTTTTGGGCTTTATGTTCACATCCTGTTGAATGCTCCTTGGATGTAAGAGTTGCTTTTTTTTTTTTTTTTACTGTGGTAAAATATATATAACATAAAACACACCATTTTAACCCATTTTTAAGTATACTGTTCATGGTATTTACATTTATATTGTTATGTAACCAACATCCATCCACAAAATCTTTTCATCTTTCCAAACTGAAGCTCTATTTCCATTAAATAATATGTAATAGTTGCACTTTAAAAAGGAAATAAAAGAACTCAGCATAAGACCTGGCTCTCGGCCTTGGAATTTACTACATGCTTTTGTTGCTATTTTACTTTCCCTTATTCCATTTCTGATGCTTTTACTTTTATGTGTGTAGATCTGAGTTTCAGACCACATCATAGTCTTACTGCTTACGAATTTCCTTTAACATTTCTCATAAAGTAGGTCTGCTGGTAATGAATTCCCACATTTTTTGTTGGTCTACGAAACTCTTTACTTCTCTTTAACTTTCAAGGAATATTTTTGAGAATTCTGAGAATTCTGGGCTGACAGCTTTTTTCTTCTTTCACCACTTCAAAGATGTCACTCCACTGTCTTACTGCTTCCCTGGCCACTGATGAGAAGTCTTCTGTCATTCTCATCTGAATTCCCCTGTTGGTAATGTGTCTTTTTTCTCTGGCTGGCTGACTTCAAGATTTTCTCTTTGTCTTTGGTCTTCAGCAGTTTGAATATGATATACCTTGGGGTGTGTGCATGTGTTGGTATTTATACTGCTAGGCATTCTTTGAGCCTGAGCTTCTGGGATAGGTGGGTTGGGTGGGGTGGGGGATCTGTTGCTAATTCTGAAAATTCTTGGCCATTAATTGTTTTGTCTTGTTGTCTTTTCTTCACCCTCCTCGGATTCCAATTACATGAATACTTCATCATTTACTATTATCCTACAGAGTTTAGATACTCTGTTTTTTTTCTTACATATTTTTCTCTCTGTTTTCATTTTGAGTAATTTCTATTGACTTATCTTCATACTTTTTGATTCTTCCCTCAACTGTGTCCAGTCTACTGACAAACCCATCAAAGGCACTTTCCATCTCTCTGCGTTTTCCATTTCCCCAATTTTTTCATGTGGCTTTCTCTCTTATAGTTCCTGTCTCCCCAGTGAAATTACCTATGATTCTGCATGCATAATTTTGGATTCCTATCAGAAGTAAAAACTAACTTCATAATTTTAAATGCGTTTTCCTTCAGATCCATTAATGTATTAATTGCAGCCGTTTAAGTTCTAATGTCTGTGTCACACTGGATTCTGGTTCTGATGACTGCTTTGTCCCTTCAGATTGTGCTCTTCTGAAGCCATTTCACTGGTCTCCAAAGTTTGTTTTGAAAGCCATGTGTGTTGGATAGGGCAGCAGACTCTGAGGTAAATATGGTCTGTGCTTACAGATGAGAACATCTTTCACTCTGTTAGGTCTTTAGCATGAAGGTTTGTGTTCACCTGGTCAGGAGTTGTTCTGGATATGAAGTTTGCTCTCTGCTTGGCTATGAGTCTCCCCACTTAACTTTGGGTCTTCCCTCTGCATGGCTCTTCCAGTTGTATGCCATTGTTACTTTACTCAGTGCTTGCTAGCGTGGTGGTTGGAGAATTGGGGAGGGAAGACAGACTCTGATTTTTTTTTTTTTTGAGAGAAAGAGTGAGAGAGAGAGAGAGAGAGAGAACATGAGAGAGGAGAGGGTTAGAGGGAGAAGCAGATTCCCTGCTGGGCAGGGAGCCCGATTTGGGACTTGATCCCAGGTCTCCAGGATCATGACCTGAGCCAAAGGCAGTTGCCCAACCAACTGAGCCACCCAGGCGCCCCTGACTCCGATGTTCTGGTTGAGACTTGGTTTCAGGTAGGCACTGTGAACAGGAGTCTTGGTGGTATAGCCTTCCTCAAGAAGTGATGTTAGGTAGCACATATTCCTGTGCCTTCCCCAGGGGTAGAGCTGTTTGTTTTCTCTTCCGCAGGTACAGTGGGTCTCTCCTAGTGACCTCAGGATACATTTTGGTTTTCCTTCCTCCTAGAGATTAAGGTTCTTGTTTCTTAGGAATGAGAGGGAGTGGGGTCTCGGTTCAGTTTTGGAGGTGGGTGCCATTCCCCTGCCCCACTAAGAGATCCATCGAAGGGCTGCAGTTTTGTGCCATTTTTCCCACAGATGAAGGCTTCTAGGCAGTTGGAGAGACAGAGGAGTTGGGTCTGGATGGAGCAATGACTGCTATGCCCCTCGCCAGCACCACAAGGGAGGCTTCTCAGTATGCTTCCCGGTCTTTCCTATGAGTGGAGGAAAAGACTGCTGGAGATCGTAACCCTCCCTGTGTTTGTGGCATCTCCTGTGAGCCCACATTCGACTTCAGCAATTTGTTACAGGTTTCTCTCTGAATCATCTTACTAGTTGATATGGACTTGGGTGGTGGTGTCCCATATGAACAAATGCTCAGGTTCCATTTCTTCCTGAAGGTTCCTGGCTCTCATCACATTTCAGCTTAATTGTTTGCCCTATGATGTCAGTTCTTTCATGGGTTAAATCACTTCTCTAGCTCTTTTATTGTTTTGAACGAAGCAATGCGTCCTCCAGCTCTCTATCTTCTTTCTGTAGCTCTGAGCTGAAGCATTACTGTTTTTAATAGCACTCTACTGTGTTGTTGTACAATCCTTAATCTTCTTTGAGCTACACACCCAACCTGGGTCAAGCATGTGTTACTGCTGCCACAGGCAGACGAGACAATCAGCTAGAAAACTTACTATTTACTATGCTGAATATGGATGGACAGTTCTTCATCTTTAAGTACTGAAAGGTATCATTATAAACTCCTATACTTCACTCATGAGTAGATTCTTATCAGAAGTAACACTACATTTATAATTTAACTGCCTCTGAGTTCCCACGAGGCCATGAATTTTCTATATGTAAAATTCTAGTTCTTATTCATTTCTGGACCCTAGAATTCTCTGGTTTTCTTAATAGTAAGAATTCAAGGCACTGAATACAATTTAACAAGTAATATGTCCCATAGTTGAAAGTATATAAGATGCCTTTAAATATTGAATACGTCCACTTTTTCATGAAGTTCGATTTTCAATAAACCATTCAAGTACTTATTGAGATGATTGCTGGGTGCTATGAAATCAAACAGAAATGTAGGCAATCTCATTCTAATTGAAATTAAGTCTGCACATTACTGAAAAATATTGAAAAGAAATAATCTTTCATACATGGTATAAAAATGCCAACCCACTTTCCTTCTCATGTCTTCTTTTAAGGGTCTATATAAAAGCTGAGGATTTTCTGAACCCACCCCTTTGAAGACTTCCACTATTTTAATTCATTGTCCTTTCAAGTCCAAGTAGATTTCTGGGTTTTACATTGCTCTCCTTGGTTGAATAAGTATATGTGGAAAGGATTTATATTTAAGTAGGAGGGTTCTATGTCATTTGCCAGCTGTTCCAAGCAGTGTACCAAGTGTATTTCAATGTGAAAATACTGCTCTAAGTTAGAAGTTATGCATGATTTTTAATCCTTTGTGAGCTCTCAAAAGGAATCTTTAGGAACACAGTAGACTAGAACACATATTATAAACATTACTTTGCCTGGGTAATTTGATTTACAATTAGGCATACTTAGTAAAATCAGGTACTTGTAAAAGCAACTTATAGGCATAAGTTGACATAGTTTTATAATCAACCAAAAAGGCAAAGAAATTTAAATAAGCACTTTAACCGTACTTAACGAGATAAAAAGCTATCAACCACCTATCAAACAAATGTTCCACCAGGGGGTGTAGTCTGCATTTATTCCCTTTGCAGCCGCTTTACTTAGTATATGCACCTGAATGGTTGTATAAAAACTGTTTTTGTAAAGTGATTTAAAACGTCCTACTGGCTTTTGATTTTATTCCAAGCTTTACTGTTTGTCAGTCAAACTCAGTGATTTCCAACACTTTTGTTTTCCTATTAACACTGAGTTTTAAAGAAACTGTAAACAGACATCTAGGTTCTTCGGGGGAGTTTGCTGTTAAGTCTAGGTCCATCTTTTCCGATAGCCGGGAATCCTTTCACAAAGCAATTTGTTTCTTAGTAGTAAAGATAATGTCACAAATATTCTACAGCCAGATATTCTAGATAGAAATTTCTTTAAGTGAACCTCGTCTCTAATGAATTTGCAAATACTCGATTATCCTAACAACAAGAAAACCAGCAGCTAACAGTCATCAGTTCCAAAATAAAATGTTTATTTCAATCACAGATTTACAAAATTGGTTTACCTCCAGAACTGCATTTGATGAATGAAAATATTTTGTTAGACGCTGACTCACTAAGATGTGTGTATTCATAAATCTATCCAGCAAGAGATGTTACAACCGTATCAAATAGTGAGTGAGAACAATAGCTTTTTTTTTTTCCTGGGCAAAATGTACACTGTCTTGAAACCTACATGAGCTCAGTGTTATCCAGCCAGCTGGTGGCAGAGCTGATGTTGAACACAGGAGTATCTGAAAAAGCTCAAGTTCTGGGGCCACTCAAACCCGTGCAGTCAGGGGTGCCTGGGCTTCTGTCCCTTGGAACTCTTGCTGTTTCTCGACTCTCCATCTTTACCCACCCCTCTCCTGGGGAGGAGGGCAGCACTGACTGTTGCTGCTCATACAAAGGGTAAATACGGGCAGGAGGTGTCAGTAACGTACAGCTCCATACAAGGCAGCATATAACACAGGCTGATGCAAAAGAACCACATTCTCTGTAACACAGTACTTAGTAACTAGCTTACACATGAACACACACTTGAGCTCACTCTGTAAGGAACTCGAAGTGGTCGTTCTATGCTCACTGGGCATCCCTCCTGCCACTCGGCACGTACCAATCCTCGAGCTAACTCCTGCCAGACGCCTTGCGGCTTTTTAGCACTGTAGAAACAACCGCAGCCATCATGCACTCCTTTGTGTCCTCAAGGCTGTAGGAAAGAGATGGTATGATGCAAGAGTCTTGATGTACCCTCACAAGAAGAATTGGCTCAGTCTTATGTTTTGAAAATATTCAGAGTTTTTAAAAAAATTGCACTCTATGTGTTTATGAAGTTGGGCTCTGGAGACCTGAGTTTGAACCCTAACCCCCTCTTTTAAGTGCTTTCTACATCTCTGTTGCCTCTTCTGTAAAATGGGGATGACATCATATAGGGTTACTGCAAGGATTAAAAGAGGTAATAGATGTGAAGGGCAGAGTTAGCCATCAATACATGTTAAGCGAGGCCATTATGATACTTTCCGATGCTTTAAGTCACGGAATTTGCTCTAATCCAAGGAGCCAATTCAAATGCCTGCGCCTTAAAGACAGGGAGGCTATGAAGCAATATTGATTTGATTAGCTCTTCCTCATTTTCAGTGACAAAGGTCTAGCACTCATCCTGCAAGCTTTCCCAGTGCTCCTAAGATATTGGGGTAGGGAGACGAAAGGGAGAGGGAATGCATTTTTAAAATGTTCAAAGCAAAATTACTGCTCATCTGATTTCCTAAACATTTGTTCTAATTCGCCAAATATTTTTCTCACTGCTTTGTCTTTCCCTCCTCCATTTGCACGTGCTTCGCTTTTGATGTGGCACACACTCTAAAAATACATTATTAAGCAGACAAGCATGTCACCCTTGGAGCTAGCACTCTGTCCCCTGCTTATTCTTAACCAATCTCCTTTTGTGTTCTTTTGTGCTGAAGTGATTAATCATTTCAACTATTCAAGGGTTGCTGATGATCTTTCTAGATGATGCCAGCTACGATGACCCTTCCTCCCCCACCATCCACACCGTTTTAAACATGCTAGGAATCTGCTTTGGAGTCTTTATTCATGTCACAGTGGGCTCCTCATTTCAGACAACAATAACTAGTGAACCTCCAAAAGAACTCTGTGTTCATTTCTCATGTTTTTCCAGAGTCTGGGGTTGGGATGTGTGTGGAGCGATTAGTGAGATGTTGGTGAAAAAAAACCCAAGGAAATAGGAAGTTAAGAAGTCAAATGATAAACACTTATTTTGCAGACTAGAGGAGACATTTTTCGCTTACTGACTGTAGAGAACCTGTTGCACCTCATTGTTTGTGCAATATCATCTTCCTCATTGCATGTGGCTCGATTTTCTCACCCCCCCCGCCCTTGCCTCTTTCTAGTTATTTGCAATGGAATTTTCAAATAGCTTTTGTAGTTCAAGTTGAGTCTCAGATTATCAGGGTCTCAATCTGTAATTTGGTTACAGAGAAGCAGCCTGGGTAGGTTTTCAAGGATTGGTCAGTTTTTAGAAGCTATTACTAACATTTTTAGCTAACTTTAAAGGTTCTATTTTGAAAAGCCTATTCTTCACTCCCCACCTTACCCCCAGATATACACCATTAAACTGAATTCAAAAACATGTTTAAAAATTGGCCCAAAATACTGTTAGGTCACAAGTTATTGCCAGGGAAGGGAAGACTAAAATGATTCATTTAAAAAGAATTCATTTAAAAGAATATTCATTTAAATGAATAAAATGATAAAGGAAATATGCAGATATAAGTATTTCAATAATGTTAAATGAGTTAATATAGAATCCCAGGATAATTTTAAAAGAAATATGTACTTTACATACAGAATTGATCTATATTTGAGANTGTACTTTACATACAGAATTAATCTATATTTGAGACTATTAAAAAGATATTTACAAGTAGCTGAGGATAGAGTTTTAAATTACGGCATAATAATACATCAATAATAAGCATGCTGATCTTAAGATTTTTAATCACATTTCAGAAGCCTAATCAATGTTCATAGATTAATATTTTGTTTAAAAAAAGAACACAATATCTTTATTATTTTTAATTTCACAGAACCACAAATGTCTAATTATTTAGGATTACCATGTAAAAATAGGGCACTAAAATAAAAACTCTATTATACTGAAAATCTGTAATAATGAACAGTGTACTGCCCATAGGTCACAACTTCTGTGATGTCCCGGGAAACTGTGGGGGAAAGAAAGATACCCATTTGCACAAACAGGCACATCCTTTTAGTGAGAGGGGAGGCAGAGGGAAGATATATTAAAGAAAATAAATCCCCTACTGTTAACATATGACAATTGTTCTCAAAGCTAATAACTGGAGAGACAGGCAGAGGTGCACCTTTCCTGATGTATCATCAGAAACTGAAATTGCAGAGGAAAGCAGTATTTGGTAAAGGGCTGGTCTCCAGAGAATGGAGGTGTGAGCAGTGCTACCGAGCACAGCACTTCTCCAGAACTGCTGAGGTCCAAGTGGGGCTAGGAAAGGAGCTGCGTGCAAATGGGACAACACGCCATGTGCAAAACCTAGTTAGTGTGGGGGGTAAAGAAGGCTGACACTAGGTACCTCTTCTGGAATTATGTGGATAGCCTTCAAAAACAACAAAATAAGACGGTTCTAAGTATGGGAGCATGTTCTAAAAGTTATGTAAAATGTCTGAGTTCCAACGCATACATTTAAAAAATACTTACACTGCATTGCATCCAACCAACATAAAAACAAAAGACTTGCACACCTACAAATCACATTTTTCAAAACTTATAAGACAACATATAAATGAAATGGAAAGGGAAAATTAGGTTTCTAAGTTTTTTCAGCTTATGCTGATCTAAATAATTATGAATATAAGGACTACAGAAAATGTAGATTAATATCTAGATAGGTGGTCTAATTTTTCAAGGCCCTTATCTCTTTAATTGACAAATTATCGTCTTCTATTTAAGAAATTATTTTCAACTTTCCTATGTGGATACAAATTTGTAGCAAATCTGTAATTTCATACCCCTCAATTTGAAAAAGTAAAGGAAAACACTGTGTGTGGTTTTCATGATAATAAATATAATTTTTAAATGTATGTCTTAAGCTGATTGCTTTTGGGCGGATATGTTTTAATTGTTCTAAGAACTGCTTTCCACAGAGCATATCAGCAGTGGAAAGAGCTTTGACTTCCAGCCCTTGATGCTATGAGCAGCAAAATGGTAATTAACCAAATTATCCCGGCAAATTTATTATCTTGATTTCTTCAACTTGTACATTACACTCATTATCTATCAAAATGAAAAACTCTATCTCCTGGAAGATAATCAGAACACGAGCAGCAAATCGAAAGTTCTGAGCTCTCCTGAGGAGAGCTGCTGGACAACTTTTCACTTCCAACCCCGAGGAGTTAGGAGGTGAATTTTCATCTCACTTGCATTTGTGCTATTGTAGGATCTGTCCTAATGCTCCCAGGTGACACAACAGTCTTGGTTGTCCTTGGAGAGCTGATGTTCTGGGGGGGAGGAAGCACCTCAATATTTTTTGTTGCAGGATTAGAAAGACAATAAGATAGAGAAGAAGAACAGACATTGAGCAAAAGGTCAAAGTCATTCATTCATTATTCCCCACCCATTTATTCAGTATTTATTAAACATTCATTATGTGACAGTCATTTTGATAGTCCCTGGGGATAGATGGTAACAGCCTAATGAGGACTATGAAAGACCATTATGACTCAATGTAATAAGTGAAGTGATAAGAATAAAGGGTACCTTTCCTGGGGAATACGGAATAGGAGAATCTAACTCAGACTTGGGAATCAGGAAGGCTTCCTGCAGGGAGTGACCTCTCAAGGAAGGCTTGGAAACAGCTGAATTTGGGGTGAGAGGTAGACAGAGCATGTTCTGTAGACAGAAGAGCATGAGGTAAGCCCAGAGGCGAGAGAAAGGTGATTGAGTATCACTCTCGCAGAAGTGGAGTATAGAGTGTGAGGTGGGCAGTGGGGAAAGATAAGGCTGGAATGCAATGCAGGGCTGGGACTTGTGTGGCTCTCCCAGACCACATCCAGGAATCCGACTCTGTCCCGAATTCAGAGGGGAGCCACTGAAATGTTTTTTAAAGCACACATGCTTTGGAAAATAGCTACTGCCTACACTGGGAGAGCTGGCTAGAGGCAGCAGTACGCAGGTGGCTGGGAAGTCGGTCTCTGGAATAATCTAGGTGGGAAAGGATGGTGGACTGAACAAGGAGGGTAGCCTGGAGATGGAAACAAGCAGACCTGTTTGAGGGAGATTCGGAAGACTGACCGACTTGGTGTGGAACTGAATGTGGCGACTGTGAAGAGGAGAGTGCAGTGGGTTAAGCCCCTAGGTGAATGAGGATAATCCATGCTGGAGACAGAGACAGCAGAGGTGTGAGATGGCATTAGGGTGGAGGTGTCCCTGACACATATAAGGGGAGCAATCGGGGCCCTAGGGGGCTCAGTTGGTTAAGCATCTGACTTCGGCCCAGGTCATGGTCTCAGGGTCTTGGGATGGAGCCCCATGTCAGGAGTTCTGCTCAGCAGGGAGCCTGCTTCTCCCTCTGCCTCTGACCCTCCTCCTGCTTCTGCACACGCGTGCACGGTTTCTCTCTCTCAAATAAATAAATAAAATCTTTAAAAAAAAAAGTGGAGCAATTCAGGGGCACCTGGATAGATGAGCATGAAAGTCAGGAAACAGCTGGGCTTGAGATACATACTTGCCCCCATCACGGCACTAGTGCCACTAGAAGCTGGAGAAACTGGAGCCTCTAGAAAAAGAGAGCTAGGACAGAAGTCCAAGGAATACCGACACATAAGGGGCAGTTACAGGAGAAGAGGTGCATGGAGGAGCCCAAGAAGAAATGACCACCCAGTGGAAATAAACCCGGGAGGGGTTGGCGAGAGAGACTAAGGCTCAAGCATTTCAAGGTGGACAGTGTGGTCAGCACATGGGACGCCCACTAGGGGATCAGGCTAGGAATGGTCTCTGTGCTTAGTGAGAAGAAGCCAGCGTGGAGTGGGACACTGATAAAAGTGGTGTCAGGGGAGCATGGGAGGAGGAACTGGACAGCTGTAGAATCATGAGAAAGTGGAGGTGAAGGCACACGGGGGTGCTCTGGCCAGGGGAGTCAACTGAGGAAGGGGAGAGAGCCCCAAGGAGTGCAGCATCAAGGACGCTCTCTTCCAAAGATGGAAAGCATGTGTACACATTTACCCTGAGGACAAGACATTACGAGAGCTCCAGGCTGGAGTAGACATGAGAGAGAGGGCAGTCGCTAGCTCCTGAGTAGGCCGCAAGTCAGGAAAGAGGGAAGGAGGGGTGCGTGAGATGCAGGTAAGTTTCTAGGTCTGTCAGCAGGTTGGAATGCAAGAGGTCTAGCAACAGAGAATCTAAGCCTGTTTGTCACTGCTGTAGCCCCAGTGCCTAGGACAGAGCCTGGCACATTGGCCAATGAAGCCAGCAGGCCAAGGTGCTCATGCTAATAGCATTTATCTCCTCAGCATTTGGGTCATTGAAGCTCCTGCTGAAGCAGGAAGGAGGTCCAGGTGTCAGAGGTATGGAGCAAGGGGGATGATTTGGCTAAGCCAGATTAACCTGGTTCTTGGGAATGAAAAAGTCTTTCTCCATATAAATCACAGATACAATATATCATACACAGATGCACAGTTTATTTGTGCTATTAGAATTTCTTGAGGTAGCAATTAGGAAGAGTGTTTAAAGATGCCCTGGAAGGGGATGAGAAACAGCACAAGCCAGCTAACATGATCCTGCCCTGAGAGTGGGATTCAGCATAAATAAGAGGTCACTACTGGCTGGATGCCTAAGGGTTCCATGATCCAGGCCCCAGAGCTGGCTGCTAGAGAAAAGGTTTCACTGCTCCATCCTGGAAGTCCTGGAGGGACTGAGGGGTGGGGTAGACTCTGAAGGTGGACAAGAGACCAAGCACAATGGTGCCTTGCTACTGGGGGTGGGGGTGGGTGGGGGAAGCATCAACAGAGGACCCGCCTCAGAGGTAAGTAATGCCTCACACATGGCCATTCCAGCCATAGGCTGAAACTGGCCAGCTTTCTGGGGGAAAGATGGCCATGCCCTTAGAGAATATGATGGGACAGAAACAGTGGTAAGAGGTCTTTAGTGACTTGTACTCAAGGACCTCATGCATGGACCAGCTGCCTGAGGGAATTTTAGGTTAGAGAGAGAAGCAAAAAAACGTAGGGTAGAGATAAAGAAGGTCACAGGGTTCTTTATGCTAGAAATTTTCTGACACAAAGGTTACGCACATGCGTGCACACACACATTCACAGTCTAAAAATACTTTGGCAAATAAGGAGGATCTTATTTGTCTGCACATGTTAAGTACTAATATCACTTCAGCAAATATTCTAATGTTTTTGTGCTTCTTAATTAGCACCCCAAAATATTCTTTATTAAATGACTTAACATAATCATTCCATTAATAATTACCAGTTTTGATCTTTGGTATGGTTTTCAAAGTCCAGTGAGCACACATGCTTATATTATACTTAAGTATAGAAATAGGAAAGAGAAAATAAAATTGTATTTGTTCTGTTAGGTAAATTTAGCAAAGGACATGAGCAAGCCGAGGGGCTAGCACTACTAGCATTTCACCGCTGAAGAGCAGCACTTAAGAGAACCCAAGATTAAACATAAGTATGTTCTTTGGGAATTTATACATTTGAAAGTACTATCAGATATTATACTCTCACATGTATTGATATTTTCTAGAAGTAAAATAAAAATCACACTGCAATGATTAACTTCATTCCTAGATAAAGATAAGGATCTGCATGCTTTGTTCTAGGTGGTCCAAGGTTAAGTGCTCATTTTTCTGAAAATGAGGACTCACCAATATACAAAGAAGGAGAATACCGTGAAGGTGGTGTGAAAACCTCGGCTGCATGCATGGGTGACAAGTGTAGTCCTATGGACCACATATGCTCTGTCAGGCAGTGACTATGTCTGCTTCTGTCCCACCCTCCTACACTCTTGTGTTGCTAGGGAAGGACCTTTCAGAGGAGCACTGGCATCGAAAGGAATGCATCTCTATTTGCTTTCCTCCCCACATTCTTTCTCTTACTCATTCTACAAGCATCTGTCCCTTTTGTGTGTCTGGCAGGTGTTTTAAGGCATGGCATAAATCTACTACTTTTTGAGTTACATTCAATCTCTTATTTCTTTGTTCTGTTGATGCCCCTTGTAAGGCAAGAGCAACAGAAAACTTACAAAATCAGATAGTTTTAATCCCTTGGTCCTCTAATGTAACACTGAGCTCCATCAAGTATCCTCATGAGAAACTGTGAAACTGGGTCCTTGACCTTGCCTGAACCCCAGGCCTTCATGCATTCTGGCTGGCTGACATACTTCCCTTGCATAGATCTAAGTCTTTACTAGTCTGGCTACAGCAGGAAGCACACAGCGCCATTAGCTTCCATGACATCCAGTGGCATCTAGGTGTTGTTACCATGTCATCTGTATATCTCCTCCTTTCTTTCAGTCAGCACTTTCAGAGTAAAATAGCAACTAACACCTATGAAAAGATATCAACTGAGGTATCAGAATTCACTCTTGACTATTGGGGGCAGAAAGTACATTCCCACAGACCTCTAGCTACATGGGCTGCTAACATTCTTTTGGTCTTCTATCCCCATGTTTCTGTAAATGCCTTTGCAATTTCTAATAGTATGCATTAGAATGAGACAGGCAAATACAGAAAGGCAAAGCTATTCATCTCCAACAGGAGCTTCCAGACCTCTGGGATTCCTTTGGCCATCACCCCCAAAGTCTCTGGGCTCAGAACAGATCCTGAGTTAGAGTGGTCTCTTGCCCCACCTCTGCTAGAAACTGAACATCTCTGGAGTGATCACAAAGTCTACAGAGTGTAGCCAAATGGCCCTGGGATATAGGAGCAGGCCACTGGATACCCCTTAGAGGCATGAGGATGCCCTTGGCAAGCAGAGATGGAGTCATTTAAGTAGGGCTTTTTGTTTCAGCCAAAAGGACTAGCATAATAACATCTCTTAAAAATGCATCTGTGGTTGTAAAATAAGATATACATTGTGGTATTTGTTTCTATCCATTCAGATGACCAAATGCAGAAAGAGAAATGAGAACAAAATACAACCAGCTAAGAATTCTTCTTGGGCAAGACTTGTAAGTTTTGTCTGGTGAATTTCCCTAGGCCTACATCAGGTTTACTCTTGCTTTGATTTTATTTCGCAACAAGTAATGGGATGTATTAATGGAACACTACTGCAGGTGTACTTGGATTGATTTTGTCATTTGTGTGCTTTATTTTGTCACTAACAAAATCTTTACTGTTTGAAACAAATGAAATAATTGATAAAGGAATGAGCAGGAGCTCAAAAAAGCCTGTCTGGTCTGAAGCAGGGGAGATGTGACTGAGCTCCATCTCTGCAAATGACCCAAATAGGTCACTTAAAACAAGTTGTCTCTTTGTCCTCTATTTTCTCTATAGACTGGTTAACATAATTCATTTGGGTTAAGGAGCATGTAGACATTTAAGCACAAGGTTTGTCTTGGCCCACCATGCGGGTCTGAACAGGTGAGGCGGGCCATAATAATGTGCACTTCATATGATGGTGGCTTTAAATGCTCTCCTCACTCAGCTCTCCCAGAATCAAAACTGAAAATCTTATCCAGAAGACTCCTTAGTGTCTAGAAAAAGAGTTCCTTTATTTGCTGGAAGTCTGTTCAATTGTAGTGTCAGGAAACTGATTTGGGCCCCCAGAATTTAAACAAGTACAAGTTACCCCCTTCCTAGCAACAGAAATGCAACTCTATGTAAATATTCACTCTAAATATTTCATAGAAAATTGGAATTAAATTAGTGACTAAAGGTGAAAACCAACAAGATAATCTGCTCAGAAGTCACCCTGAAATTATCTTTAACTATATCCTTTAAGTCCAAACCAGAATCTCCAACACTGGTCTCTTATTAGGAAGGCTCACTACGCCATGAGTAGTGCCCCTCAACTACCGCTATCTAAAGCTGTCTTGCATAAAATTTGTGCATTCTGGATTCTAGCCCTGCACAACCCCATTAAGTTGTAAACGGATTTTATTTGCTGAACAAATGTTAATGCCTTTCTACGTTAATGGGTAATGCTACAAAAAGCACCTAAGTATTACAGCACTGGAACCTTTAAGAATGAAATATAGTGTAACTTACAAAACTGTCTGTTACAAACATATGTCAGCCACGAGGGCTCCTAGCTCTTATCGCCCATCTTTATAGAACTCGGTTATAATTTCTCCCTCAGTTAACTGAACTTTGCAATAATACACAGATTTATTAGGTCCCAGGATTAGAATTCTCTGAGTAAGAGTAAAAAATAATTACACTTTAGAATATAATGTAATATTCAAATGACTTGAAAACAGTCATCTCAGCAAAAATAAGAGAGGGGAGAGGAAAAAGAAGTTTAAAGAAGAGGTTGATAACATTGGCCATAAAACCTCTGTGAGTTCAAGTGCACAAATGCATGATCTGCCACTTCCAAATCATAAACACGTGGAAATGGGAAACCTCCCTTTCACGGCAAAATGCCTGAGTAGTTTCATTATTGCGCCAGGGGGATTTCTTCATTTAATAAGATAGCTTAGTAGAGAAGATAGAGAGGGTGCTGGGGCCAGACGGTGCTTGTTAAAATCCCAGCTCTACCACTTTCTAGTTGTGTGACCTTGGGCAAGCTGTGTTTAGATTTCTTCGTCTGTAAAATGGGGATGTTAACAGCGCCTGCCTCATGGGGCATCTGTGATGCTTAAAGGAGCCAATACATGCAAGAAACTGAGAACAGTTCCTCATCTGTAATAAGCACTCCATAAATGTTAGTTCTCCATCATTTGGCACTTGTTCTTACCTACAGGACTGATTGCAAATGGAGAGGCCCTGGATGGAAACTATGGCCTCTCCTCACGAAAGGTCTCTTGACTCACTGACTTCGTATTCTCTGTCTTCTCTTGTCCAGATGCTGCTCCCTCCACTGCACAGAAACAGCACTCAATACAGTCACTGCTGAGCTTTTCATTGTCCAGTCGATGGAGTGGCTTTCAGTCCTCATCTCTCTTGCCCTCTCAGAAGTCCTGTGCACTGCTGAGCTTGAAACTCTCTTTCCCTGACTTTTAGGACCTTCCATGGCCACCATTATCCCTCAACTTCCCCAGTTGTGTCCTCTCCCTTTCATTTGCCAGGGGATCTTACTCTCCCTGGCCCTTAAATGTTGGAATTTTGGCTTTCATTGCTTCTCAGTCTCTTGTCTCTCTCCAGGCAAATTTACCCATTTCTACGATCTTATTACCAATGTGCTAATTAGTCAAAAATGTTGGCCTGCTGCTTAGACCTCTGTCCTGAACCTCAAACCAATGTATGCTCATCTACATTCTCCATGTTTCCTGGACTGTCTCAAAGGTACTTCAAATTCAACACGTCAAAAAATTAGCATATGATTTCATCCCACCCTCCACAAACTAGAATCACCCTGGATGTTCCCACGTCTGTGAGGGCCCTATCGGGCATCTCTCATCTGGGCAGCTGCAATAGCCCCTCACTCCTCTCTTTTTCCCCTCCCTCCTCAATCCATTCTGCATAGCAGTCAGAGTAGAATATCTAAAAGGCCAATCTGATCACATCATTCTGGCTCCTAGTCCTTCACTGCCGCCTTAAGCTTATCTTGGATGGGGCTGAGAAGGCACAGCCCTACCTGGCTTGTCCTGCCTGGCTTTTGCTACCTACTCTCTAGCCACTCTGGCCTCACTGCCCTTGCTGGGTCCCTAACTAGCTAAACTGTTCCTGTTCCTCTGCCTGCAGCCACAATATTCTTCTCCTTAGGTCAGTTTCCTTTTCATCCTCCAACCATTAGTCCAAATGTTGCTTCCTCAGGGAAGCTGTTCTTGACCTAAAATGAGTTCATGTGCCCTAGGTGGGCTCTCATAGAACCCTGAATACTTATCACAATTAATATTAGACATTTATTTATAAGATTAAAAATAAAACTTAGTATCTATATTTTCCAGAACATGGTTGGTTTCAAGAGGGTCATGGCCCACTATTATTTTCCCAGTACCTCCCATATGGAAATGGCATGATAACACTTGTTAAGTGAATATCTCAATTTTCATTATTTTAAGGCACTTTCAAGACCTGCTCTTTCTCCACAACAAGAGAGAGCCATCACTTAAGTGTGATGGCTCTAAGTAACGAGTACCTTGGTGACCTTGACCACATCAGGTTTACCTGAGCTGATCACAGAAGGAGAGAAAGTGATAAGGAAGACTGGGCTCCACGAAGACTATCTATGGGAACCCACTGCTAAAAAGGCCAATAAGTCATGTCCATGATTTAGAGCAACTGGAATCTCTTTGTGAGCTATCATTGATTTTCCCTTAGAGGATTCCTTAACCCACTCACTCACTCACTCACTCATTTATTTGTTCTACAAAATCATGAATTCTCAGTTCCAGACATTAGGGCCACAGTGTGGGAGGAAGACCAATGTGTGGCAGATGCACAAAAAATACCATGGAGTAGGAGTGCTTGTGTTTGGAGGAGAGGATATGCTTAGGACAAGAGAAAAAAACAACCCTGGAGAATGACTGGTGTGTGCAAGGTAGGGGACAACCAGGAAAACATTCTGGGCAAAACTGGAAACACTGATGTGATCCTCTAGGAGCTCCCTCAGTACCAACTACAACTACTAACATGTCCAGCTGACAGGTGAGGGCAGAGAAAAGGCCCACCTGGACACCACCGTGACCTCTGTTTCTTCTAAGTCTATACCATTTCCCATTTTGGACCACTCCTCACGAGCTCTGGGAAGACAAGAACCTGGAGAGGGTTCAGCTGTCTTCTGAGGAAATCATCATCTCTGTTGCCCTGAACCTTGCATGTGCTTCCAAATCAATTATCTGCTTGGTCCAGGCTTTCCCTTTTGTTCCGTGCCTGACTCAAAGTGGGCCAGGGCAGTGGCAGCACCGTGGAGTATTAGGGTCAGTATCAGGAAGAAGACGTGGGACCAGGGACATAAGGCTTTCATCAGCTCTCTTGAGAAAAAAAATAATTGCTTTAAACCCTTGACTGCAGCATTGTTGTATTTTAGGTGAATTTTGTGTTACCTCAACGATATCCTTTTGCTCTGTGAATTGCTGAAGCCCTTATTCTAACTTCAGGCTCTGCTTGGAATATGGAAAAGAAAGGTCAAATGATATATTTCTACCATACCCTCGGAAAAGAGAAAAAAAGGATAAGAATGGGTAGGATGTTACAAATTGGGAAACCAAAGAGGGATTGCTATGTTCTGGTATTACCACTTTGCTGACATAAACACCATAACCAATCAAAAGAAGAAGGCTTAAACACTGAATATTTGGACTCTAAACATGAAAGAATGTCAAAAGAGAAACAGGAAAAGGATATTAGCACTTTACGCTATTTGTTGTTTAATCTGAAACAAAGCCCCAGGTTAGAGATAATACAGATAGATATAAAATACAATGTGTATCTTAACATATATTAAATGCCAGAAATGAAGCTACCCATTTTGACGACTGTTTGCCATATAAATCTTTGCCAGGAAAACAAAAATCATTACGAACTCAACAGATCAAATTTTAATTCCTTATTTTGGTCAACTTGAGAGTTAAAAGATTTATTTATGAAATAATGCTTTCCAGGAAGCAAAAAAAAAAACCCTGCCTCTGAAAACAATTTGATGATAAATGCAAATTTTTAAACCAAATAATTATATTACTGTCATTCACTAGCAATTCAAAAAAAGTGTGTAGGATGTCCAAAAGTTAGAAACAGATTAAAATAAAGGTTTTTTCTTTATAGGGAATTGCCATCCCATCTGGTCTAATTTGTCTTGGTGTTTTGCCCAGCATAATATCAGTTCTCTGCGAATGTAAATTATTAGGTTACTCCCCTGAAAAAATATGAGTGAAGAAAAAATATGGGTTGAAGATGACATCCTGATTATAAGTTTGAATACTCAGGAAAACACTAATAGGGCGGAAAAGCCCAACCTAAGCAAATCTGGGTGTGAAACTGGTTCACGGAGAGTATCTACTAGAGATGATGAGGAGGAAAAAGTCTTACAGGGAGTAACAGGCAACACAATAAGACGCAAAACAATATGGAAATAAATTTTCAGACACTGAGCATTACCTCTTTGTCAGAGTGCTCCTGATTCTAATTAAGTTTAGGAGAAAAATAACAAGGCAACCCTTGCCTGACTGGAAAGTATAGACTATTAAAGGATGCTTCTAAATAGGAGGGTGATAAATGGGGGCATCTAAATGTGTGCACAACCGTATTTTTCATCTCAACTCGGTTCTTCTGTCTCCCAGCCAATCACTTTACTACGGTGTCACCTCAGCCTGTACAAAGACATCAGGTTTATGGGCAGCTCCTAGATTTCGGAAAGAAGCAATGTTTTTGTAAAGTGGCATTTAGGCAACTTCCATGAGTGCCCTCAGAAAAGGTAAGCGTCAAACAGGAAACAGACAATAGGGTCCTTTGACAACATAGCCAAATGCTTCGTTCTATTTGGAATCTACATCCAACCAGTTGGTTAAGATTTGTAAAAAAAGAAAAGAAAAAAAAAAGTCCTTACCCGAATTATTTCTTCAACACAGCTGTTTGTGTCTCCAGATCTACTCTCCTGAAAGCAAAGGAAAAAAAAAATTAAGCCCAATAGCATAGATTTATGGTTACAAAGAAAAGAGGACATATAAGCTTCTAAACTTGAGTTTGACTGGGAGTGCCTGACATAGGACTTAGAGATGAGCTCCTTTCCTTAATGGGGTAGCCTGAGTCACAGCTAATGACTGCTCCCCTTCCTGCGGCACAGCAGACAGGCCAGCCAGGAGCACCACACACACCCACGGGGGTCAGCTCTGGGCCCCCCAGTTGCATCCCTGCTAGGCAGGGCAGGCTCCTAGGAGGCCAGTAGCCAACTGGCAGCAGGTATGAGCTCTGTTCTCTCGGGGCTCCATCAACGTGTGGAAATGTGGCCTCCACTGCAAAAGTGGGACCAGTTCACCCACCAAACACGTGCAATGGCTGAGTACAATGGCTGCTAAGGCTTAAGCAAAAGTCTGTCCCTACTTTCTAAGTAAAAGTCTGGTAGTTTCACCATCCTCAAAGCCCAGATTTACTGGTTTGATGAGCCGAAAACTGAAAGACCAAAAGGAGAAATATCCTCTCAACAGTCGCACAGCATGCTGGGTGTCACACTCCAGAGCCACTTGTTCTGTGACCCACACTGCCCTGTGCTGTGGAGATGTTAAGGGCTCTGAGGAATGGTAGCTTCGGGTCGCAGTCGACACTGGGGAGCACTTTCAGTTCCAGAGATTCTGTGTGGTTACTGCTGGTTCCATAGCTCAGAGCGCAGGAAGTGGTATGGTGGGACATGAAAGTGGCATCTGCTGGTAGAAGTGCCCACGTGGTCTCAGGGAGATACTTCCTCTGGCCTTTTAATTCAATGACGTTGGCCACAACTCAGCATGACATTCGAGAATGAGGCTGTATTCACAATCTTCTCCAAGCCCATTATCCCTTCCTCTTCACAGTGCTCGCTCCACCAGGGAACCAAATCTGCCCCTTTCCGCGTTTCCTGGTTAATTCCAAGAGTTTAGGTTTGCTAAGGGATTAGATACATTTCAAGCATAGCTTTGGGGTTGGAGGAAGCTTCTGGAAGTGAAAATGTGCATGACCGAGGGTCAGGAGCCCTGTGTTCTGGTCCAGGCACTGCTGGTTAAACCCACAGATCACAGGTCACTCCTGACTTCCTCAGAGCAGCCATCTCCAAGCCTGGACTACTCCTCTTCAGTATCATTTACTTCTTCTTCAGAGAACTCACCACATACACTACTTAACTCTTTAATGATATTGCCTCCCTCTAGAACATACACTCCACGAATTAGGGGCTCTGTGTCTTTCAGCTGTGCTTCACACAGTCCTGAGTGTGTGCTGTAATGTTTGCTAGTGGACACTGTATGAAGAAATGAGCTTCTTCCTATAGTCTCAGGAATGTGAGGACTACCACAATCGAGCTTCAGGACTTCAGAATATTGCAAAGGCTCTACCAAGGAGATACCTTTGCACCCTCCCCACTCCTGTGTGCACCATCCCACCCCCTTACCCTGGTGGAAGAGCATTCTGCCTGAAATATTCTACCCTTTACACTNGAGCTTCAGGACTTCAGAATATTGCAAAGGCTCTACCGAGGAGATACCTTTGCACCCTCCCCACTCCTGTGTGCGCCATCCCACCCCCTTACCCTGGTGGAAGAGCATTCTGCCTGAAATATTCTACCCTTTACACTGGTAAGGGGCCAGGGTGTATAAAGTTATGTGAAGTCTGAAAAGGTCCCATATATGACGAAGAAAATTTGTCCAAGTCCCCTAACTGAGGCCCTGAAGTGAAGTTTATATGACTCACCCTGTACCACGTAACAGCAGTGTCTGGACCAGAACACAGGGCTCCTGACCCTCAGTCATGCACATTTTCACTTCCAGAAACTTCCTCCAACCCCAAAGCTATGCTTGAAATGTATCTAATCCCTTAGCAAACCTAAACTCATTTGTCAAAGGTATTTCATTACCAGGGTTTCTACAAGGTTTATATGGTTTAGGAACTTCTTATGTGTGTGGTAAAATACATATAATAGGAAATTTGCCACTTTAACAATTTTAAAATGTATAATTTACTGGCGTTAAATATAGCCACAATGCCACCACTATCTAGTTCTAGAAGTTTTTTGTCACCCTGAATGAAGTTTCCACGCCCTTTGAACAGGAACTTCCCATTCTTCTCTCACCCAAGCCCCTAGTAACCACGAATCTACTTTCTGTCTCTATGGATCTTTCTATTCTGGACATTTTATGTAAATGGAGCCATACAAAATGTGGCCTTTTATGCCTGGCTCGCTGGTTTCACTTAGGACAATGTTTCAAGGTTCCTCCATATCATAGCATGTATCATATTTCATTCCTTTTTATGACCAAATAATATTCCACTATGTGGATGTACCTCATTTTTTAATCAATTTATTAGTTGATGGACATTTTGATATTTCTACTTTGGCTATTGTGATAGTACTTTTATAAACTTCCATATGAAAGTTTTTGTTTGAATGTCTGCTTTCAGTTCTTTTGTGTATATAATTAGGAGTTGAACTGGTGGGTCATATGGCAATTCTATGCTTAGCTTTGTTGAGGAATTGCCAAACTGTTTTCCACCCTGTCTGTGCTATTTTGCATTCCCATCAGCAATGTATGAAGGTTCTAATTTCTCCATACCCTCATAAACACTTGTTATTTTTGGTTTTGCGTTATTTTTGATAGTAGCCATCCTACTGGTATAAAAATGGTATCTCATTATGGTTTTGATATGCATTTTCCTAATAACTATTGATGTTGAGCATTTTTACATGTGCATGTTGGTTATTTGCATATCTTCTTTGAAAAAATGTCCTTTGCCCACTTTTTAACTGGGTTGTCTTTTTTATTGTTTAAGAGTTCTTTATATATTCTACATCCTAGACCTTTATCAGATAAATAATTTGCACATATTTTTCTTGCATTCTCTGGGCTGTATGTTCACTTTCTTCGTAGTTCATGGATGTACAAAATTTTTAATTTTGATGAAGTCCATTTTATTTTTTTTCTTTGTTCCTTTGCTTTAGGTGTCATATCTAAGAAACCACTGCTAAATCCAAGGTTTTGACAGACGTACTCACGTTACCTTTTAAGAGTTTTTACAGTTTTAGTTTTTATATTTAGGTCTTTAATCCATGAGTTTGAGAATTTTTAGGTGAAGTATATTTCCTTATTATTTGGTAAGTTTTAGTTAAAACATAATCTTTGTATAAATTACTCCATGCTGGTCTCATCACTAAAGATTAATAACAAAATGTTTAAGGCATAGACACTGCTGCTCATGGTGCCTGAACACAACATACATGTCCATCCTTATAAATCAAGAAAAATAGTGTTAAATATATGACAGGATTAGGAGATCCAAATGCTTTTACTAATATTTCATTGCTCTTTCCTACAGCCATTCCTCCTGTTTCCCCAAAAGTTCCAGTTTGGTGACACAATGTCATAAGCCCCTCCTCCCAACCCCAATGTCTTATCCAGGACTGCTCTGGAAACTTCACCATTCCTTTTTTTTTTTTTTTTTAAAGAGAGCAAGAGGGGTGGGGAGTGGGGCATAGGGAGAAGGAGAAAGAATATTAAGCAGGCTCCGTGCCCAGTTTGGAGCCCAACACAGGCTCAATCTCACAACCCTGAGATCATGACCTGAGCCAAAATCAAGAGTCAGATACTTAAACAACTGAGCCACCCAGGCGCCCCTGAAAAATTCAGTATTCTAATACTCCGATCAAATTGCATCAGAGAGCTCTTTTTGGGACTTGCCCCAAACCTACTTCCTTTCCAGAGAAGCCTGAGGCAATCGCCACAAAGGCTGCATGGTTAAGGTTCCGTCAGGGTCAGGCCAGGGTTCAGTGGTGTTTAGAATCATCTACTTTGGAGTTTAGTGGTGGGAAGGAGTGGTCTCAATTGGAAAACGTGTCTTCAAACTCACAACCACTTCTCTTACTCTATTTCCAAGTCCCAATTCTTCCCTACCATATTACATACTGGCAGAGCAAATGCTAAGTTCTCATATAGTTTCTATTTTCCACCTTAAAACTGCTGATCAAGAAAAATTTCACTTCATGTTCATCACCTGGTAGACTCATCCAGGTACTAGTCCAACACACTAAAAAGAGTCTTCAAATTAAACTTTGGGTTTAAAGCTGTATTTCCCTTGAATACCATACTTTAATTTCATTTGAAGGGATTTATATAAATGACAGGTTGCTCTAATGAATATCTCTCCCTATCATCCTATAAATTTCCTACTATCTTACTCTGAAAAAGGGAATCCATTGAGAGAGACATATAGTATAGATGCTTATTTAAATATTTCCCTTATCATTGTAGATGGAGTATGTAAGATTATTACATTGGGTCATGTCAATGCTCCAACCATGAGTTTTGATGATCTGGACAGACATCAGGTCATTTCCTACTGGGAGAAACNCTTCCCTTATCATTGTAGATGGAGTATGTAAGAATATTACATTGGGTCATGTCAATGACTGCTCCAACCATGAGTTTTGATGATCTGGACAGACATCAGGTCATTTCCTACTGGGAGAAACCCTAATAAAGTGTCAGAAGTGGAGCCAGGACAAAAGACTTCTAACAACAGTCTCAGGAAACCCTGGCCTTACATCACAGTATGGAGAGTCCTTGGGCCTTCCCTCTCTGGAACATTTCTTACTCTTGAGCACACCTATAGACCTAAGAAGGGTAACATGTTGAATCTGACTCTCCATTTGGATTGAAGTGGGTCTATGAGACACAGAATTATAGAAAGTTTGAATTAGAAGGAAACTTAGAGCTCATTTTAGGCTAACTCAATGACTTTAACAGATGGAGAAACTGTGGCCCAGAGAAGTGAAAGACTACTCCAAAATCATTCTGGCAGCAAGAGGCAGTCAAGACAGAACGCCCACCCATTTATTCAACACCAGTTCAGCGAATTTTCTGCTATGTCATACTGTCTCTCTAAGGTCAACCTTTAGAATTGGCTCAACTCAAGGTCACTGTCATGCTTGAAGTATGGAAATAAAAGAATCTGGAGAGTATTTGGGTAAATTTCCGTGCTGCACATCATCCAATACTTAGTCATCCAATACTTACTAACCTCCAACATCACATGCATAGACAAAAGGGGAAGAGATAGGAGAGGAAGTGGAAAGGGTTAAACCCACCATCCCTCCTGTGACATTAACAGCTTTAGAGACAAGCATTTGTGTCCTCTGCAATTGGAAGACAGAATCCCACCTCTTCTTTTCCAAATACACAAAAGTGGATAGGCAGATAGGATTGGGGTGGGCAGGGGGTGAGGGCTGGGGGAGACTGGAGGGCCTTTCACCTTCTTGAGGTCTTTCTCAAATCTGTTTTTAGCCACAGCTGTGTGCTTTGATTATATTTACATTTTTAAAACTTTCAGTGTTTATGAACAAGATTAAAATATGCATGTAATTTACATCTCTAAGTTTGTGTTTATATTTTTCACAATAAAGTTATTGCTTTCCCTAGAAAGGTACCCACTGAGAAGGAGGACTGCACAATGCAAATTTTAATTACTCTATATTTTTTTGAGGGTTTGTAGCTGTTGTTTCATGCTGAGTTGCTGAGCCGTTGCTCCGTATTTACTCCGACTTTGATGAACCCGGCCCATTTCCTATCACTACATTTTGAAATCTGTCATAACAGTCTCACCTCATTGAACCTCCAACTAAACTTCAATTAAAAGCTAGCAACCCCAGCTGATTCTCCGGCTCTACATCCCTGTCTATCACGTTCCTTCTTCACAGAACTGCTTTCCTCAAATCCTACCACTTAAAAATACACACCACACACCCTGCCAGGGAAATGTAAGGAGCTAAGCTGTGGGAAAGTCGAGCTGGAGAAATAGCCAGGAGCATCCTATCACTGAGAGCAGAAATCCCTAATTACCATGCCAAGCACAGAGCTCTGGAAGAAGCAAGCAAGGCTTAAGGAGAAAAGGCTCGATCAAATCAGTGGGAAATGGCATTTCACTGCATAGATGAAGCCATACACGTCCTATTTTCAAAAATAGTTTAACTCTTCATCAGACACACTTAAGGCGGAACTTTCATTCTAAAATAATGCTACTTCACAGTCACAATGCCTTTGTTTGTCTGCAAGCACCCAAAAGGCCCTCAAGCATTGCAATACTGTTTATCACATGCATACCCTCCAATATTTCTACAGAAGTATTTTTAAATAAATCTTACTATTTTTTTTTAAAGATTTTATTTATTTGACACAGACAGAGAGATTACAAGTAGGCAGAGAGGCAGAGAGGAGGAAGCAGGCTCCCTGCTGAGCAGAGAACCCGATGCTGCGGGGGGCTCGATAACAGGATCCTGAGATCATGACCTGAGCTGAAGGCAGAGGCTTTAAACCATTGAGCCACCCAGGCTCCCCATATTCCTGATTTACAGAAAAACTGAGTTACGAAGAAACGAGGTGTGCCGTCAATGCCACAAAGCAGTGGGCAAGGATGAAAGCTGGAATTCGGGGGTCACCATACTTCTACATGCAGCCACCCACTGGCTGTATCCCCAGCCTCACCCAAGGTCAGTGTCACCTATGGACAGGGAGGCAAGCGGCCAGTTCTCTCTCTCAAATTCAGCCTGTCTTACATCCAACCTAACATCTCCCCTTTTGAGGGCTACGCTCTGCTCTCAACCACCCAAGATGAAAAACTGCCTCATCCCTCATCAGTCCCCTCTTAATCTCCTGAATCTGCTCAGCAAAAAGGGGTAACTTTTGCTCTGCCACTCACATCCATCCCTTCCTCTCTGATTCTACTGTTATACTATCGTCAAGACATTGATACACTGAGAGAAAAAAAGCAAAAAGAGTAATAAGAAAGATGTACAAAGATAATATAAATATGCAGACAAAATGATGACAGGTAGTGGCAATATTAATATCAAGTAAAGGACAGTTCATACCAAAAAAAAATTGGAGAGGAAAATACAGAATGAGGAAAAAATAGTCTAGGCATTAATAGAGCATCAAAATAAGGTATGCTAGGAGAAAGGCAGAGACACAGAATTATTATGTTTGAAAATGTTTAATCTACCCGTGTTGTTCGTAATAGGAGGATGTTGCAGCCTGCTCTGTATAAGGAGATAGAAAATTTGAAAAATTAAATAAAATGAAGAAGCCTAAATCGTTAGACATTATGAACTTAGGCAGGAACCCCAGCTTTTCAAGCGCACATGAGACAGTTACCATGGTGGCAGTCACAGCGGTAGTCATATAATGAGCTGCAAGAGGGCTCAAAAAAATTCCAAAAAAGTAGCTGTTTTATAGCCCAGACTCTTAAACCATAAGTTATCAAAATGATGGAGCTATAAATTAAACACTATACAGGCATAAAAATCTAGCATTCTTGGGATAAAACAAATATCACACACTTATAAATAACTCTTTATGGTCCCAGAAAAATAAAAATACCACAAAAGAAAATTATGGGATACCCCAAAATATCCTTATAGAAAAATTGACACACAAGAAGATTTCATTATGTTTTAAAAGAAAGTTTAGGTGCTAGGCTATCAATTAAAAATTTAAAATCAAAAGAGATACAAAAGGGAGGAAACAACACATAGAGAAAACCAATGAAATATTTATAAAATGAAAAATCAGTAGGATTTACAAAGCCAAAATGCAATTTCTTAAAAACAAAACACACGGGCGCCTGGGTGGCTCAGTGGGTTAAAGCCTCTGCTTTCGGCTCAGGTCATGATCTCAGGGTCCTGGGATCGAGGCCCGCATCGGGCTCCCTGCTCAGCGGGGAGCCTCTTTCCCCCCTCTCTCTCTGCCTGCCTCTCTGCCTCCTTGTGATCTCTCTCCCTCTGTGAAATAAATAAATAAAATATTAAAAAAAAAAACACACCACCCAAAACAATAGGAAGTCACTTAAAAATCTTTTCAATAAAAAGAAAGCCCAAATAAATATAATTTGATATAAGAAGGGGATAAAAAATGAGGAGGGAATTATAAGAGGACAGTAATATTTATAATAAAAAAGAACACAATACTAAGAAATGAAAAATTTTGATGAAATTGGCAATTTTCTGGAAAACAAAACAAAGCACTTAAGAAATAAAGAAGAGTGTAGTATACATAACCGTGAGAGTGTAGATTATATTACATTTAAAATCATCTTCAAATATGGCTTCAAGTCAGATTGTTTTAGAGTGAAGCATTTCAAACTTTCAAGGGAACCTAATTCCATATATTTTGTCTTCCAGGGTAGACAGTAATGGAAAGCTATGAGTGATTTTATTAAATTAGTATAAAAACCTAACATAAGAGAATAATCAATATCCCTTATGAAGATAAATGTAAAATCCTCAACAGATTATTAGTAAATATAATTCAATAAAATATCACAATAATTAGTGGGATTCATCCTAGGGAAAGCAAAATGGTTTAATATTTAATATTAGGGAGCTTTTAAAGTACTGTATCACTAAGGAAAATGTGTAAAACTGGGATCATCTCAGCTTAGAGATGTTTGGTCATATACCTAGAAAAATCCAAGACTTTACTGAGTCTTATTAAAAAGGGAGATTAAAACGTGCTGGATGTAAACTAAAGCATCAAAACTCTATAGCTCTCCTGTGCAGCAGCAATAAAGAATTTAAAAATATGAAAAAAATCCCACTCACAATATTAAGAAAAATAAGTAAGAACCTTCACAAGAAATGTTTAAGACCTGTAAGAAAAATCTTCAGAATTCTATTGAAAACTATGACCAAAAAAAACTCCTGAAAGGGACTAAGCTAGACTTTTCCACTCCAATATATATTACAAAGCCAACTAAATATATCAAGAGAAATAAACCACAAACTGCATTAACTTAAAAAAAAACAAGATGAAAGTCACATAACAGAAAATCAGCCACATTAAATAAGTATACAATTCAGTGGCATTTAGTGCACAATGTTGTAGATCACATCCCCTCTGTCTAATTCCAAAACATTTCTATCAATTCAAAGCAAACTGCTGTACCTACTAAAGCAGTTTCTCCCCATTCCCCTTCATATTAGTTTTTTAAATACGATTTTATTGTATTAATATTTTACTGAACTGAAAAGAACAGAATGAGAACACCATTGATAAGTATCATTTACTTGTATCAGTGGATTTTACAGTGGAAATGGTATCTCTCATTTATGTGTTTCTGACCAGTCCCTAGCAGAGTACTTGGCACAGTGTCACAGGTGCCCACTGATGTTTGTTGAATGAATAAATAAGTAAGAGGCCAATATATTTTTAAAAAGAGACTCTTAAAAATTAAAGTCTCGTACTTTATAAATAATATGGGTGGTCATCTACATTACAAAGGGATGCCTTTGCTTTACCTCTCCCATCCCTCCCAAATAAATCACCAGAATTATCTTAAAGACAAATTCTTAGAACATCAACATGTATTTGCTTCATTAAAATTAAGCTTATACACATTACGGCAAAAGCCCTTAGCAAGTTATGTGACTTCCCTAATCTCCATATTGGTATCTGTAAATTAGAGAACAAGTATTAGCCTGCTATCAACAGACAATATTACTAAAGAGTTAATAATTGATTTTCTATCAGATTCTTAGAGGACAAGCTCTTTCAATTATGTTATTATTTTTATAATGAAAATTAGTGACCTCAATCAGAGCTTGTAGTTAAAAGTGCATTTGCTTTTCAGAAAGGTAAGTGGTCTGTCAGTGCACTGACCTTGTCAAAAATCTACTGATGGCATAAAGAGATTAGAACCAGAGACAGTGGTTTTACATCCTGATCACTGATTGATATTGAGTGCTTTTCCACGGGGTCATGTCGCACTAAAGTGCCTGAGTCATGCATATCGGAGCCATTTTCCACTGCCCTGTCAAAGCTGGGCAATGAAACCGCATAACAGTAATAGTGAACACGTGCCTTCCACCTGTAATCTGACACTGACAAGAATACTTCAAGACCTCTGTGTTCTTTCATCTAAAACTGTGCAGTCATTACTTTGAACAAGAGGAAGACCACACAGGCTCAGGCAAGTGACAATGCTGACGTTATTAACCCTCACACCACACGACAGGCAGACTTCAGTGAGACTTCGGAAATGTACCACTTCGTTTTTAACATCTTCCTGAATCTCATCTTGCGCCCCATCTATGTAATCTAATAACAAACCATGTTTGTTTGTTTGTTTGTTTGTTTGTTTTTTGTAGGTAGCAGAAGGCTCGCTGGATAAGCGCATCCCTATAACATATCCCCTTTTTTCCACCTCAATTGATGGAGGGAAATGTAGAGGAAAAAACACATTTGAGTATCATTTATAGTTGGGAGAGTGGTTTTCTTTCCCAATCATGAAATTCTGAATACAAAAACTCTGCAAGATGGAGAGAATAATCCTACGTGGCTGAAGAAATTAGCCACTTAAAGATACTTAGGGCTGCTCTGTCCTGTGTCCCACAGTAAGAGATATGATCAGTGCTTTTTCAGCCATGAATTGAAATGACTGTTGTAAATGGCAGAAGCGGCACGATGTATTTAACAATATTCTGTTTGGCACATTCTATTAATTTTACTTACGTACTTGGTTAAAAGAAATAAAAGACAGATTCACAAGTAACTCTTAATATGTCATGTTTCTCCATAAATCTTTCTCCATTATCATCTCACCTTTTCACAAAGGTCTCAGGTCTGGCTGACCCCCAGAACAGAGTTCATCCTGTCTGCATCTGACATCAACTCCTTCTATGTGTGCTCAGTGAGGAGATAGGCTATAAATAAAAGCTGAATGAAGAAAACCAGCTGAAAATGAGGCTGACCTGAGAGGTGGGAACAAGCAGCCCTGAAAAGCCTGAATGAGAAACGGGTACATATTTCTATTGGCCGGTGAGGATTTTTTTTAATACTCAAAGTTTTATATTTTTTAGAAAAAATCCACCTACAATGCCATTCTTAAAGATTTTCTTCTTCTTTTTTTTACTTGTGCACATTTACAGCATTTTCATTCTGAACTCTGCTGATGTAGCTTTAATTGTTAGTCTAGAAAATATTTACAGGCTATTGGGAAGAGACGTGTCATAATGGCAATGGATTTTATCTTTCCCCTTCCACTCCTAGGAAATACTCAGCCCCTTCAAAACCTGTATGTATGCCCCAGTGTGAGACAGAGTGAGTTTGTTTGCCTGTGGAATTGGGGTACCTGGGGCTGAACCTGGGACATTAATCCATATATCTGCCCTTTCTGCTATCAAGGCAGGACTCAGAAGGTCCCTGGAAATGCCACTGACACCTGAATTTCCATGTAAAACATCACCAGATAAACCATCCTCTGGTGGTCCTTGCTGGGCAACTTAGGAAGAGAAGAGACATGTCAGCTCCTGTGACCCTACCATAAAGATGGCAGAGCTGTTTTCTATCCTGATTCCAAAGCTTCTGTGTGAAGCCCAGTGAGAAGACAATCTCTCTCTATCTTCACACGCTCACTGGTATCACAAAACCCCTTGGAGTTGTCATCCAGAAGGAGAAAAACAAAAGTTTTTCAAAACATAACTTTCAATAAGAAATAAATATCACATTCTAAATGTGCTGAGATCATTATGGCAAGATTCTGTTTGGACAGAATGCAGACATTCCCTCTTCAATGTTAGCTAACACCATGTGTGAGATCCTTCAGCTACTGGGAAACACTGGGAAGAAGACTCTGTGCCAAGGTCACTTTTTATTTCACAACCTTTGGCTTCTTTGGCTTTCCTTAGTAGATTGTTAGAGTATGGAATTGATCCATAAGGCAAATTTCTGCATCAACAGTGTCTCCTTTTCAACAGAGAAAATTTTCAGTGTGTGTGTGTGTGTGTGTGTGTGTATAAAATAAAAGGCTTGAAATCTAATTAAAATACACCCAAGATTATGTTGGAACAACTTAACCAAAAATGATCATCTTGTCACAAATACCAATAAGAGCAGTCAAATTAAGTCAAAGTATGAATGAAAATTAGTCACGGTTACTTTCTATTTAACACTGTGGCTTAAAGGCCCATAGAAAAAACAGAAAGAAAAAATCATTCGGTTAAGCCCTCCTTTCTAATATAATACCAATAAAGAATATGCCATGTTTGATTATGAAATGAACTCTAGCACTGGGAAAGTAGACCACTTTCTTTAGGCTATAGGAAAGGGACACCTAGAAACTTAACAGTTGTAAAGGACTAAAAGATACAGACTGTTTAATGTAACATGCAACCAGAGAGGGACTTGAAAAACCTGTAAGGTAATGTAAAGAGTAAGAACAGGTGGTGACAGATGGTGACTACAACTTACCATGCTGAGCACTCAGTAATGTATAGAACTGTTGAATCGATGTTATACACCTGAAACTAATATAACTATTCATCAATTATACTTTAATTATTAAAAAAAAAGTATGGTCACTGCTTAGGGAGATGGTGTTGTGTGAAATAGCACAACATTAACAGATGCCAGAAAAAAAAAATAATTCAACTTCTGTCTTGCTTCTGCTTCCACATCAAGAGTGATCTTCAGAGTGGTAAGGAGTAGAACAACTAAGAAGGAATTTAAGTGCCACTTAGGTGGCAAGACTAAGAGAATGCTTTTAGCCACTTTACACTTGTCCCGCCCAGAAGTTACCTAACTTCTCTAGACCACACTGACCTCATTCATAAACAGGGATGATAATACTACCTTCTAAATATGAGGACTAAACAAGGTAAGGACTAAATGAGCCAATATATTTATACAAGTCATTGAGCAAGGTTCCTTCCACATGAGACCTGAACACTACATATAAATAATTATTTTATGTTAGAATTACAAAGAGAGTATTTTCATACTTAGAAAACAATGATTACCAGGAGCCAACATGAGTTGGCAAAGACCAGAAGATGTTACCTCTACAATTTCCTCTGATCTTAAATATAATGTATTTGGATTTCTGCAAGGCATCTGTCAAGGTCTTACAAAAGCTCCAGTGGGCAAGATGGAAACATATGAACTGGTTGTTAGTTTAGTTAGATGGACTGGTAGCTAACTGAACAGCCATACCTAAGCAATAAATACTGTTCAATAAGTATTTATTGAGTGCTTGCTATGTGTCTAGCATGATCTAGATACTAGGGATTCATAACTGAATGTAGCAAAAAACATTCTTGCCCTCATGGAGTTTAGATTCTAATGAAAGGAGACAATAAAATAATAAACAAATAAATTAATAGTATGCTAGAAGATGAAATGTTACGAAGGAAAACCACAACAGGGTAAAAGGACTGGGAATGTGGGATGGGGCATTATGTTTATAATCTGTTCATCTGGTGTGCATGTTATCTCTGTTGACCTAGAGAGATTTTAAGACTGGGCTAGGTTAGCCCCTTCCCCCACCTCCTTTCCTACCTATAAAAATAAATAATTATTTTTTCTTCCACTATGAGAATCTCATTACTCTTAGTATTGTGTGTTTAATGTTTCCTTTCTTATTTTTTTTTAAGATTTTATTTTTTTTATAATGTTTCCTTTCATTGCTGAGTGAAAGCTCCATGAGTCTAGAAAAGGGCAGCAAGACTGATGAAGGGTCTGAACACTGAGGAACAGTTGAAGAAAGTAGAAATAATCTGCCAAGGACAGAAGAGTTAAGTGGGTCCACTAGACATCTTACATATCTAAAGGGCATTGTTACGGGAAAGAGGTTAAATTTATTCTGGGTCATTCCAGACAGGGGAGTATGGGCCAATGGGGGTAAAGTATAGGGGTCGTTTTAGCTTCCTGAAAGTTTTTTTTTCACAATCAGGACCATCCAAAGAGAATGGGTATGATTCCTCAATTGATTACATGTTCAACCAGAAGTTAAATGACTCTGAATGGAAGTTAGTTGTTACCTCCCACCTCTCAGTGTGAGATTCTTTCCAACTTTAAGACTAATTATGTTCATTTCTAACCAGTTTTCGGTTAATAAAATGTTGAATGGTAAATTTCTTTTTTTTTTTAAGATTTTTATTTATTTATTTATTTGACAGAGAGAGAGATCACAAGTAGGCAGAGAGGCAGAGACGGGGGTGGGGGTTGGGTGGAAGCAGGCTCTCTGTGGAGCAGAGAGCCCGATATGGGGCTTGATCCCAGGACCCTGGGATCATAACCTGAGCCGAAGGCAGAGGCTTAACCTACTGAGCCACTCAGGCACCCCGCATGGTAAATGTCTATACCTTCTGGTTTAGCATAGTACTTTAAGTCTATATGACTGAGTTATTTATGAAGAAACCCTCTTAAGAGAATAAAAAGAATATTCCATAATTCTTTTATGGAATACAATCTATAAGTACAGAATCAGGGTTATTATAGTATCTAATAAATTAAATGGATGAGTTGGGTAGAGACTGGAGAAATTTTAATTAACAATTAATCAATAAAAGCATTCAACATGAAAATCTATTGTAACTCTGTTTACATTCTTTAACTTCAAGTACTTCAGTTCTGTGTGCTTATAATTAGCAAGCTATAAAAGGTGCCATCCATTGGAACATAATGAGAAGAACGGTTTATAATGATAATTAGTATTCATTTTTACAGACAGGAAGGTTACATGGCCACAGGGTGCAGCAAACAAAGGGTTAAACTCATCAAGGAAACTACTACACTTAGGCAGTATTTATTATACACTTAAACCCTGTAAGGCAGAGCCCTGCCTGTGGAAATACATCCTAAGTAAAGCTTCATGTTAAGACAGGTGAGATTGTCCAAGAGGAGGTGGGGAGTAACAGGGAGCCCACAAACCACCACACTTCTTCGGGACTTAACTAATCCTACCGTTATTGGTAAGGGCTGGGCTGCAGATGCTGACTTTCATGTTCTCTCTCTGCTTCATCAAATCTTACCTGCATAAATGTTTTATAAAAACCATTTGGTGTATTGTGAAGGCCAGAAAAAATATTAAAAAAAATTTTTTTTTTCATTCCTGCATTTAGGCTGCAGTTTTGTTCTCTAAGTCACTTTATCTCCTACTCCGAGCTCTGCTGGAGGTTTCTCATGCGCTTGCCTGTGGCAAAATCTAGGCTCAGAAGTGGGAAATGTAAACCCACAGTACAAAGACCCTCACTTTTAAAATCCTTTTGTAATTCTGGCTTTAGAAAAATCAAAGTTTTCATTCAGCGGAGATGAAGCTCCTGTCCCTTTTCACAGAAACTCTAATATCTATAAAGACCTACTTGATGAAGCCTAAAATGCTTTCTAGACACATGGTTGTACCAACGAAAGTGGTTCTTCACCTCCCACTGCACCTCTGAGCTGACAGACAGATTTTGTTACTCGACTGACAAATAACCTGTCAACACTTTGCAATAATTAGAGCAAATGATCTTTTTCTAGAGATAGCATTGTGCGACCTTCCATAGTAAAATGTTCTCTATTTGTTCTATGTGCAAAGCCAAGACTGAACATATCTCAGACTAGTTCCTAGCCTGAAGTCACAGAGATATTTAATGCAGGTCATGGGCTGGAAATAGCAATAGTCAAGGGCAAACCCAGATGAATGTGAACCAGGAAGCCAGCAGTCAGACACAGGATGGCCTGCTGCTGGCCCTCTGAGCCAAAGAGGCACCCTAGCAGTCTCATCTGAAAAGAGAGAAGTCAAAGAATCTTAACAGATATTGGTGGGCTTATTTTTCAGCATCACAGGCCTTTAAAAGGAAAGGTCTACAGTAGGCTCTGATCAATATAGCTCCTCCTGCTTCCTGTGTCTTTTCAATCTGTTAAGCAAGAAAATGCCTTTATGTTGGCACTAATCCCACTGTGGCCCTGAAGTAAAAAAATAAAAATAAAAAACCTCTCACAAACCTTCTACAGGACTACTTGTTTATATGCATGTAGTTATTTTTTATTTAAAAAAAACTAAAAAATGAAAAACAACAGAAACCATAAAAAAACAAGAAAGTAAAGACTATCAAGAGAACACTCCTGGAAAAGACTTCTTAAAAATATAGGTAAGTAAAATAAGAGTAAAAAGATTAGAGAAATCAATTATGTTCATAGAACTCATATTCTGCTTGTGAAAGAATTTCAGCATCTAGAGAGTTAGTTATTAATGATTTCATTAGCTCATTCATTCATTCACAGATGATTACTGGGCACCAATGCTGAGCCAGCACTGGGGGCGAGGTGGTAAACAAACCAGACAGGGATCTAGTTCTCATGGAGCTTACACTCTATGGAAGAGGTGGACAACAAATAAAGGAAATAAACAGGACAACTTCAGACAGTGACAAGCAATTGCTGGAACAGTAAACAGGGTGGCATGAAAGGGAGGGCTGGTATAATCTTCAAGATTCTTTCAGCACTAACATAACCTCATTTTTACTCATATCACATAGGTATGATGAGGACTTGTAGTCATTTGGAAGAAAGGGGCTATTTAAGATGAGGGAGTGTACTAATAACAGTAGGTATAAAACCCCAAACTATAACAACATAAGATTACAAAGAAGAAGCAATATGCGATCCTACTTTCTACTACATCCCCAAGACTCTGGGAAGAACCTATTTACAGTTTCATCGCAGCCATTCTGAAAAGGTAGAGAAAGAATCACAGGTTTTTGATAAGAAATTTTGCAAATAACATGGCAGTATAGCAAAATGCAAATGTAGATGCTGCTGAGCCATCTGTTCAATATTACGGCAATGTTGGGAAAAGGCTCTGAAAGAAATGATGTTTGAAATCATTAAAAAAATAACATGTCAAGTTTAAAATACTCAAGAATCTTAAAACCAGCATCAACACATTCAGCAACCATATGGCCCTATAGCAGGTTAAAAAAAAAATCACCCTGCTTGCATTTTCTACTTCAACCCAATGGTTTCCAAAACATGTTTCTTTTTCCTATTTGAGTACTTTCTTTTTTTCTGTTAAATTCCTTGGTGTTTACAGCTTCTTGAATTATACCTAAAACCATAATATTCATTTCACCCTTTCTGAAGCAGGAGATAATGTAGTGAGGAAGATTGAGTCAACTGTTCCAGGAAAAGGAACATGTAGGTGACTATATTTAACTTGTGGAACACATCTTGTCTTAGGTTTATTGATTTATCCCTACTGATCTCACAGGCTCGGTACTGATAAGCTAGTTAACTTCACTGAGTATTGCAGTTTTCTGGGCACAAGTGCTAAGTGCTTTACATTCATCATATCATTCAATTATCACAATTTTACAAAGTGGATGCTGTTATTATCCACATTTTGGAGAAGAGGAACTTCTTCCAGGTCATACAACTAGCATGTGGAAGGGCCATAGTCCAAATCCAACTTTGTAGGCCAAGCTTGAGCTCTCAACTGCTATTATGTGCAATACTTTCTTGTTCAGATGGGAACAAATGAGTTGACTTTTCAAGGTTAAGAAATGAACGATATATGTTTAGGGTAGAAGTAGCTCTCTTGTCTCATCAAGAAGAGATTCTTGGGCACCTGGGTGGCTCAGTGGGTTAAAGCCTCTGACTTCAGCTCAGGTCATGGTCTCAGGGTCCTGGGATCGAGGCCCGAATCAGGCTCCCTGCTCAGCAGGGAGCCTGCTTCCTCCTCTTTCTCTGCCTGCCTCTCTGCCTACTTGTGACCTCTCTCTCTCTGTCAAATAAATAAATAAAATCTTAAAAAAAAGAAAAGAAAAGAAAAGAAAAGAAGAGATTCTTGGAGGACTGGAGAAGTGCCTGAAACTCTAAAGAACAGAGGTAGTGGTCTAAAGGCAAACTCTTCCAGAAGCACATGACAAAATGACAGTCACAGAGTTGGGAAAACTGTGAACAAATGGAGGACACTGAGTGAGTTAATACTGCAAACATGGTTTTCAAGAAAGCAGTAAAAGATTAAGATCGACAAAACTTAACCTGCCCCACAATAGGTCAGAGATCTAAAATTTCAGGCTAACTTTTAAAATGACATTTACAAAACCATCGTCAGCAATGGAGGATATGCCCTAATGCTTAACCCAAAGCACCCACCACCGGAGAAATGAGTTGATTCAGTCACAGAAGCAGAGTTTATGATAGAGTACACTTTCTAGCATTTGTCCAAGGACGGGCCAATTGCATCTAATAGAGTGGCTGACTAGCATTGAGGATCTGTGTCCAGCAAGTCAGGTAAAGAGCCTGTGATAAGTATTTCAATCTGTGAGATGGAAAAGCAACCTGAAGCCCACTGGTTGTATTATAGTTCATAACTCATCTCATAAACCCATTCCAATGTTTGGCCAAATTTACAAATGTACAAAGACTTAAGGAATTATAAATTTATAATGGAAATCCCTGGGGTTTCAAATGAATTAAAGATTAACTCCATTCAACTCAACAGCTTCATACAGTGTCTTATGGATACAGTGGGGCCCTAATACATGATTACTGGATTATTATTAAAAGTATTAACTCATATATAAAAATCAGTGTTACCTCAAATGGTCAGGGTCTGGTAGATACATTTTAAATGCTAAAGTTGTTTTTGTATCTGAAACATTGAAGACTTTTTAAAGTAACGAAGCATATTTAAACAACTTGATTAATAGTTTAGGAAGAACCCAAAGGAAGTCAAGCAGTAGGAACATTTGCCAAACACTTAAGTTCTCTAAATTTAGTGATATGAATTATAAATATAACCCTTATAAATGCAAAAACTGCAGTAGGAATAGATTTGTCTGTATTCAGTGATTTCCAAAAATCTGCAAATCTATACTGCTCTTTAGTTGTGTCTATAAATCAGCCACCAAAGGGGTTCCTGATGCACGTGGCCATGGGCATTAGAGTCAGTGGAGAAATTTCTGTGGTCTTCTAAAACTTTTTCATATTCATGCTTTTGATGAATGATTTTATCTGTTGACTGATTAGCAGTCTTGACTGTCTTTAGCAACCCTTTAAGTCCCATGAAGCCAGAGTAATAAACAGAATAAAAAGAATAAATATAAAAACAATAAGTTAAGTAAGACAAGTCAGCATGATAAACAGCTGTGGAGTTACAAAATTATTGCAGAAAAATCCACACAACCAAATCTACACAACACTTAAACACTAGTTACAGCTCACAACCTTCTATCACTTTTGCCTTTTGTCCCCTATATTCAGACATCTGGTAAATCTTTGGCCTAGAGTGGCATTTTATTTTTGCAGAAGTTGAAACTATATAACCAGAATACAGTTGCCTGTAGATAGAGCTTGGCCCCCTTCTTCTCCACTAACCAGGGAGTACCTACAATAAGAATGATAAGGTTTGGGGCACCTGGGTGGCTCAATCATTAAGTGTCTGCCTTTGGCTCACATCATTATCCCAGGGTCCTGGTATAGAGCCCCACGTTGGGCTCCCTGCTTGGAGGGAAGTCTGCTTCTTACTCTCCCACTTCCCCTGCCTGTGTTCCCTCTCTCACTGTATCTCTCTCTGTCAAATAAATAAATAAAATCTTAAAAAAAAAGAATGATAAGGTTTGAGATGCCAGAATTAGAAATATAGTTCTTTTTCTTGTCTAATTGCTCTGGTTAGCACTTTCAGTACCATGTTGAATAGAATGGCAAGCGTAGGTATCCTTTTCCTATTTTTAATCTTAGAGGAAAAGCTTTCAGCTTTTGAGTATAGTGTCAGCTGTGGGGTTGTCATATATGGCCTCCATTATGTTGAGATACATTTCTTCTATACCTAACCTGTTGAGAGTCTTTATCATGACAGAATGTTGAACTTTATCAGATGCTTTTCCTGCATCTACTGGGCTTACTGTATGATCTTTACCCTTCATTGTGTTCATGTGGCATATCACATTTATTGATATTTATATGTTGAACTATCCTTGTATCCCAGGGATAAAATCCTACTTGGTCATGGTGTAGGACCCTCTTAATGTGCTGTGGATTTAAGTTTGCTAATATTTTGTTCAGGACTTTTGCACCTAGGTTCATCAGAGGTACTGACCTGTAATTTTATTTTATTTTATTTTATTTATTATTATTTATTTATTTATTCATTTGACACACAGAGAGAGATCACAAGTAGGCAGAGAGGCAGGCAGAGAGAGAGGAGAGAGGAGGAAGCAGGCTCCCTGCTGAGCAGAGAGCCCGATGTGGGCCTCGATCCCAGGACCCTGGGATCATGACCTGAGCTGAAGGCAGCGGCTTTAACCCACTGAGCCACCCAGGCGCCCTGTAATTTTATTTTCTTGTAGTGTCATTGTAATCTGGCTTTGGTATCAGGAAACCCTGGCTTTGTAAAATGAATTTGGAACTGCATCCTCATCTTCATTTCTTACAGAAGAGTTTGAGAAGGATTGGTATTAATTCTTACTTAAATGTTTGGTAAAATTTACCATTGATGCCATCTTTGTTTATTGGGAGGGTTTTGATTATCATCTCAATCTCCTTACTTGTTACTGGTCTGTTCAGACTTTCTATTTCCTCATGATTCGGTGTTGGGAGGTTGTACATTTTTTGGCATTTTACAATATTAACAAAAAATTTTAAATGAGAGTTAAGAAATAGACTGGCATACAAATGGTCAATTTGTGTTTTAAGAAGGTAATTTGTTAAAAGGTAATTCAGTGAGGAAAAGAATCTATGCAAAAATGGTGCTAGAATAATTGCATATCCATATACAAACAGATAAACCTTAAGCTTTGCTCATACATCATAAATTGTCTCAAAATGGATCTTAGGCCTAAATGTAAGTCCTAAGATACAAAATGTCTAGAACATAAGTGAAAATCAAATGACCTTGGATGAGGCAAATACTTTTTAACTAAGACACAAAAAGCAAAAACCTCAAGAGAAAAAAATAATTTTACTTTGTTAAAATTATAAGCTTTCCTTCTTCAAAGACATTGTAAAAAATGAAGAGATAAAGGGTTCCCTTTATAAAGGGTTTCTTTTGGGGGGTAATGAAAATGTTCAAAAATTGATTTTGATGATAGTTATATAACTCTGAATATACTAAAAATTGGACACATTTAATGAGTGAATTGTATGGTGTATGAGTTATATCTCAACAAAACTATAAAGAAAGAAGGAAGGAAGGAAGGAAGGAAGGAAGGAAGGAAGGAAGGCAGGCAGGCAGGAAGGGAGGGAGGGAGGGAAGAAGAGAGGGAGACAGAGAAAAGGAAAAAGAGAAACCACGATCTGGGAGAAAATACTCATAAAACATGTATCAGATATAAGACTTACAACCAAAATAAAGAACTCTTACAATTCAATAATGAGGAGACAACTCAATAAAACAGGGGCAAAAACGTAATGATGGAAGAGTTCCTAATGGCCAGAGCTGGAACAACAAAAAAAAGTAGTGTTGGATTATAAATCAAAGTATGAGATAAATATCCATGATTCCATACTGATTATAAAAAACATGACTGAATACTAACTAAATAAATAGTAAAAAAATAACTTTGTGGGGAAGAACAGATAAATCTCCTGTATACAAGAATTAAAATAAGTTATGTAGCTAAGATGCCCTCCAGGAGATGGAACATAACTTCGCACTTCTTAAGTGTGGGCTGCACATAGAGACTCCTGTCCCAAAAGTATAGCATGGATGAGGGTGAGGAAAGGTAACTCTACAGGGGAGACATCTGGCAAATACCACCCCCCTGCGAAATGATCAAGATTAACATCAACACTGGTAAGTCATGTTGACAGTTTGTACCCTATATATCATGTGATGAAACTGGCACTTTACTTCTGGGGTCTTCCTTCCCTAAACCCTGAGAGTTTAATCATGATGAAAAGATCAGACAAACCTAAATTGAGGGTTTCCTATAAATACTGGGCTAGTACCTCTCAGAATTGCCATGGTTATAAAAAATAAGGTAAGTTTGAGAAACTCACAGTTTAGAGAAGACTAAGAAAATATGACAACTTAATGCGTGGCATCCTATATGAGATCTTAGGATAGAAAAGAAAAACTAAGTAAACCTAAGTAAGTAACTCTAAACAGCACCTCAGTCTGAACTCTTGGATTCGCTGGCTTTAGGCAGACACTATATGGCACATGCAGAGGAATGATCTGAATTGCACGCCAATGATTTGAAAACAGAACTGGCATTAAAACTAAAACTTACAGAAGGGGTTACTGCCTATTTTCTCCTCTAGGATTTTGACAGATTCCTGTCTCACATTGAGGTTTTTCATTCATTTTAAGTTTATCTTTATGAATGGTGTAAGAGAATGATTGAGTTTCATTCTTCTGTACATAGTTGTCCAATTTTCCCAGCACCATTTATTGAAGACACTGTCTTTTTTCCATTGGATATCTTTTCCTGTTTTGTCGAAAATTGGTTGGTCATAGAGTTGAGGGTCCATATCTGGGCTCTCTATTCTGTTTCATTGGTCTATGTGTCTGTTTTTGTGCCAGTACCACGCTGTCTTGGTGATCACAGCTTTGTAATATAGTTTGAAATCAGGCAACGTTTTGCCCCTCACTTTGTTTTTCTTTTTCAATGTTTCCTTGGCAATTTGGAGTTAGTCCGGTGATGGGTATTGCATGCTCCGTACTGCATGGACCACTGAGTGTTACACACAAACAATGAATCATGGAACACTACATCAAAAACTAATGATATACTGTATGGTGACTAACATAACATAATAAAAATAAATAAATAAAGTTCACAGAAGGTATAACAGAACCTAAAGCCTGAATCCAACCAGGCAGACTGCCTGCCTGCTAGAAACAAAAATATCAACCTTCTCCATATGATTTAAACAAGAACCAGTATTAAATGTATAATATTCAAAATGTCCGAATACAATCCAAAGTTACTGAGCATACGAAGAAGAACCAAGAAAATCTCAATTCACATAGGAAAAGGCAATAAATGCCAATGGTGAGATGATGAAACAGATGCTGAAATTATCAAAATTCATTGAGTTGTTTATCATTTTTAATTGGTAACTTTTATTATATATAAATTCTACCTTAAAATATTAACAAAACCAGAGTAAGTTTTAAAAGGAGGACTGATACAGTTGAAATCTTATGCTAGTATTATTTTAGCTACAGTGTGAGATACACTGATTCCTATAGACTATTCTGGAACTAAACCACTATTCATAACATTATTTCTTTGAGAAATTATGTTCTAAGTTTCAAATAATCAGTTGGCAAAAAGTCTTTTGGCACCTGGTCCTTTCTCAGGTTGGTGACCAAACATTTTAGAAAATGTAGTACAGATCCCATCTTCAGTCCAGGAATGCGAGACTTTTGATTACCTGGGTATCAAATTATACCTAAGCATATCTTAATGCTATTAACATCTCTCAATGGATTTTGGAGATATCACGTCTGGAACAAGGTCACTCTTTCAATAAATTCTCAAATGATGCAGCTGTTGTCTTGATATGGGACATGTAGGAGGGAACTGTTATACTCCCTCCCTTCTTCTGGCATTGAAATTCTGTTAGAAATTAGTGAGTTCTACTTTTATAGAGTACCTCTCATTAAATCCTTCAGTCTCTTCCTAGAAAGAACCATGGAGACAAAGAGTGCTCTAATTTTTATCTTTACTGATCACTAAACTATTAGCAAGGGGCATAGGTACATAGGTTTCAAGAAGATTGTTCTAAAGAATATTTATTTTCCCAAAAGGAAAAATATGTAAATCTGATCTTCTTTCATTCTAAATAAATGGACAATCATAATTGGTATCTATGTTTGGGAGCTCATTTACAAACCATTCCTATAATTGTGCCACTCATTTAGAGGCACAATTGAGTGAATCAGAACATAATACTGCACCCTGCTTATTAGCATTAATTGTGATCAATTGTCACAGTTTGTTTATAAGACTGAATAATTTTTAATCTTAAAATAATTATGCTGATTATCAAACGGTTCTGTATTATTTATTTTTTTTAAGATTTAGAAAATGTTTAATAAAATCATTGCATTTTTGGATGCTGAAATACAGGGCTTTTTATTTCATTGTATTTGCTTTATTTCCAAGAATTTAGAGGTTTTTCCAAGTCATTCTGTCAATAGCTCATTAGAAAAATAAGTTGTGGTGAATATATGTTGTGATTTTTAGGTGCAATGAACAGTAAGGACAGAGAAATGTAACACCGGAACGCATACACACTCAAATCCCAGCTTGGATCAGATCAACTTTCTGTTTCTGATAGTGAAAGATCCTATCCATCCTACAAACCCCAGTCAATGCAACCTTCCTGGATAGTCCTAAATATAGTTAATGAATCTCTTTTACATTCTCCCCCAGTACTCTGCCTGGGCCTCCATGGTCGTATTTCCCCTAAGCCTACCTTTAACATGGGTAAGGCTTCCTCCACACCTTGACCTTGAACCTATGGCTATCTCATTAATAGCTTTTTTCCTAACATAAATTAAAGAAAAGTATCTCTACTGTGCTATTTTAGGTTATTTTTCAGAAAATATTCACTCCCCTTTCTCTCCCATTGTGGGTAGAATATTTTTCCCTACCCCTTGATTTTGTTGGCTGAGTGACTTACTTTGGTGCATGGGATATAGTGGACATGACACAAGCTTCAAACATGCTTGCCCGTCAGGGCTTGCCCTTCTCAACTCCTGTTATTACCATGAAAAGGACATGCCCCAGAGAATATGCAGCTGAAAGAGAATTAACTCACAGAACGCATCTGAACCCAACCTTTAACATAGAGCTGGTTCTAGCCAGTTCTAGCCTAGACTGGCTATAGGAGCAAGAATAAATGACGTTTGTTTTAAGCCACTGAGTTCTGGGATGGTTTGTTCCTCAGTTTTGGGATGGTTTGTTAATCACTGACTGATACACTTATTAATGCAGGGTTTCATTCTCTATGAATATGTCTATGATCTCCAAAATAAGATAGATCTGCTTCTCTTATGTCCTAAAGACAGTGCTAAATTGAGTTTCGATTTCTTTCCACTGATGGCATTATCTTACGTTTGCTTACATTAAAGCTGCTATTTTTCTTTTCTGCTCAGTCTCTCAAGGTCATTTTGTGATTTATCCTTACCAGTTTGGTACACTGTTCTTCAGAATAGTTGGGGTCATCTGCAAACATGTCACTCTGCACCTTGTCTTCTAGAATCACATCATTTGTGGTGGTAAGGGTTTTCGTTTTTTTGAGAGGGGTCAGGAACCATCTGCAGCACAATCACCTAGAACTCTTGTTAAAATTACCAATTTCTGGGCCAGCTCCAAAAATTTACATTTTTAACAAGCCCCCTAGGAAATTCTTATATTACAACGAAGTTTGCAAAGTATTTCAATACTGTGAATATATTAACTAACCAGATCTCAAGCTAATACCTAGTCCTAAAGGATTTAGATGATGATCTGTTGTTACCCAGAAATGTACCTCTTTATCCTTTGTTTTCCATATGTTCATTTTCTATCTACTTTAAAATGTTTTTTCTTCCCTTCACTTTTAATCATATGAAAGCTCAAATTTCTTTTTAGTGACCTTGTACCAAATATTTTCAAAGGCCTTTTAATAATTTAAATACATTATTTCAATGGCTTCTATTAACAAATGTATATTTTCTCTCAAAAATGTAATACTTGGGTTAGTCAGATATCTTCCCCAGAGAAACCACACGCCCCACCCCTCCCTCAAAACATTGCCCTTGCATTTTACATTTAATGGAGTTCACTGGCTGGCCTCATAAGGAAGTGACTCACAAATCTTAATTCATTGAGTTCCTTATTGGAAAGAAGTCAGATTGGTAGCTAACCAGATTTTCAGCGTTTGCCAGTTACATGATGGTTTCGGTCAGTAGCTCCGGAATTGGTGCTGTCACTGATTTCATTCCATCTGTAACTTCCAACCTTTCGGACTCAAAAGACAATCTGATCTTTTCTGTGTAAGGACCAATGCAAAATTTTATTTAGTCTCAGTACTGTTATATGGGTGTATAGAAAAGTGGCTAAGAGCATGGACTCACAGCCAAAGTGCCTGGATTTGATCCTGGGTACACTATGTGTCTCAGTTTTCCTGCTATTTAAATGGGGATGACAATGACATACTACACAAGCCTGTCCATTACATGAATTATTGCATCTACAAGTGCCTGAATAGTACTTGCTTCATTAGAAGATGTGCAAATTGTTATCATTACTACTTTGAAATAACTGAGTATATTCTTGGCACCATTATAAATCTTTAGTTGGGCTCTTTTGCAGTTAACCACTACTTCCCATTTTCTTCAAGTTTTTTTTTTAAGGTTTCTTTTCTAAGTAATCTCTACACCCAATGTGGGGCTCAAACTCACAACCCCAAGATCAAGAGTCATATGCTCTACCAACTGAGCCAGCCAGGCGTGCCTTAAAGGTTTTATTTCAAAATATATCATACATATAGGGGCCCCTGGTGGCTCAGTCAGTTAAGCGTCTGACTCTGATTTCAGCTCAGGTCATGATCTCAGGGTCTTGAGACTGAGCCCTGCCTCTGACTTCATGTTGGGCATGGCGCCTGCTTAAGATTCTCTCTCCCTTTCCTTCTTCCCCACTCCCTAAGCCTGCATGCTGACATGCTCTCTCTCTCAAAAGGAAAAAAATGTGTGTGTGTGTGTGTGTGTGTGTGTGTGTAGGATACATACAAAAGAGTGTCCGCAATGTATGTGTACATTTTATTGTATTTTATTTTTTAAATATTTATTTTATTTGACACAGAGAGATATAGTGAGAGAGGGAACACAAGTCGGGGGAGTGGGAGAGGGAGAAGCAGGCTTCCCGCCAAGCAGGGAGCCTGGTGCAGGGCTCCATCCCAGGACCCTGGGATCATGACCTGAGCTGAACGCAGACGCTTTACAACTGACCCACCCAGGCACCGCTATATGCACATTTTAAAGAATAACAGTAAAATATGTATTTGTGTACTCACACAGCTTAAGATATGGAATTGTAAAAATACATTTTCAAACTATTATGCTCCTTACTTACCACCCTCTCTTCACTATTCCCATATGTTGTCTTTGTCATTCCCTTGCTTTTCTTTATATGTTTACTACCTATTTGTTTCTTACTATTTTTAAAGAAAGTCTGTAAGTTCATGAATTCTTTTATGATCTATTTTCTTGTTAACACTCTCCATCTGCCACCTTTTTAAGGCTCTTCTGTTCTCAACTGGGAGACTGTCATAGATTTTGAAAAATGTCTCGTTCCCCATGATCATCAATTTTTTCTTCCACTGCTTAGTTTTTGAAGGCTTCCTCTATCCTCCACAAAACTCCCTCCCCTAATAGTCCAGTGTCAGAGCCATGTTTATGGGTAAAACCCAGCATCATCCATCTGGTGGATGCACCATCCACACTCCTTGGTGTGGTCCTGACATTGGCCTGAATGACTGAAGCAGGAAATTTCCACAGTCTCATCTTACTCCTCATGCTCTTTACCCTATGTAAGAGCTGAGTAAAAAACAATTAATATTTTACAAACATAAAAGGGATCTTTGAAACCTATTTGATGTGTCAGTATGCCAAAGGCTAAGGCATTGCAAAAGGAACTGAATGAGGCTGTTATTGAACTTACTCAGTTTCCTTTTCTAAATTAAAATCTAGTGCCAGACACCAAAAGGTTTCCTTCCTCTGCCCTTCTGCAATTAAAAAGACCCCTTTGGTCACTCTATACTATTCTCTATTCCTCCCACTTCCTATCATCTAACGATCCTATTTGGGCAAACTAATATTACAAGGATTTTTTTATTAAAATAAATATAGCTTTAAATGCAAACACTCAATAAAATATCTCAACAGATGTTTTTCCTGCAAAGGAAAAAGAACCACAGAAATTCAGAACTAATCTATCCACCTTGCTAAATAAAGATTCTACTGTTCGTTTGCTATGGCCATTGATTTCTGTAGGTAATAACAGAGGCTGAGAAGTAAGCTCTTTTAAAGGTAGATGTTTTTGTCATTCACAAAGAAGCTTCTGCATTGCTTGTTTCAGACAAAAAAGTAAAAATTTATCTTGTGCAAAAAGGGTAACTATTTCAGAGTAAAAGAACACTTCTGTGCTCTGAAGATAACTATTTCAGTGTAAATATACCACTTTCTCATGGGCTATGAAGTCAGATGATGACTGATTTAAACCATACAAACATTAGAGTCAGACTGCTCTATTTATTTTGTCTCCTCTTTTAAGAAAAATTTCAGAAAGGAGTTCATGTAACCCCAACCCTAATCCTTTAGCCATCAAATAAAGTATCTTAGATAAATATAAGTATGACTTAGAGATGCTGGAAAATATCTGGATTCCTCTACTGACTTATGTTTTTTATATTCAATGTTGTAGGGAGCATTTTTAAAAATCAACTCATAATGTATATATTATGCTTTGGTCCCAAGATACAAAAAAAGTTATTTAATGAAACTTAATTTATCCACAGAGCAGACACTTAATTTTAACAAGGTTATCCAGAAGTTATTGGGACGAATGTGGTATGAGCATATAAGTCAGCTAACAGCATCCTAACCAAGCAGCTCAGAGGCAGATTAGGATGGAAGCATCAAATGAAAGAATCTGACAGGTTCATGATCAATTTCTATTTGAAATCCACCTGCCACAAAGATGTTGCTTCTTTCACACTGGTGGAGTAAACTCCATGTTAGAAATGACAAAAAAAAAAAAGAGAGAGAGAGAGAGAGAGAGAGAGAGAGAGAGAGAGAGACAAAAGAAAGCTATTTCGAGGACCCTGTAAACCATCAGACTATCAGGGAAGTTGGGTAGACATCAATTATCTACTTGATACTTCAATTCCGCAGAATCACCATCTCAAGGGAAGTCAAGGAAGTTCGTTGTTGCCATGGTCCTGACAGACAGTTTGCTATTGCTGGGGCAACATCTGAGTAGATGAGCTATTTCCTAATTGGACTCACTGTGGTCTTGGAAAATTCATTTATATAGTTTTCTTTGCTTTATGATACAAGGAACCCAATGATGGCTGCGTAACAGATGAAAACGGACAGGGGATAAGATATAAGGCATCTGATATCACTGCTGGACTTGGAAACTGGGGTCTCAATAAGTTTATCTACTGATAAAAGTTTACAAATGTCTTTAAAAGTCTATCTAGTCGTTTCCATGGTGACAAGGCCAGGAATGGCAAAAATGTCCATACATATTGTCCCCGTCATATCTGGAGGAGGAGAACAGAGTTCCGTGATGGTTTCCATTTTGTTCAGTCTATTTTATACAGTTGGATTTAAAAGCACCAACACATATCAGCAGACTGGTATAACAGTGCATCTAGTCCTTGGTGGAATCTCTCAAGTTAATAGGTTACAAATGTCATGAAAAGTCCTTATGACCAGCCATATGACCAGTTATTCAAAGGTTGCCTATTCACGACTACTCTGAATGCAGCCCACTTTGCACACACTATGACTGCTCTATTGCAAATGGACCTACAATGAGCAGTGAGAAGCCTGAGGTTAACACATAAGCTGATGTCAGGGAGTCCTGCAAGTGACCAAAGAAGTTCATCAAGGAAAAGAACTGAACACTTTGCTTCGATTCTGCATCACAATCCAATGTGTTCACTGAACATGAAATGTTAAGTAAGGGCTGATTTGTTCTCTGGGAGTGTGATAGACAACAGTTCAGCAACACCAAGGCCCCACAAAATTCCCAATCAAACAAAAGGGCAAAGAGTCACGCCTTCTCTGCAGCTGGAGACTGAGGTGGTATTGATGCCACCTGTTGCTTCTTAGGTATTTTAATTAGTTTCCCCTATGAACTTTCTGTAGCATTAAATAGAAAGAAAATAGATTCTTAAAAAGAGTCAATCTGACAACACTACAATAATTTCTGCTGAGCTCAAGCTGCTGAGAACACAGTGGAGGGAAGTCAGACAGTGAAGCAACCCTCATGTTAGATGGTGAATGGAAGTGAATATAAGCTGTGTGGGCAGACAAAATGCTCCAAGGGCACAATGGCACAGCTCAAGTTGCTTTGAGAAGTGCTGAGGGACACAGCAACAGGGGACCATCCTAGGCAGGAGAAGTGTGGACAGCTTTTTTGAGCAGACTCTTTGGAACTCTTCAAGGGAAAATGTGGGCAGCATTGGCCTATGAGCAACAGACTCTGGAAACAGAGAGCCGTTAAGAGTAAATCAAAGAATTATTTACAAGAGCATGGAAGGTCCCTGGCTGTCCCACTGCTTATTTTATCCACACATACTTCATATGTTTGATGAAAGAATTAAATTCAGGATGATTTCACTGAGCTGGATAGATCATTCCAAAGAAATGGAATTTAATAGAGATACATGAGAATATATACATATACCGAGAATATATGAGTTGCAGCTTAGCAGCCTCATGTGGATAAAACTTGAAAGAGTTGCACTCAGGAGTCAAGAGTGAAGCAAAGTTAACCAACAAATTAATTTGATTCATTATGCAGAAAAAGAGGAGGATAACCCTATTTATAGACCAAAGGTACTACACTGTGTTGGGTTCCAGAAGCACCCATGAGGAAGGTGCCCAAAGGAGCACATGAAGTCACTGAAAATGCTCACTCAGAGGATGTGATAACTCAAGGACATCAGAAAGCCCTCACATTTTTGAAGGGTTATGATACAGATAAGAGATCAGAGTTACTCTATGAGGCTCTTATGGGCAAAATTAGAGCCAGTGATGGACATTACACTTTAATCACTCACTCAGCAAATATCTGTTGAACTCCTATCATGGGTCAGGCATTATGCTAGGCAGCAGAATTGTAAGGTAAGAGAAATTCCCCCCAATACTCAGAGCTTTCCAGAAACAAATTGGCTGCCTTCTGAAGACAGTGAATACATATTTGCTAAGGATATTAAGGCAAAGTTGGAAGCTACACTTCACTCTTAGACCCACTGGAAGTAGAAGATATGAATTTTAAGCTCCCTCCCTCACAGTGGTTTATGACCATCCATGGGCTACACTGTGCATCCCTTTTTCAGTTCTTCCTCATGGTAAGGAAGAGGCTAACTCACTTGACATGGTTTCAGCCGAAAGTAACAAAAACAAAAAACAAAAACAAAACCACTGGATAATTTAAACAGAAAGGGCATTTATTAAAGAGGATACTGGGTGTCTCACAGACTCTCCAGAGAGCTGCAAAGCTGGTCTGGGCCACACCTCTGCTGTGTATGATGAGCTCACATCACTATCGATGGGGAAGATGGTGCTACAAGGAAACACAGCCTGAAAACTCCAGCAAACTGCCACCCCTACCCTCCCTGAAACAGATCCCATGCATTCCCTACCTCCTCACATCACCTGCCTCTAATTTAACATCTGGAGGGGATGAACTGGACAGACAGAGCCTGGATCACGGGCCTATGTCCCAGCTAGAGGGGGGATTCGAGAATCAAGCATCTGGCATTTTCAGCTTTGATAGGAGGGCTCTGCCTCATAAGACAGGGGAGTCCATGAGTGTGTTCAGGTGCTGAGAGTCCCCAAAATCTAATAATGATGTAAAAACACTCAAAGGAAGTTATAGTAATTCTTCTCCCAGTGATATGGCTTCAACCAAGCCAAAAACTGAAACAGAAGGCCAAAAGATGAGAAAGTTGAAGTTGGCAAATTAACTTCTCTAATATTACAGGGAGTGTTTGCTTCCCTGAATCCCTTTTTAGGAAGAATTCTGATAGTCACGGTCACTCAAAAACATGGTTAACAATGATTAAAAATGGTCATAGTGGGTTTGAATGGAATTGATAACAGGAGCAAAAATCAAGAGAAACTAGGGAGTTTCAGGTTGCATTATGGCAGATGGGTTTTTAAGTCAGCCTGTTGGAAAACCAATTACCAGAGCAGTGACCAAGAATAACTTACTAGTATCACAGTACAGGAAGAAACCTCCAGCAGTCAAGAAATCCATCACACAGTGTCCCTAGGGCCGACATTTCCAAAAAAGATGGCTGGCAGCCCCCTTTCTCTAAAAACCTCTAGAGAAGGTCATTTGATAACCTCTCTAGATAAGTGAGAATTGCAGATGTCGTATATCTCATGGTCAGAATGTCCTTTGAGAATGTTCTTTTCATCCATACCCCCCGATCCCCCGTAAGGAAAACAGAGAGGAGGGGCTCACCACCGCTTCCATCAATTTCATTGTGGTTGGGCGCCTGGGTGGCTCAGTGGGTTAAAGCCTCTGCTTTCGGCTCAGGTCATGATCTCAGCGTCCTGGGATCGAGGCCNCGTATATCTCATGGTCAGAATGTCCTTTGAGAATGTTCTTTTCATCCATACCCCCGATCCCCCGTAAGGAAAACAGAGAGGAGGGGCTCACCACTGCTTCCATCAATTTCATTGTGGTTTCCAAAGGCCAGTGCTGGGGGTCAGAGCCAGGGTAACCTCACACCACCGTGATGCATCCACTGGGGCATTCCGGACTCTGGGTGACACTTCAGAATGCCAGACTTCCTCTAGGAAGTGTGAGCATGCTAATCGGGCCCCTGGGACAGGTGGGCACGTGGAGAGAGAGATTAGCTTTCCCCACAGCTGTCAAGCTGGGGCCTCTCATTAACACCCACATTTCTCTTTCTTTCTTTTTCTTTTTTTTAGGTCCTTTGACTGTAGCTTGTGTACTTGAAGCATGTCATTGAAAAATGCACAGATGGGATCTACCAGATCATGAGAACGCTTTCACAGCTTTTAAAAGTATGCTGGGTTTCTTTCCTTCAGGAGAAAAAAAAAAAATCCTGTATTCTAATTTCTACCCATTTCCCACTCTCTTCCTGCTTCAGAAATAGACTATCACAGAAGACGATGTTCCAAGTAGTAATAATCAATAGGGCAATAATTAAAATGTAGTTCTTTTGATTTGTTTTTTAATCCTAAAGCAGCTAATTGTATCTGCTAATCTTGTCTTCATAGTTCACAGAAAGGGCACAGCATTTGAAATATATTCAACATTAGCCGCAACCTACTGAAATTCAATGTCGGGCCAGAAGGGGAGACAGCAGGGCAAGCAAGAGGGGCGTCTGACAGGTGGTGCCCTGAGGGGAGATGCATCCTAAAGCAGGAGGGACTTGGGGGAGGGGTCTTTTATCTTGTTATGAAAGTTCTAGAGAAGGGGTTGGGAGTTTTTGTATGGAAACAGCAAGATAATGAGGAATGGAGGAAGAGTACTGAGAACCATGAGTCTGTCTTCAATGACCCTGTGGCTTCCTGAGCATTTTAATCAGTTTCATCCACGATTCCCTGAACAAAATCAAAGAGGCAAAGAGGATAAAGTTACTATTCTCTGGATGGACACTGTGTTCTCTTTGTATGAGGCTGTCTCTTTGTATAAAGAAGAAAGGGAGCTATACGAAGATCCAACAGTCCCATTTTTAATTGAAGTTTCTAGTTCTGGACTTCCAGGTGGCCCCTGCCACACCCACCTAGCCCCAGCCAGCTCAGGGTCTCACTAAACTGACCCCAAGCAAAGTGGGCCCCCTGGAAGCCTATACAGAGAGGGCTGTAGTCTGTCTATTCAGCACATGCCCAGGATTTGGAACAGATTATATTAGCGATCTTCCCAGAAGATACCCAATTTATTTGTAATGGCTTGGTTGATAGAATTACAGGACTTTTTAAATCCCAGAAAAGAACTTCCATAAAAAGAAGGCACTCCCTCAATAAACCCAGCACCTACTATGCTCATGTGTCCTGGGTAGGGCTCAAGCAGGAGATGGGAAGGGGGAATTAATATGACTAGGATAGACCTCCCACTGCAAAAATTTCCAGCAATATAATCTTGAAAATGATGACATCTGTCCTGAGGAAATGTTGGGACTGACACAGGACTTAATGAACTAATAAGAAATGTTGGACAAGATGTATTCAAAGGTGTTTATCTCTAGCTAGAAGGGCCACCACTGTGCCCTTTTGAGAAACATCAGGGTAACATAGCTCATCTTGGGTTACCCCAAGTAGCACCCCAGCATACACAGTGATATACCAGGCTGTAATCAAAGCCAAAGCATAATGACAGAGGGTCTCTTTTATGGAAAGATATGGGGGGGGGCGGTGAGATACTCTTTAAAACTTTTTACTAGGGGATGCATGCAAAATTCTGCTCTTCTTTATGAGCTAATTTCATCCCTTTCCTAAAAGTTCAGAAAGACTAGGAATCTTTATGTGCAGTGAAAGATCAGTTGGATAACAAAGAACCCCCATGATGGAGTTCACCACAACAAAGTGAGCAGGGCACAAAGGGCTAGAGGACATGACATCAGCCAGGACTGTGAACTCGTGATTCCTTAGCCTATCTGCAGGGATCCCATTAGTAAGTTTTATAGAAAATGAATTTAGAATTTAGAAATGTAAGCTTGGTGGTCCTGTGGGTCTATCTCTTACTTCAACACCAGTGACTGGGCCAAACAGAGCTTAGCAGCCTCTGAAACCCCTCCAAGCTCCTCCCCAGCCTCACCTGGGGAACCATCTCCTCAGCTCTCTTCTGCCTCTGGCAACAGCAAACACTGTTACCTGTGGTCAGCATCTTGTTGCTGACCAGCCATGAGCTCCCAGATTCAACAGAATTACTCCTTTGGGGTAAGACCACAACCAGCTGCCTGGTCAACCAGCATTTGCCTCCAATTTCCTCTAGACCTCGACTTCCACCCCAAGGATGTGGCCTTGAGGAACACAGGCCCTCTGTCCCTAGCTGGTGGAGGATACTCCTGTCGTCTCTTCAGGAAGCTGGCCAGGATGAATGGGTTCCCTCCCTGGATATTCTGGCCCTGCAAAGAACCTGCAAAGAACCTGCATGAGCCCTCCTGGATGGGCCCACACAGACCCCATCCCTGTAACTTTCTACAGAACCACTGCCTAGATGAACTGGGTGACCAGCTGACCCTCCTCTGCAGGCTGGTAGGCTCCCACATGGACTGTGGTGTGAACCCTGAGAAAGGCTGGCCCTCACAGACAAGGGGCCTCCTGGGCCTTTGAGGAAGCTTTTTTAATCATGGGGAGCCTTCCGGCCACACTGTGGGATGAGGAAAACAATAAAGCTTTTGAAAAAAAAATGAATTGCCAACCATAAGCAGTGTTTGAAATATTATCAATTACACAAAGAAATCACTGTCCCTCAAATGGTTTAAATTTCATAAACTGTATCAAGAATTTCAACTCAGGAAGTAGACTGCTGAGTTTGAATGCTGGCTCTGTCACTTAGTAGTTACCTAACCACTCTGTATTTCAGTTTCTTCACCTCTAAAATAAGGAATAGAAGGTTACCTGCCTCAGTGGGATTCTACAAGTAACAGGGGCATAGCAAAGCACCAGACCCATTAGGAGGCACTCACTTTCAAGATATATTAGCTACTGTTATTATTATTAAATATGTATTTACATTAGGACACAAAGCATTGTTCTATTTCTCACCTCCATGGATCTCTATGATCCACCATGAAAACAGGTTAAAAACCGGATAAACTGAATAAAATTCCTGATTGCCTTAATGAAATTAAGGAAATGCTCATAAGATTGTCTTATTTTACAGATGTTTCTTCAAGGCTGACTCTCAATACATGATTACATGAAGGCAGTGTTGTGAATATTTTGATTTTACATGACAAAAATGTTTTTAGAAATAAATGACCAAGGTTACTTGTAATACGAACTCTGAAATCACAGCAATGAACTTTTCAAACATTTTAATGTTAAAATCCATTGGTCTCTCTGGCACTTTGGATGAATCTTTTGCACATGCACAATTATGTGACATTTTGCACTGGTCATCTGGAAAATATTGGTTCACTGAATTACACAGATCTTCCTATATTAACACATTTCATTATAGAATATCAAAATGTCACATTTGTTTATATTACCAACAGTCTCATCATAAAAGTCCTTAAGTGTTTAAGTTAAAGTAGTTGTCAAGTCCCTGGTAGCAAATACAAGTTTTCTAAAATTTTAATTTTGGCTTGAAAGCTCAAGTTTTATCATTAGCAACAAATAGTCAGTTTTCCTTGAAGTGACAACCTCACTTCCTTCACTTTCGGAAAAATGCCAAATACCCAAGTTTGAGAACCATAGTCTCCCAGCAGTTCTTTAAGGTAAAACTGTGTTTTTTATTTTACTTTAGTGCCATTAAGTGGTTTTTCTCAAGACAATCACTCTACTTGGGTAGGCAGGCAGTAGAAGGATCTTACACATATTTCCCACTTTTACAGAGTATTAGAAAGACATGTACACAGCCATTGAGAGAAAATTAATAATTCTGTGTATCAGGGCACCTGGGTGGCTCAGTGGGTTAAAGCCTCTGCCTTTGGCTCAGGTCATGATCTCAGGGTCCTGGGATCTACCCCTGCATCTGGCTCCCTGCTGAGCAGGGAGCCTGCTTCCTCCTCTCTCCCTGCCTGCCTCTCTACCTACTTGTAATCTCTGTCAAATAAATAAATAAATAAAATCTTAAAAAAAAATAATTCCATGTATCTTAATCAGGGACATTCTTAAATGAAACTGACAGTTTTCATCCTGATTTTTAACTGTGAGTACATGACAATGAAGAATACAATGGCTACTAACAAAGTTTGGTGGCCCTACTTTGATTCATACTAAGGCACCTGAATTTTACCCTCCATTGTTTTCACACCTGGTTCAATGTCAACACAGTGGGGGAAAAATGACAAAATACCATTTTTGTATTATTGTGAAGATAGTTTTGGTATTGTGTACCCATCCTAAGGGTCTCGGGCCATCAGAGACTACATATTTGGGAACTGCTGGCTCAGGCAGATTCATCTCTCTATGCCTCAGTTGCCTTATCTGTAAAATGCTATAATGCACGGCATATATCCCATAGGGTTGTTGTGAGGACTAAACAGAACAAACTTGGTACAGACCAAAGAACAAAGCTAGCCTATTGTATGTGCCAAATAAAGATTGCCTAAAAGGAGCCTGCTGATCACTTGAGACCCTTGGTTCATTCAGGTGTGATAAAAAATAACCGTCTCAGGGGCGCCTGGGTGGCTCAGTTGGTTAAACAGCTGCCTTTGGCCCAGGTCATGATTCCAGGGTCCTGGGATCAAGCCCTGCATCAAGCTCCCTACTCAGCAGAGAGCCTCCTTCTCTTCTCCCTCTGCCTGCCATTCTGCTTACTTGTGCTATGTCTCTGTCCAATAAATAAAATCTTAAAAAACAAAACAAAACCAAACTCAGTGGTTAAAGCAAAAAGAACATCTCTCTGTCATCTTCACTAAAAACCTGAATATTTCCCAGAGATGGCTCAAAAGATGAACTGGTCAGAGACTCCTTCAAATGCCACAAACACGACACCACCCTTTAGAAAGCTCTCATCGCTGTAACTGCCCCAGATGTGGCCTGAGAAGTTTACCTTCCCCACCTCTGTGTGGCTTTCTGAGAATCTCTTCTTAGGGGTTGCCAGGGAATCACTGAAAATACCAGAGGAAAAAAGCCGGCACTTATTTATATTTCTGTTTTTATGTGTGTCTGGGTTCTCACAATATTGTGACACAAGAGACAGATGAGAGATTGCTGGACCCTGAGCGTGTTGCGTGATGTCAGCTCTCTGCAGTTTAGCATGGTTTGTAAAAACGAGCAGACTCAGGACAAAACATCTGTCCCTTTAGCCAACGAGATAGGAAACTGATATGGGTTTGTTAATTCCTGATGGTACTAATGCGGTGTTTTAAAATGAAAGCAAACACAGATATATACTGCAAAATACAAACCTAAGTGAGTTTTTTGGAGACCTTTTTTGCTTCTGTTGCGAGCACTTATTAATGATGGTACTCCCAGGCAATTTGCGACGTGTTATCTCTTTGGCCTCTTCCTGTCCTGCTCAGAGCACTGCAGCCCTGGGCCTTTCCTCTGAGCCTCAAACAGGCTCAGATCCTGCCCTGCCCGAGACCCTACATCTAGGGCACCGGCGACTTCTGGCTTCTCCCTACTCTCGCTTTCCTTTGCCAGCTCCTCCCCAGTCATCTACTATTCCTGGTGGTTCCAAAGGACTCAGTCCTGAGCCTCCTTCACTTCTTAGGCCAGACTCATTCCCTAGGCCATGCCATGCACTCCTCCGGCTCCAGATACCATTTGTATATTAACTCCCAAGCATTTCATGTCTAGCCCAGATCTATTGTTGAATTCCAGGTTCACTAATCCAACTGCCTAGTTGGTGCACCTGCTCGAATATCTCACAGAAATCTCAGGATGGCTATAACTGAACTCTTGGACTTTTCTGTTAAACTTCCTCTGTCCTGGTCACCTCAGGGAATGTCCACACTGTAAACCCACTTGCTGTCTTACTGTCATGTCCACTTCATCAATGTCATGTCGATTCTACCTCCAAGAGATGCATTACGTCTGCGTACTCTGACCCATCTCCGATGCCACCACTTGGCTCGAGGTTTCATCACCTCTCTCTTAACCTGCCTCTTAGCCTCCCTCCTCACCCACCTCCATGCTTTACATAGCAGCCAGAGTATGCTTGGTAGAAGAGGAATCACACCATGTCGCTTCCATGCTTAAAACAATTCAGTGGCTTTTTTATGGCTCTCAGGATAGAAACCAATCCTTATCCTACCTGGGGTGCTTAGGACACACACTTGGCATGTCTGTGAGACATCAGGTAGAGATGTCCATCACCTGCTATGTTTGGGGGCTTCATAGGGACCTAGCAGTCTAGAACCACCACTGTGAGAAATGAGCAAGGGAGTGGACTAGAAACGTGAAGGAGATACTGAGAGCCCATGGGTGGTGGGAGCCGTTACAGTTGTTGGCACCACTGACAGGGAAACTCCTTTATATGGAAATTATCATCAGCACTTTATTAAAGACCCTTATTCTGTAGCCATACATTCATTGCAAGTTTACACATGAAGCCAGCATGACTATTTTTGGAATGCTGTGAAAACACTAGGTGAAACATGAAACTATTTTACAAGCATAATATACTAGTTTACTTAGAAGCTAACTATAACTTCTGTTCGCCACTAGTATAGATGTTGCTAAACAGAGACTAGATACTATCATCTAGCTACTAGGTGTTCATTTTCTTCCATGCAAAAACAATGTAATTCACAAAAGAGTGCATTCTTCGTTCTTCAACAAGGATTCACTGAGTGCCACTGTGTGAGAAACACTATCCAGGTGCTGGAGATAGAGTGGTAAGAAAGATACGTATTTATACAATGTGTGCCTTAAGGAATGTGCCAAATAAAATCACTCCATTATTAGATCCCATCTTCAACACTTCTTCCCAATGCCATAGACGTGATGCTATAGATGAACCTACCTTGATTAGCTGGCATTAAACATTGCAAAAGTGACTCACACTTAAGTTCTATGTTGAAACAGACATCCAATAAAATGTAGCTCTGTAGTAATATGTAGGAGAAAACAGCAGGAAAAGGAAGTCTGTGTAACCTCTATGTTAATATTCTTCAGGTCAGCAACAGCTTAGCTTGAGTTGAGAAGAAAAATCAAGGCAGGGCAATTTGACCTTGGAATAAAACAGTCTGGTTGAATTTTAAGTAGCTAAAACACAACTTTGGGGAGAAACTGTTCTTGCCATGGAATGCTCTTCCCTGTGTGATTAGACTCAGTCTCAATTTTTGTTTATTTACCTTTCTGTACTTCAAAACGAAGGGAAAATTCTATTCAATAATCATCTATTTACTGGGACACATTAAGAGTTTTTTTTTACATCTTCATAGTGGATTTTTAAATAATCTGAGCCTTCCAAATTAATCTAAAGTCTCATGAGCTCTCCCTTTAATATGTTACTCTATAATAAGTAAATTTTCATTAAAATGAAGGAAATAAAATTCTGTTCTGTTAGTAGGCACTGACATATATCTTCCAATTCTCATCATGTTCTCTGGGGCTGTACTTATATTAAAATTGATATAATCTAAAAATAATCAATTGTAAGAGTAAGTTTAAAAACATGTAAGGCATTCAATCAATTACTTAAGAAAGCTGTCACTAAACTCTTGATTTGGCAACATGATGTCTCTCAAATGAAAGAGTGGGTAGATGGGTGATTCCTGTTGCCTGCCAACATGCCTTGTTTTGTAACTCCTGTCCACAGCATCCTGGTCAAAACACTTCATACAGATTTAAGCAGCAATCCTCTTCACCCCCTTTGATTCTATAAGCCTATGGAGTATCTTTCAAATATCTGAGTAAATGTGGACAGAAGTTAAGAAAACTAGACAACCAAAGGCCACAGAATTAGGTCATGGGCAGAGATGTCAGGTTTTCTTTTTGTGCCTGAAGTCAACACTCAGGGCAGCCCAGGAACCTGTTGGATAGAAGCAATGAACTTATAACTCATAGGGGTTGAAAAGTCCCAGAGCTGGTCATAGGGATGGAAATGCAGAGTGTGCAGTTCTAAAACTGTTTTCCAGATTGTATTCTTTAACAAAGATACCTATTATTTATGCTTTTGAAAAAAGCGACTTCCCTGTGCAGTCCATAATGAGTTCTGCAGATTCATGGAATTCCTTTCTTGAAATCATTTCCTTTACCTGAATATTTTTGTCTATACTATCCATCTCCAAGCTTACTTAAATTCACATTGTGAAGAGGGGCTATGTTTATATCTTCTGAGCCATGCTCATCAACTTCCTAGTAGCTCCATAAACGTCTATATAACAATATTAATAAGAGTAATGAAGCATTACATAAAAACTACACAGAGTGTGTATCAGTTTTTCTTCCATTTCCTTGAGGTGCAGTAAGCCACTTCTGTAAAATTCCTCTATTAATTCGAGGTAGGGGAATGGTCAGAAGTTCCTTGTGAAGGTAATTCTGAGTTTCTGGATAGTTTATTCAGAGTCAAGTGGGCATAAATAACTGGTCCTTATAATCCCTTACGTCTTGTAAAAGGGAGTGAAAGAAACTCGTCATCATTTCACATGTGGCTAGGTTCACAAGCACTCAGGTCTTTGCCAACTCAGGTGCCCAAGGGCCGCCTCTGTGTTCTTGTGGAAATATGGAAAGCCTGATCTTCTTGTCTTCACCTCTTCTTGAGTTTTTATGGCCTTTTCAATTATTATTAATGTCCATGGGAACAGCTAAAGTAACTAGTCTTTTAGGTATGAGCTACCATCAATTACCACTGTGACTTTCATTAAAATATTAAGGAAGGTAAGGACCAAACAGAAATAGTTTCCTTTATTAATATCATTTAAAATAACAATGAAAGTGGTAAAATGGTTATATGTTCATTAAATTGCTAATGAAGCCCGACCAATAACTCAAAGCTGGGTTCCCTGCAGAATATCGATTTGAAGTACCATCAGCCAAGATCGTTTGATCAGAGACACTTAAAATCAGTACCAGGATTTTACTTTCCAAGAATTCATCTTTGAAATCTTGTGGCCAGTGGTTCCGCTTCTAGCCTGCTAAGAAACATAAGGCCCCCTGAAGCGAGCAGGCCTGAGTCTAGCTGGAGGAACAGAATCATGATGAAACATTTGTACATCACATTAAAGTGGATAGGAGCGCACTGCGCACTGTCCTTTTGTAGGCCACGTGCCGAGGAAGAGCCCCACTGAGGCATCTCCTGGGACCCGGCTCATCGCGAGGCTCTGACTCACAGCACCGGGGCTATTTTTCCCCTTGGGAAAGACCAGACATTTGTCCTTTATAAAAAACCCTCTAAGATGAGTCACCGGTAAGATCAGCTGGAATTCTGAGGTGGCGGGCGGAGATCAGGGTTTGCAACAAGGCGGTGTGCTGAGCCGGATGACCCTGCCGGCTGCTGCCCAGGCAGTGTGGGCTGGTTTTTATGGCTGTGCCACATGGAGAATCCCTTGCTCTAGGATTCCTGGTGTGGATCTCATCATGCAGCGAGGACTCCCACTCAATTTCAAAAGGGTGCTACCCACCCTTGGGGGGGGGGGGACAAAAAACCTAGCCCACTGAGGAGATGTGAAAATACACCGTGAGGGAAACAGATGGCTTAGGAAGAAGCAATCTGGAATAATAGTGAGGGTGTGGGAGTCGGAGTGCAAGCTGGGCGAGGAGATCAGAGAGGAGAGAACGGGCATCAGTACATGGCGACAGATGACAGCGTGTTGTTTGGGAGGAGCAGTTGGAGGAGGCCAGGGAAATGGAAGTAATGCATAAGGGCTGCGGCATAATTAGGAAATGCCCCTTCTGTCGACTCCATCCGCCCCGCTTGGTTCAGACGGAGAGAGCACTTGCTTTGCCCAGGAAGCAGAGGTTACATGCTATTCCAACAGGCTTTCTGTTTCTGATCGAAACAAATCCAAACTGAGCTAATTTGTGTACAGCTGCAGGCAATATAAACATGGCTGTTTAGAATTCTTTATAGAGTATGGGCCTTTGTACTCCATACTTCACCGAAGTTAATAAGTAGGTGTCAAACTCTGAATTAAAATTCCCAGAAGAGGACACAGCACAAAGGACAATAAAAATGATTTTTAAATAATCATAGGGATAAATAGCATCCAGTTCTGACAAATGTAAGTGCTGGCATAAAATGTTATTAGGCTACAGAGATCGTCTTTTGTTCAGGAAGTATGTTTTATTCTCCAGTCGTGTCATTCATCATCCTAATGAGCCCTCAAAATGTAAATTAAATAGCAAAGATGGATTCCTTCGAAAAGCATCTTTGTGCTAGGTGTTAAACCATTTTTCTACTTTTATGCTATATATTGGTTCATGTTTTCATTGGGAAAAAAAAATAAGCCCTCAGCACTTGAACACTTTATGGGGTAAGTTCATGCAATTCATATTTTCAGCAAATAGTTCGTTCATTCATTCTCCAGTACTATGGGTTCTGTGATTTCAAAAAAAGAAAGAAAGAAAGAAATCCCATTTTAAAATTCGGTGCCCTGTAAATTACGTTTGATCCGGAAAAATCTTAGAAACCTGTGCATGCATTTGCTTTGTTGTTTTATTCAGAAGTGATTTGGTCCAGGGAAGCCCTCAATGGGAAAGGATTAGTGAAAATTTCAAACAGCTTTAGTTTACTGAACCAAATGCATTAATAGCTAGGCAAACACCATTTCAACCATTAATGATAAAAGAATAAGGTCATGAGCCAAATTAGTTGCGATTTCTTGTTATGTATTGATAAGAACATTACCTGTTCCTATGATGAATAGAGAAATCAGGGTTTTGTACTTGACCTGAATTTATGCACGAGCACACACAACAGAAGTGACTGAACAGCACTGCTAGGGAGGCGTCCAGGAAAAATACACTGAGAAAGGAAAATAGCAGCAAATCATGTCTCATTTCGGCATGATTGGTCCTCATTTGCCTCTCTCTGTCTCTCTCTCTATATATATATCTCCCCTCCCCAACCCATCTTCTCTTATTTCAACATATAAATCATTCTTTGAATTCTTTGGCTGTCCCTGCTTATGTGAGAGCTCGGTTGACCCATGTGTCTCTCCAGCTCTTAGTTCTGTGTATGTGTGAGCGAATGTATATAAAATGAAGATACAAATAATTACACTGTTGAGGTTTACTCGATGTTCAGGGAACAGCCATTAATCTGCATGAGGGGGTTTCTATAGCCCCATTCTGCAGGATAAACTATAATTAACCAATCTAGGTATTCTAGAGACATTATATTTTACAAGATCAAAATGCTGGAGAAATATCCCAGAGCAGAGACTGAAACCATCCAGCTAAGAAAAAGAAAAGGTAAGTTAATGGGCAGCATTACATAGAAGCCTGGGTTTTTCAATGACAAGTGACCAACTGCTGGCCTGGGTTGAGGTACCCCCAAAGCCTGTCCGGTTCATTGGCATGTTGCCACTGGGAAGCAGTGCCCATGATGGCCCATCTCTAGATGAGTGGCATCTTTCTTTGAAGGTTTGGCTAATGAAATAATGCTTCATGACAAATGGGAGGTCACAGTAAAGCCAGCATATTCTACTGAATATCCTGTTTTAGTTTATTTATTTGGCTATTTCTAATGGAGAATTTTCTTTATAACATGACTGAGCTGAATTCAATGCAAGAGTCAAGACTGTCAAAATGACAGTTGACCTCATAAAGAAACTCTATCATCAGAACCCAAATCATGGCCACTTTATTTCTGCCTGTCAATTTCCTAATAACGTACATTTTGATGGGCACGTTGATTGGTTTATGATCTAATAACAACATTCATCAGGGAGGGAGAAGCTAGTGCCACGTGTCAAAGAGGCCTTGAGAAGTATTGGTGAGAAGGGGACAAGAAGCCAAAGAAGGGGTGCAGTCTGAGAGATGAATTAAAGATTACTTCTGACAAAGAAAAGCAAGGTGTTATTCCATGCAATTTTTAACTCTGAAAAAGCGTTGTACATTCAGAGACATATTTTTGAATGAAATTTAAGCCTCACCTGGAGTCTGGGAAGATAGATGGTTAGGATATCAATAAATTGTTTTATTTTTTACCCCACGCAGGAAAAACAATGTACAGCCCAGGGACTGGAAGGTGCCCTACGGTGAAATATGTGCCTTTTAACCTTTGCAATATGTTAATAATATAAATTTATACCAATATGACACCTTCACAGAAACACAGAACTCAAATATAAAATCTTTCAAGTATAAAAGAAATAAGCTACACCCTAAATATTTTCTGAGAAAATTCCCAATGAAGAAGGATCTCACCATTTGAATGCCTAGACCTTCAACCAGTTCTGAAATTCCTGCAAATAGGCCCCATGTTAAATGACTGACAGTACCACTAGGAGCTCCACAAAATAAAATACATACTTCATTAGTCCCCCAGCTGAACTCAGAATCCTCCAGCTCAGAATAAATCTCACCCTTTAAAAATAAATTCTCTTCTGAATTAACATCTCAGAATCATTAATCTTTGGAGTGACCCTTCAATTTCACATGGAGGAGAACCACTGCGTTTCACAAAGGTCTTTTTTCTTTTGGCACATCATTATTTCATGGAGAGAAGAGAAATAACATGTTTTCTTTTATCATTTCTCTAGTCTCGCCCTCAAGGTGGCTTCTTTGTCCTCAACTGAAACATCCTAAATCTAAAATCAACAGATAGCCATATACTGTATCAGGAAGGGACAAAAATTTAGTTTTAGGTATATGCAAAAATAAAAGCAGGGCTAGATGGAATTATTTTAAATTTCAGGAAGAAGGAAGCGTTGCAGGTAATACAATTTTGCTAAATTCAAAACGGGATTTTGTCTTCACTGTGTCTATATAGACACAGAATGCAGCTTGATCATTCCACAAAGCAACCACCAAACATTAATAATGTTGATTTATTTAATAAGCCAAAAGAAGAGATGAGGTCTGTGTGCAGTAGAGAGAAATGTTGCCTCATTTCACCCAATGTGTGTGGTACTAAAGATACAGACATCATAGCTTAAATATTTTAGAGTTTGGTCTATAAAGCAATGCCATCATAATTCCTTCTTCAGCAAAGAACCATGTTGAAAAGCAAATAATTATTCCTTTATTTGCTTACTGATTAATCTAGGTGTTCAAAGTTAGAAACTTAGTTAAAGTAGGATAAGTCTATCCTGTCTACCAACTTTCACTGTGAGTACCACAAAAGGCAGGTAGCAGAGGAGATACACTGTGGCTGAGGGATTGCTGGCTTCACTGTATTTGGTTCTCCTACCATCCTGGAACCTGTCCTCCTATCGATCAATGGTATTCAATGGAACAATCGATGTTTTTCATTTTTGGTATTCTGCAGCCAGAAACAACTCCCTAAAAGCTTGCCTGCCACCTACCCTTTCCAAACAACACCATCCTCTACTACTAGTTAATCTCAAAATATAGCTCTCACCATTCAGATCTCCATGCTCCATGCTCCATGCAGTCCACAGAGCCAAGTGCAGCCCCTTACTAAGTCTTCCTGTTCCTGTCTTGCTCATTTGAGCATTTCCTTCTAGACAGTCTGTGCGTTCCTGCAGAGAGCCCCTCCTTTTTCCTCCTCCTCAAATTCCTCTGAAGGTCTGCTCAAACCATACCTCACAATATAAAGACTTTCTCTCATCTCCCTGCTTTAAAAAAAAAATAAAGATTTTATTTTTAGGTAATGTCTACATCCAAGATGGGGTTCAAACTCACAGCCCTGAGATTAAGAGTCACATGCTCCACTGACTGAGCCAGCCAGGTGCCCCCATCTTTAAAACCCAGTGTCTACAACACTTTTGTGCTTGATATTTAATCCCTTCTGTTTTACTGAGCTTTTTTTTTTTTTTTAAAGGGTGTTGGTTGGAGGGAGAGACAATCTTAAGCAGACTCCCTGCCCAGCATGGAGCCTGATGCAGGGCTTGAACTCACAACATTGAGATCATGACCTGAGCTGAAATCAAGAGTTGGACACTTAATCAACTGAGCCACCCAGGTGCCCCACTGTCTTACTGAGCTCTTTTAATGTTCCACTTAAGTCTTACCAATAAGTCTCTGATAGCAGGAATTGTGTCTGGACTCCCATGCATATAATCTACACACAACCTAGTGCCTTACCCACAGAAAGACAAATAAAAACGTAATCATTTTAAGATTATTTTCCTACTCCCACCTTCAATTTCAGGAAACATGAGTCTCAGAGAGAAGCTGCAGACCTCTAAATCTGTGTTTGTGCCCAGTGGTTGCCAGTTCCAGGGAGGAAGATACAGGAGCTTTTTAAGTCCCAAAAATTCCACCACTAAGCCCTTCTAAGTTTCAGTGGTAGTAAAAGATATAGAACCCTTTTCCTGTTCAGTGACTACTAACTTGTCTGTAGTGGATCTGCTTATTCACCATGTCTTACTCCTGCTTGGGAGAGAAACTCCACCACTCACTTGGACCATTTGAACAAGCTCATTTGAAGGGTAGACCATACCGAGAGGGCCAGCTTTAGAATCTCTTATGTCGTAAGTGTTCTCCATCTACCCTCTCTGACTGTATTACAGGCAAGGGCCGCTAACCTGTTGTCAACCAGTTTTATTTCATCTCCTACTGTCTAAAGATGGGATAGGGAACATGTAGAGAGGGAAAGTTTATTGATCCAATTTACTCTCAGTGATTGATCTAAAGAAGGGAGAACAATGCCTGAACCATGTGTGCAGTTTTTTCCTAAATCCTCAAAATACATTTAAAAATATCCTTTAAACATACCTCTTATGTGCTCTCTGTGTGATATCCAAACCTGTTCACATCCTGTTCACTTACATTGTGCCTTTCAGATTTACTGAATCTCTCCCACTTTGGAAAGGTTTCCAGGACCCTGAAGATAGGTGCTCAGCTTCACACTAGCTAGTTCTTATTACTTTCCACCCATATCCCACAACTGGGAGACCATTCATCTTATCTCTGGCCAGCTCCTGCTGGGCAACTCTTCAGACTGGCCTTAGCCTACTCCAACACATGGATACTCTAAGATGCCCACCACTAAATTAAAACTAATACACTGGAGTCACTAAGCAATTTTTTTCCCCCAAGAACAAAGGAGAGACATGCAAGGTCAGACAGCCTCCTCAACACAGGAGAGATGCATATCTACGATGTCAGGCCTAGGGCCAGAGTTAAAAGCATCTGCAGCCCCTTGCTGTCTCCCCTCCCTGCTGGAGAAATGCAAAGGATGCAGTTTGTCATTAGAAAAATCTCTAATTGCTTTTGGACTACTTTAACTTCAAGTCCATTGGATTAAGATCCTTTAAAAAAAGGTCTGTAGGGTGCCTGGGTGGCTCAGTGGGTTAAAGCCTCTGCCTTCGGCTCAGGTCATGATCTCAGGGTCCTAGGACTGAGGCCCGCATCGGGCTCCCTGCTCAGCAAGAGCCTGCTTCCCCCCTCTCTCTGCCTGCCTCTCTGCCTACTTGTGATCTCTCTCTCTCTGTATCAAATAAATAAATAAATAATCTTTAAAAAAATAAATAAATAAAATAAAATAAAGTAAAATTAAATTAAATTAAATTAAAAAAGGTCTGTACACCACAAGCCACAGAAGAAATTTTATTACCCAAAGTGAAAAAAACTGATGACAGTAAGGCAGACCTATGCAAAAATGACTGCCATGGAAGAAATTCCATTCTAATTTGATTTGTAGATTTCTTGAATGGCAAAGAACAAGAGTATTCATGAAAACATTGTATATTAATCTGGGAGTTTTCCTAAGAGTTTTATTTTTAGGACCTCAATTTAGAAAAACTATCTTTAAAAAATCAACTTCAACTTGTACCCAATGCTCTAAGAAACAGAAAAATTTAATTTCCTTAATTCAATTTCCAGTGACACCTAATTTTTTAAAATTTCATCATTTGCCATCTCTCAACGTCCCTTCATGGGATGGCTGAACTACTCTTGAACTTAAACCCATATCACCAGTCAGTGTTTGAAACAAAAATGGTGGAAATCCTGGTTGGCCCTCACAGGTCACAGCTGCTTCCCTGCTCTCATGGGTGGGGCAGGAACTCTAAAAGCAGCAGGTGTCCAAGCAGAAGATAGCTGAGCTGATCTGTTCACCTGAACCTCCCTGTCATGTTCAATTTAGCCTCAATCTCTAGAATACAAGCGGTCTAAGGCAAAGAGCAACCACAAATGCAGCCCTAAGCCAGAGAATCGGTCTCTGAATCCAGAAAAGGTAAAAGTTCTTTTTTTTTTCTTTTAAACGCAAAATCAGAGGGCGGGGGGGGGGGGGGGGCGGACCAAAACTACTGTTACTAGAATTACCTTTAGGTAAAAAATGGCCATGAATCCTTCCAGGACTCTGAGCCTTTCTTATAACTGACTATTCAAGGTAGGGTTGGTGTTGTGCTTGTTAATTCAGCATCTCCCTAGTTTATGAAGTTGACTGTTTTTTTTTTTCTAAGCGACACATCATCCCTGCTTGCAAAATATCATAGTGTATATTCACAGTAATGTGGTTATCACATTACATTATAATTATCACATAAATAGATGTACTTTTACCAAAAAATATAAGCTCTTTAATGTTAGGGGTTATTCTCTCTTTTTTTTTCACAATATAGTGTCTGGAACACGATTAGCATTTCATAAATATACATCGCTGTTATTGTTGTACTTGATGACAAGTACTGAGTACTTATTGTAAAAGGCCCTGTGCTAAACCTTTTCTAAGCTTTATCTGATTTGATACTGCATACATACTCATACATGAGTCTTACCTCCCCTCATTCACAGATGAGTTAACAAGGCTTAGTAAGGGAGGTGTAACTTGTTCCAGATCACCCTGCTGGAAGGTGGAAAGACACACTGCGGTTTGGGTCTGACTCCAAACAGGAATGTTACTCCAGGCTGCACCAAACACCCATGAACACACATGATTCTCAGAGTCACCTCTCTGCACTTATTCTCTGTAACCAAACTCAGCAAGTGTTATATCCAAAACAAAAACTGTCCTACACAGTTAAAACTTTGCATCGAGTGTTTTAGTAATGAATCTGATATAAATACTTTGGATAATTCCAAAGCAAGGGATGAAAAAAGTATATTCCCAATAAAATACCGTAATGGGAAGTTGCAACTCTAAAAATAAAATACAATAAAACTTCACTGTAATTTGAGGTAAATGAAGAGAGTACATGATGAAAGTATTGGGATAAATTAAACAGATCTCACCTATAAAGCATAGACACTGAGGACATTAGATGTAATTTCAAGTCAATAAAAACTGTCAATTAAGTAGAAGCTTCAGCATGTTGTATAGTATTTGAGCATTGCCATTTTAAGACAGCATTTCATTTTCTGTATTGTATGAAAAACTGCATTCAGGATTTCATAGCTACAAGACTAGAAATGTTTATTTAAATTAAATGTTAGCATTACCCTAGTGCTTGTGGATAAGTATATTATTTTTTCCCTTGATTTCTTCCCACTTCAACAATTTCTTTCTAAAAACTGTAGTAATGTGGTTTTTGGAAATCGCCATCTTACAATGGCTTTCATTCTTAAGTATTTCAGATAAACATTTAACCTGATGTAACTTTCAGAAGTCTCTCTCTTTATGCATTGTAATCAATCACTCGTACTTCTCAAAAGACTAAAGCATGTACATCAAAACTGTATCTTTTTAAAGCATGCAGCTGTCTTTGTCAAAGCATTGCATCTTTTCAAGGAAATGTCAGCAATGTTATTCTTGGGCCTCCCTCTGCCCAAGAGGCCAATGAGGGCTGAACAATGAAGCCAACAAGACAGTTAATCAATAGCAGTCACGGCACCATTTTTTATCCTCCTGAATCTTCATTTTCAATGAGGTTTACATCATTAAAGTAAGAAAACGGGACCGTCAATCTCCATTGATTTCAAGTGGTAGATGAAAGAATTAATTTGACGGTCATAAAAATAACGATGCAACTGTGTGCTTTAAGTCTTTAAAAATTCATTTTTAGGTTTAAAACCCAGAAGGACAGACATATTGCTGAGAAATAAAAGCACTGATTTGTCAATTATTTCTTTTTCTCGTTGTCCAAATAGATTTCTAACAGCTCTCAATGTCATAAAGAAAAGCAAAAGGTTTCAATATAAGCCTGTTAAGATGTAGTGAACAATATATTTGAAATACATTTATTATCAGTGATACCACGCCACTGTTCTTGAATGATCTTGACACATGTCGTCTCAACATGTGCTTTCATCATGCCAGATTTATAAGAAAAGGAGTAAAAGCGTCACATAACACCCACATAACCACACATCCCCTTCCCAGGGACAGACACAAGTTTTGTGGGCCCTAAAGGCTATCGAGATCTCCTTCAAAAAAAAAGAAAAAAAAAAGAAGAACGCAATACATGAATACGAAATTAGGTACAGAGCCTTATAAGAGGACCACACAACCCAGGAACCCTGAAATTAAAACTTGGTTAATTTAGTGGTAAATCCACCCCTGCCTCAGCCACTGAATACACGAGTACCATTTTGCCTGTACACTAGCAAGTTCTAAATGAGCTGCGTTTTTCTTTTTGTCTTTTTTCACAGCTGCCTCCCCTGACCTCCCCCAGGTATTCTGTGTTAGTGTGACTAAGTATGCCTTGGGAGAGAAGGTGTGGGACATCAGCTCAGCCCACAGGGTTCTGTGAATATTCTGGAAAGCTGCAGGCAGTCACTCCCACCCAATGAGGCAGCAGTGAGGGAAATGCCACAGCAGGTAAAGGAGTGCTTTCTGATTTTTTATACAATGTCGGCGGCCAACAGGATTATCATTAGTTATATGTTCAGAGTTTTCAGAACTGGCTTTATACACTTCCATGTTTTGGTTCTAATCATTTATTTCTAACATTAATTTTCAATGGAAAATTCATCAGAAAGAACAAAGAATGAGAGGAAGCAGAAGCCAGAATAAATACCAAGACTTTTAACACTTGATTAAGACATATGGTTTGGCACCTCATTTCTAATTGAGACAAAAACAAAACAAGCCCTGTCTAGGACAGCCATGATGCCTGGCCCGGCAAAGAATGTTCCTGGGTCAGAGTGGGGAGAAGACCTGGAACAGGAGGAAGCTGCGTGACTTCTAAGAATTCGGCACTTTCTCACCATCACCTTGTTCTCACACAGCTGCCCCTCCCCCACTGTTCTTGTCCTTCAAACAGCAGGGGCGTCAGAGATAGGCTTGGTGCTCAGCTCTGTCTGGGTAGAAGTGACCTCCGCATGCCCCTGGCCTACCAGATGCAGGATCAAGGCCTGTCAGCTGGATCTTCCTCACCTCTGTCATGGGGACCCAAGCAAACTGAGACTTTCCTTGCTCTGTGGGATTTGCCTGCCCCAGGGCTAGTGTCTCTTAAATGGAAGTTTATTATTATTCAGGAATGATGACAGAAGACACCTGCCATTGCAAGGATAACATGTTATTCACAGGTTCCCAGTGGAGGGGGCACACCACACCATGGGGGTCACACGGGGAAGCACTAGGGTTGGTCAGGAGGCAGAGGAAACAAGGGGAAAGTGTGGCCAAGAGCCTTTATTGTGTTTTACAAGGGAATTAATGGGCGAGGCAGGTAAAGCAGGTTTAGAATTGGCTAGTTTGAATGATTTTAGTGGGCTCTACGGTATAGGGCTGCCACCAGTGGTCTGTACCTGGGGTGATGAGGGCAGAGGGATAGTGGCCTGATAAAGGAGGTGGCTGGGGGTATGGACTCTGGATTGGTTAGCTGGTATATAAAAGGTAGCCCAGGAGGGTACGTATTGAATGGAGCACTGGGTGTTATACACAAACAATGAATCTTGGATCACTACATCACAAACTAATGATGTACAGTATGGTGACTAACATTAAAAAAAAAAAAGTGTGCTCCCAACAGGCCAATCATTTACATATCTAAGAATCAGCTGGCCCTGGGAAAGGCAGTCCCTTTAGGGTCAGCCAGGCCCCAAGATGTCAAAGCATCAAAATTACAATAAAAAGACATGATTGATAGAGGAGGGAAGGAACAGCAGCAGATAATGTCCCAGGCGATAGCAAAGGCAGCCAGAGTCCCATTTAGTTTTCAGGATTCTGATGCTAGGGAAGAAAGACTACCCTTGACCCTGCTTCAGGTGAGAGCTAGGAGGGTTACCAAGCCTTCCACGTGGTCCCTGTGACAAGCAGGTGACAGTTGCTGGTAGATGTTTTACCCAACACTAAGAGTAGCAGACACATCCTCATTGGGGAGGCAATATTACCCACATTTTACACATGAAGATGCTGGGGTGCAGAGAGATTGAAAGCACCTTTCCCAAGGTCACAGGACTAGGAGGTGGTAGAGCCAGGATCTGTATCCAAGACCTGGGTCATACTATATTTTAAGGCACTGGGCTTAAAGCCTACCAGATTTTTAAGGCCCCACACAAATATTTGAGACCTGAAGAACTAAGTATAGGGGCTCTAAAATAAGAAGAGAAAACTGTAATGTCAAAATTAATAATGTTTAAATAATGTCCAAAAACATAGTAAGTCATTTTTAATTGTTATGTTTAGTATTCTTTTTAAAAATCCATTATACTTGGAAATAAAGTATAGCTTAGTTTTTTTCATTTTCCAAGAATTCCTGAGTTTGCCTAATTATGACAGGGAAACCAATTGTAAATTAAATAAATTAGTTATAGTCAAATAATTTCAAAAGCAAGATTGTAAAAGCCCCTTCAAAAATTTTAAAGCAGGGTATCTGGGTTGCTCAGTCATTTAGGTGACACTTGATACCAGCTCAGGTCTTGATCTCGGGCCATGAGTTCATGCCCTGCATTGGACTCCATGCCTAGCATTAAAAAAAATTTTTTTTAAACTTTTTTAAAGCCTTAAAATAAAACATCAAACTGTTGTACTTAATGTGCGATGTGGATATATTTCAGTATATTCAACAGGAAAGCGGTAAGGCCACCAAAAGGACGCAAGCCTAATGCCTTGGAGGTCTTAAAAGGGCCCTGTCTGATTCAGCCTTGCTCCGAAATCCAGGCTCCTTCCACTTATGTTCCCACCTCGACCACAGGGGATGTGGAACGTGGCTTCAGAGGTCCCTGTGGGAATGTGCTTACTATAGAGAATGGTTCAAAGGCTCTGCCCAATGCTCGCTGAAGCATTTGACACCTTAAACTCTGTAGGATGTGATCCCAACTATCACAAAGGAGGAAAGAATATTCAAATACAGGGCAGATTCCCAGTGGAGTTTGAATGTCTGTCAAGAGCATCGAAGTCTGGGAATTCTCCTTTCAGTGCTATAACTCCTCGGCTATCTGGGCAATTTAATACAAATTTAGGGTACAGTACATTAAACAACTAGCAACTAGGGTACTATTATTAAAGTAAACACATTCTCAAATTAAATTGCTTTGGAATAAGAGAAGGAAGTTCTGCATTATTTTATATTATCTATCTAAGTCTCTTTGAAAAGACCCCTGTACTCTCGGGAGGTAATCATATCTGGCCATCACAATAATGAGATGACAGAGCATGTATCGTCTGTCCCCCATTAGCTCAGTCGACAAGCATTTGTTGTGACCACTCCTCCTCTCCTGATTCTTCCTAAGGGCTGTCTCTCACATCCACATCAACATCTTGAGCATAAAAGAGAATCTTGTGAGATCAGTAAGATGGAGGATAACCACGGGTTTGCCTCGAATCTTTTGCTCTGGGGCTCAGCACTCAGCACTGTGTTGTTCTCCTATCCCAGGATAGCACACAGGGAAGTTGTGGGCTTGCAGGGGGTGGGGTGGGGGAGGGCAGACAGAAGTGATGATACGAAGGTGCTCCATCGTGGGCACCTAATTCTCCCCTCATCCTGATGCTTACACAGATGGCTCTGTGATGGGGGAAGAACAGCACTCTCACTACCCGGAGACACATAGGATGAACCCATTTTACACCCTCTCCAAATTTTTCTTTCTTTTTGTTTTTCCAATTAAAAAAAAATCCAAATAAACCATCTCTGTTACCCATGGCTGGGCCTGCCTACACCCTGATACTGGTCAAACTCTCTGCTCAGGACGATGATGGGTCACATGCTCTCAACACCTCCCACACTAGAAATTTTTTCTTATGACTATATCTGAAGTACTTCATAGTGTGGTATGCAAAACAAATATTTAATAAATGTTACTGACTGACTGGAAGTTTGACAATCTCTTTTTAGACAGTGTTATGAACTGAATGACTGTTTCCCCCCCAAGTTCACATGTTGAACCCCTAACCGACAATGTGGTGGTGTTTGGAGGTAGGATTTGGGGAGGTAATGAGGTCTGATGGGACCCTCATCATAGGATTAGTGCTCTTTTAAGAAGAGGCACTGAAGAGCTTGCTTGCCCTCTCTCTACTATGTGACCATACAGCAAGAAGGCATCTGTCTGCAAGCCAGGAAAAGGGCTCTCACCAAAACCCAGCCATGCTGGTACGCTGATCTTGGTCTTCCAGGCTCCAGAAACTTGAGAATATAAATTATGAAGGAAAGAAGGAGGAAGGACAGTGGCTGGTACTTAGTGGGCATCTTGATTGATGCTTTTTCTGATGAATGTCAGGAAAATACTTTATTTTTATTTTTATTTTTTTTTTTAGGAAAATACTTTAAAAAGCTTGATTACATAACACATAAGCCTGTGCCTTAAAAAACTTCACAAGGTGCAAAAGCACATAGATTTTAAAATGTAAACCCTGTTTTACTTTTGCACTAGCCTGTATCTCTCTCCAAAAATAACCAATTATTAATAGTTTTGTGTGTCTTTATTTAAAAATAAAATCATATTATGTATTGGTTTTACAACTGCTTATCATTTAACATTTCTTGATACTCAGCACATACAGATTTGTTTTCATTTTGTGTAACTGGCACAAAATTTTTACACCACAATTTAACTTCTTCCCTATAGGAAGGCATTTGGGTGGTTGATACTTCTCTATTAAAGTTCCTTGAGCACATATGTGGGGATTTCTGTTGGAAATGTTCTTAGAAATGGAACTGCTGGCCTGAAGGGCTCGTATTTTCAAATGCTCGCAGATATTGCCAAATTGTGCTTTGAAAAGACAATGCTAGCTTATAATCCCACCAACAGAACATTTCCCCAAACTTCAGGAGAAAATTAATATAAAAACCAATTTGAAAATTTAAATGTGTTTTTGAAGTTGAACTGCAATTTAATAACACGGGATAGAAACATGCCTTTGATTTTAAGCAGATGACATGCTAAAATTCAGATATGCTAAAAGCACAGAGATATTCTTGGAGCATAAGAATCCTAGCCTTCATTTATATATTATTTAACTGTATCTATTCACATAACCTTGTGAAGTTGGTTTCATAAAGAGGCCACCATGCTCACGCAGAGAGGCTCATTACCCCCGTAAACCATGACCTCTGACAGTGGCAAGCAGAAACCCTCACCCCAGCCGTGGTGCCAACTGCAATAAAGGCCTGGGTTGTGCACTCTCTATATGCTGATGAAAGGATTTAAGATGAACTGATTAAAGTAATAAACCATATTTGTACACCGTTAACAGCTGCTTCTACCACTATAAAAGCGCGGTTTCTTCTTTCTTTTTCTTTTTTCTCTTCCACTAACCCCTCCACCTCCAACTCTCCATCATCTTTTCTTCTTCCTCCCCCAACCTCCTTTTTTTTAAAGTAGATAGATCTCCATTGAGAAATCACCTGGCCACAGAAAATTCTGTTCACCTTCAGTTTCTGAATAAACAACTAGGGATGGAGTTGGTTTTCTGACAAACACAGAATACATGATATTGTAAGTTGGTATGAAACGGTACAACGGAATGAACCAAATACTCCGTGTCAAGGAACTTCCCATCAACACAATCTGATGCACAACTCTATCAATTCAAATTCCAGAAATGCTGAAAAGACCATCCTAACTACTTCCATGATGCCACTACTGCAACTTTGCAGGCTTCTCAGGTGCTGGAAGCATTTTCCTGGGTTAGTACTTGATGCTCTTTGCTCAAGAGCTTTACCTAAGAACCTGTCAGAAGTTTCCATCTGAAGTGAAGCAGAGTTAAGTCAAAGTACTTAAAACTGCTGGTCAAGATGTTTCATTTGTTTATTTTTCCCCTTGTCAAAAATGCATTCTTATTCAACGTTTCTCTAACCCAGGAGTAAATAAACTGTTTTGTAAGCATACTCTATAATTTCAAAGGAAGGATTTACTTTAAGATCTTTTTTTACTTTAAGATCTTCTTATTTTATTTTTTTGAGGTTTCTGAAGGTTTATTCAAAAACTCAGTAACAGGTGGTTACCTTATCTGCCAAAGTTAAGTGAAATAGACTTGTACTATAAAATCAGTAGAAGAGTAAATTCACCCCATTTACCATAGGTATGATTTTCATTTAGGACAATGAAGAATAAACATTTCAAACTGCATTTCAGAATTTTTATCCTGCAATGAATATAAGACAAATTGCACTGTAATCATATATACTTAACTTCATTTTTAGTCATGTGCAATTAATTTATGTTGTCTTAAAAAGCACCCTCTAACCACTCCCCCAAATCCAACAGATTCTCCTGAGAAACTGAGGAATGAAACAGAGTGCCAGGGGACCATGGAAACAAGGCCCCCTTGAATTGATTCAAAGGATCTTATTAGCCAGGTGGGTTGCTCATCATTCTGTGAAGACTCAGGACACATGCAAGCCCTCTTCCAACAGTCATCTCTCCTCAGACTTACTTCCCATGGCCCACACTTCATTGTCTCCTCAGAGCTCAGCTCATTTCCCTTTGTGAGTTCTTTTATTTTAGCTCACAATTCTAACTTGTCTCCATTTCTGGAGTGCTTACTGACTATACCATTCTTTTTGGTCCTTATTCATTTACTTTTTTATATCATCATTTTATAATCCCGTCTTTCTGAAGAGACACCCTTTAGAAGTAAAATATAAATATTACACCTTTTAATTTGCCCAGTATAGTGATAAATATTTGTCTGGGAAATTCAGGAAATGCTGAATTGAAATGTCTAGTAAGAAAAAATGATATAGGCAGAGCAAAGGAATATTACATAAAAGCCACAAAGTACAATTATGATCTGCCAGCTTTTAATAAAAACACACTACTTGTGAGTTGGCAAGAAAAACCAAAGCCCTTCAAGTGATTAACTTCTGAAAAATACTGGAAAACTTACCTGATAAGCTAGGTCAATAAGTCTTAAGACTTTTCTATTTCCTATCCTCTCTGCAATTGCCACTGAGTACACTACAAAGTTATATGCAGAATACAGACAAAGTGGATTCTTTTCTCCCTGCTTATTAACAAATGCATTTGCAGAGTGAGAGAGACCTCTTTTGTCATCCCCCTAGCTTTTGTTTTGGTTTTCCTGAGAGTTAACATCTCCCCTATATAAACTTCAGAATAATAAAAACTCAGATGTATTGAGCACAGGCCCTGTGCCAAGCACGGTGCCCAATGCTTCTACCATATTCCCTCACTGAATCATCCCTCCTACCCCAAGGGATAGGCACTCAGATGAGGATGCTGAGGCTCAGAGAGGGGGCCTCACAGCCAGCATGGGCAAGCCATCCTCAGATTCCCAAACCCTAGCTCTCGACACTGACAGCAGCACTCCAAGACCCGCACACGGGAGAAACTGTCACGTCGAACCTCAAGAACAAGCTCATGATCTGAAGAGCACTTCCACAAGCAAGCAAATCTTGCATGTCTTCTCTTGTGCCATTGGGGTTTTCTCCCCCAGGCATTGTATCACTTGTCCCGTCCTCACTGCACTGGCTCGTGCCAATGCTTTGGTCACCTGCGTGTTGTCTCCAGCCTGTGCGGTTCTACCTGGCTCCCGGTGTAGCTCCTGACGTTCTCTCACAAGAGCCTCTTTCCACCATCCATGCCACCTACTACCAATGATGAGCCTAGTTTTTCAATAATACATTTTCATCTCAGTTTAAAATTCTGGAACAGCTCCCACTGCCTCTAGGCCTAAAATCCAAGGCCGCACTGACTGGCACCCTGTGATGGCCAAATTTGTCTCCCATTACTGCTCTGGCTCCAACAGAGTATATCCGTCCCTTGTCCTTCCTCACTTCTCCTTCCACACCAGCATCCTGCCTACTTCCTGCTTCCTGTTCTCAGTGCCTTTTCTTCGCACAATCCGTTGTTTATGTTAACCTCATTGTCAGAACCAAGATGGGTTCCAACGCCATTTCCTCTACAACCCTTCTCACAGGGCTAGGCACAAAGATGTCGACTAGGAATGTCTGGATTTGGCAACACACACACACACACACACACAGTGCAAAATGTTGACTCTGTAAGGAAAACCAAAGAGCCCACTGCTGAAGAAAAACACCTCTCCATAGTTTCTTTTCTGTCTTTCACCCCACATTCACAAATACACACAAGTCCTTCCAATTCCCCGAATCTTGGCAAGTTTAAACTGCAGTTTTCTGAAACAAAGGTCACTTGCTCAGCTACAGATAAATAAAAATTCACAAGCATCTCCAGGAAAATCAATACAGGTACTAAAAAATCTAAGTTGATAATAAATTTTAGTTCCCCTTGCACATAGCTCAGGAATGTCACTATTTACTGGAACTGCTGTAATATCAGATATTTCAGAAGGGTATTGATTTTGCTACTGAAGTGTGACTAAGGGGATAAATAAACTGCTCCTGGGGTCAATCGATCCATTTATCTTCACTGGTATTTTATAAAAAGTCAAAGTAGCATAAACTTTGATAAATAAATGTTATCATGAAAGAAATATTGCTGACATAAGGATCTGAAGGAAGAAAGAACAATTTTGCTATCTAAAAGATACATGATTGGCTTAGGGTTTTAGCACTTTTAATAATAGCTGCTCACAAGAAATATCCTTTTTAACTCACTCTAAATAATCCACGAGGCCCAAGTAAAATTCTGAGCCACATGGCTGAGAAAAACAGAGGCAAGGCCACAAGGCAAGTCCTCATGCGATAGAAATGCAAAGAAAACAAAGATTTTTTTTCCTGTTTATCAGAAAGTAACTGCTACAGTTCCTAAGGTACACAAATGTCTTTGGATATTTTGAAGGTATGTTTGGAAATGGCAGAGCTGTGGAAAATTTATCAGAATGGGGCATGCTCTGAAGTGGCTTTTTAGGGCTTTATTGTTAAACTCTGCTGCACCAATAACCACTTAACGACACCGCGACGATCCTGTAAAGATTTCAATGCTAGGCCATGGAGAGCCCACAACATCAGGGCTCTGGTAGGATATTAAGTCTCTTACAGAATTTTAATTGAAGTGTAGGAGAAGTGGGAAACCTGTGAAGAGGCGATAACTTACCCCGAGAAATTACCCTGGCAAGAAGATGTTACCGTGGTCGTGTGAAGGCAGCACAGCCGTTTTCATCTTGTGATGGAACCAATGATGATGGAAGTTCCCACGTTGATAGTGTAATTTCAGCCCAATAATGACTTCAGAAGTGACCATACCCCAGGGAGACACATGGCTATCAGCATACAGAGACTGCTAAAGATTTTACATTTGATGCAGGCAACTTCTCAAAGGACTCTCAAACTTAAAAAAAAAAAAATTCCAATCCAAATATGTAGCTGTTAGATCCAAGCCCACCCTGGTTTTCTTTTCATTAACTACCAGGAGCCCATTCAGGGGTTCCTTATTTTTCTTCTTTCCTTCACACAGACCACTGCTGCCTTCAAAGACCCCTGCCCAGAGAGACGCTTTTCAAGGTCCTGTTGGAGGCAAGCCTGCTCGGCATTTGGTGAGGCAGCTAAAAGGAGTGTATCTCCTGGGGCCTGGGACGATGCCCAGCAGGACACAGTGGGCATTGGATACAATGGCATTTACTGACTGAAAGTGTCTGGGTGGCCAGACCAGGCCTGGGATTCTCTGAGGGTCACAGGATGTTGGCAGTGTGGTTCTAACAGCTGCTAAAGCTACCCTGGGCAGGAACCGAGCGGTAGCCATGGGTACAGTCAAAGGGGGAAATGCCCATGACGAAAGGCTGTCTGGCAGGCTTGGACAATCTCCATGAAATAGGTCTGGCACATTCCCGTAATGGCAGGTCACAGGAAAGAGTCCAGAGTGTACAATGCTATCCACTCTGTTCTTCCTGAAGAGTTGAAAGTGCAGGATTAGCCACAGATCTGTAGAAATGCATGCCCCCTCTAACAGCAGCATCCCTCCTCATCACTTGAAAGAAAAGAATGTGTATGCATGTGTGTGTGTGTGTGCACACATGCCATCAGCTCTGAATTTATTGCAGAAAATCTGATATTATGGCACTAAGGAAATAAAGCAAAATTTTCTTTAATGGGGAGTTTTCTTTTCTCTTTTCTTCCCACCTATCATTCTGAGGATCCTGGACTTGTCTTCCCAATGCATTATGTCAGACTGAGGCTTCCATTCCTCTATCAGGATGTCATCTACATGTGGGTTAGGTAGCATAGCTGGAGAAAACTCTCATCATAACTGGGAGACAGGCCCTTCGCCCTGGTGCTTGGGCTATGTAGCAATCTGTGTTTCTCCATGGAGCTTTTTCCCACTCTCCAAACAGATCCCGCGAAATCCTACTGGCTCTGCTAAACCCTTGCTCTCCCATCTCTCTCCGTGCCCAGTGGGACATCTCCAAACGGACTGAAATCATCATCTTGACCCCCTGCTTGCAATCTGCTTTTCTTCATGTGTTCGCTCTTAGAGAGCGGTACCAATCATCCTTCTAGCTGCCCAATTTGGTGCTCTGGGAGTCAGCCACAGCTCTGCCCACTTTTCACCTCAATCCAGTGCATTACCAACTCTTCCTGAAGATCTGTGTTCTCTGGACACCCCCTCTTCATCCCCAGTCTCTAGCTCATGCTCCATTCTTTCTTCTCCAATTGCTGTGGTCATCTCCCGACAAGTTCCCTGGCATCCAGTCCAGCTCCAGTGGGTTCTCTCCCTGTGGCCAAAGGGATCTTCTAAGACTCCTCTCATCAGGTCGCTCCCCTGCTTGAGACACTTTGGTGGCTGTGCCCTTAAAGGAAAGGGCCAACTGCTTGTCACAGCTAAAGAAGGCATTTCTACATCTGGCTCACCGCAACCTCTTTTATTTCCTTTCACAACACCCCCGTTCACCCACTTTCTGTTCTCACCTACACTGCTTGGTTTTGCAAATATTTTTCCCTCTGCCCCTGTGCATCACAAAAGTCTCTGCTTGGATGTAATTTCTTCCTCAAATATGAAAGAGAGGTCCCTCCTCGGCTCTCCTACAGGACCCCATGTGTGGTCGTCATTAATACTGTTTATGAAATAGAGATTTTAGATGTCTTTGGACATATATTTGCTCATGGCTGTTTAAACTGTAAGCTCATGCACTAAAAAAAGTATAAACTTTAATAAACAGTATAAATAATTTATAGCCCTATAAATTCTTAAAATCTGGAAGTCACATGCTACAATTAGTACTGACTTGTTATACATGTACAATGGAGGAAATATTTCTCTTTTATAGTCAGAGAAATTGAACATTTGTTTAAAATCAATGAGTGATAAATTCTAATTCCCAGTGGGTGACTCTTCAGAATAATGTTTAAATATATACTTAGCATGCTATGTGTTTGACCATCTTCTACTGAATTCAGTTATTGACTCAGCTCAATGAGGCAGGTGTAGCACACTGGTGCAGCTGTACCTCGTTTTACCTGACAGGGATGCTTTGAAAACCTCATGCCAACTGAATTTCTATGAATCGAAGTTGATTTTAAGTGTCCCATTTGAGCAAATTCTACAGTAATTCCATGTTCAAAGGGAAGAATCACCTCCTAATTTAACTTCCTTGAGTAATCCAGATTTTCATAATTGGATTTACTTACAGCAATATTATAAAGTAATTAAACTGATTTTAGTCACAGAATAAAAAAGAAAAAACAGAAATATAAGACACATACACACACATTGCCAACATCCTATATAAGACAAACAACGAGATGATTAAGCTGGTCTAAAGAACTCTCATACATAATGAGGGAAGAAATAAAGGAAAATTTAGTATTTCTATTCTTCTGAATCCCATTTTATCAATAAGTAATTTTTTTTTACTCTCATTTTACAACTACCAAGGACAATAGAGCTATTTTTTTTCTAGAGCCACAACAATGAAATAATCTTGGAAGAATAATCTCAATTTTCATAAAAAATAAATATAAGTCATTTAGGTTCACCAATATGTATATGTATAACTGTAATTATATCATTAAACTCTATTTCAACATTATAAGGTGCTGTCAATTGTGAGAAGCACCATGATGTGTGCCGTTTGGGAAGAAAAACTGTCAACCTAAACGATGACACATAATAGATTGTGAGACACATTCCAACTTTGGAGATGTTAAAATATGAGAAAATGTGACTCCTGAAATCAGTGACATAAAGTAACAGAATCTTTCTTGCTTTATTTTCAGTATTTGGAATAGTGTTTGGCAACTGTAAACACTCTATAGATATTAGTCGAGTGGCTGAAAAAATAGTATTTAAAACACAGTGAAATAAATAAATGCTTTGCATAAAGAAAAATGAGAAAAATGGTGGGCATTGATCAAAAGTTTCAAAAAGGAGTTTTTTTTTTTAATTTATTTTTAGGAGCAGTTGTTTTATTACCAAATTGTTTCTTCTTTTAAATTGCAGTTCAGGAAATTAGAATACAAATAATAACCTCTTTACAATTTTCCATTAAATAGATAACTATCAGGTTTAAGATACACAAAATCATATATAAATTTGATGAGATTGCTTTTAATTAGATTTTAAAATGAATGCCCTGCTATGCCTTTCTGGTATGGTTTATAATAGATTTTCCTTTGAGTTTTATTTCAAGTTCATTACTTATATCAGACTTATCTCAAAGTCTAGGGTATCTTACTGGGACTGAACAAACACACCTTAGGCTTATGTCTGCAATTATGTCAATATGAATGGGAAATGTCCTATTTTACACTTGTGGACAACCTGCTGATGCTGCCAATTACAAACCTTCTTCCCAAATATATTTTATGAATACTCTTCCTTTATTAATCTTTTTCAACTGACATCATTTTAAGAGGTTCCCAGCAAAGAGCAGTTGTGTAAACAAAGAGGAATTCAACCACTTCTATTCGTTGTTTAAATTTGCTGGGTTTTAGTCAATTGGTTTACACATCGTTATGAATTTTATCCTTTACCTGAAAACTTCTCTTTTCTTCCTCATTTGTGCTGCCTTAATGGGCTCATGAGTATGAAACCAGAAACCAGTTAGGTCATTTCTGAGAGTTCTGCCATCTGACACCCCACTGGGAATGGAAGCTACAGCTTCCCCAAGGCTTGATGTTCACGTAAAAATGTCGGGTCTGTCATGTCTGAGATAAATCCGTGTCTCCTCTGTGCTCAATACACAATGCAAAACAGGGCCTGGACCTCTGGAGAATTACCAAGCAAGGACATCATGTTCTATCTGTACAATAAAATGCACATCTCACATTAAATGGCAAATTCTTCATTTCTAAAGGTTGAATAGGGTAGTACTTATAAATGAATTCCACTTGGTTAAATTTAGAGCACAGAAAAAGTCCTATCCAAAAATACACTCTGGCTTGAGGCCCTTTCCATTTGATTTTGAATTAATTTATCTCACACCCTTTCCTTTCAGTATCTGATGAGGCCAACACGAGTTGATATAGCAATATCAGGTCCAGAAATCTAAAATGCTTCCGTGCATGATTGAGTTGCCTTACAGAGTTTTCAATTAAATGAGGGCTTTCTCTTTATTGCTATGTTTGGTGCAAGCAAGCCCAGTAACAATGTTTCCCTATCTTGTTCATTATTTTGTTCCGTTTTGTTTCTATAATAATCAACTTTGCCTCTGCCTTGTTCTCCAGATTCCCCAGGCGTCCTTCTTTCCCCTTTGGAAAGGGAAATGTCTCAGATGAGCTTGGCAAGTTCTATAAGCCCGTCTATCTTAAAACTGTCTAGAACACCAACATGATCTGTTTGGTCCTCTTTCTCAGGTGCCTTTTAAGGTCTAGAGTAATGGCCCTTCCCACACCTCTAGTGCCTGCAACCCTCCTTGTGGCCATGGCGGCCAGCTGCTCCAGGATGATGCACAAGGCCTAGTACCCCACCATCCTGCCTTCTCTATCCTCCATCTACTTGTAGGCTGGGGCTGCTACTGGCTTTTTCCAACCCCTACACCTCCTGGCTTCCTCTTTTGGATGGTCACCCTCCTGAACTTTCGCCTTCCACTCTCCCTATTGCATAGGACCCTGCGCTGGGGTGGCCCACAAACCTCACTACCCCAAGGCCAGTCTTCAAGAGATGGACCTGTGTTGCCTACACTTTGCAGGACATTTGATGATGGTGTGCCATCCAGAAATCTCTGCTGCTCTTTCTCTCTGTTGGTACCTGAGTCTTCATGGGGTTGCCCTGAAGATGCTCGATCAAGCTCCTGTGCCAGCTTACCTCTGCTATTTTTGGGAATGACTTCTGATGAAAACTTAATAACAGCCCTCTTGGTCTTGGTGACTTTCCACACATAAAGGCAAGGACAATCATCTGCCTCACATTCTTGGTCCAAATGCTTCTTGCCTATGTCCCCACCCTACTTCCCCTTTTCTCAGAAATAGAGATCATATCATCTCTTATCATCTTAAGACACGGATTATTGCAAATGACAAGGAGAAATCACTCCAATTAATTGTTCCCTTTGCTCTCCTGTGTTTATTCCTAGCCTCAGACCCACAAAGAGAAAGAGAGATGCTTTGTGCAGTTCAGTACACTGGTACAAACAGCAACACGAGGCTTTTGTTTCAATTTTACATTTAAAAAACTATAACAGATATTCATGAGTTTAATTTAACTGTCTATTTACTAGCAGCCGCGCTTGTTAAGGGCTGCAATAAACCAACAGAAAAATTAAGTGCTCCACTTCCTCACATCCTAAGTAATACATTATTTTAAGAGTCCCGTCATTACAAATTCAGTTGGTACCCATGCCAGTAGCATAGATCCTAATGACTGCATTTGGTATTCATACAGATGTTATCATTTATCATGCCCTCTACTGCCATCAGAGAATCATTCCCATTCACTGTTTTTTTTTATTCTTTGTGTTTGATAAATAAGCCGATAATCTTTGCTCTACACAATAAAAGAATATTAAAACCGGGCCTGACTAATGTGTGCCTGTAGATGAGAAGAAACTTGTAAGTCCCAAAACCAAAATACTCCAATTTTTTCCCTGTGACTCCATCCAGATGATTTTAGTCATTCTTATATTTCCGCATGCCATTCCAAACAATATGAAAATAAAACCCTCTAAATTGCACCTTAAACCTTAAAACATTAGAAACCACAACAGCTACTGTTAACTGTGTACTTTTATCATATCAGATATTCACTTGATAGTCCTAAGAACCCTGATATGTTAGCATTACTACCTCCATTTTATATATGAGGGAGCTGAATCAAGGAGAGGTCAAGAAACATGCTTGGCAGGCTCAAAACCAGGATGTGACAAGAGCTGGACTTCAGACCTAGACTGCCCAAATACCAAGGGGTGAGTGTTAGCAACAGCATGTCAGCCTGAATCATAATCCTACCCTTATCCATCTGCAGTATTCAGTTGTATGCATCAACTTGGCTAGGTTACTCAATCGATCAATAATTAGGTATTGCTGGAAAAGCATTTTGTTGATGTGATTCACATCCACAATCAGCTGCCTTTGCATAGAAAAGATTATCATGGATAACCTCGCTGGGCTTGATCCAATCAGTTGAAAGACCTTAAGAGCCTAACTGAGGTTTTTCTGAAGAAGTTCTACCAACCAGTTCTACCAGGGGACTACAGCATCAGCTCCTGGCCAAGGGTTTCTAGCCTGCTCTTCCTGATGTACTGCCTATGGATTTTGTACCTGCCTAGCCATTCCCCACAACCCATAAGCCATCTCCTTACTATCTATCTATCTATCTATCTATCTATCTATCTATCTATCTATCTATCTATCTATCTATCTTTCATATATATATATATATATATATATATATATATATATATATATATATATATATCTCCTACTATTTCTGATTCTCTCCTGGAACCATGGCTGATACACCTCCTAAGAACTGTACCGATGGTGAAAGAGCTATCATACGCCAATACTGTGCTAAGCACTGTCACCTGTTACTATACAGCAAGTCCATACACAAACTACACACCAAGCAAACACCAAGCAAGCACTGGATGCACCAAATTTTGAAGATCAACCCCCTAAATCCCTTAATGGTAAGCAAATGAATTCTAAAAATATGCACAGTTATTTCTCCTTTTGTAATTTAGGTCTCCTTTTGTCCTAAATGGAGGTGGAAACACCTTTCCTTTTCATCTATTTGAAGTCACTCATTCGCTTATCGAATCATTGATAAAAACAATGTTAAAATTATGTAAAATCTGCATAAGCTAATGCTAGCCCAATTCTGTTGCACTGTGTACAATTTTTTACTATTTTACATATTAACAAGTTCATGCAAAACTCAGTCATTCTATGTGCAAGATTAAAGTGAAATATTTCAAGTATTACCAAAATATTATTCCTCAGACACTAGTTTAGAAAAGCCTATTCTTCTCTCCAGGTTAAATAACCCACCCTCCCATACTGCTTCATCGTGAATTACACACCCAGTCTTGCAATTACCTCACTGGCTTGCCTGTGGAGTTTTACTATTTATTTATTTTTTCTCATCCTAAGAAGCTAAAACAGATTCAGTTTTCTAATAAGACAGTCTGAGTGGTTAAGGAATGCTGCTTTTACCAGGAAACAAACATTACATTCACCAACCATATTCAGGCTTGAATTTACTATACCCATCCCCATACCACTGCAGTACATCCTCTCATTCTCTTCCCACCAAGCATAAAGCATCTTGATGCTTTACCCTCCCTCCTCATTGAAATGAATGAGTCCTGGCCTTATGACTATGGGATTCTCACAGCTTAGCTTTTGTCTTCAATAAAAGTGTCTACCTCATACTTGTTTCTAATTCAGGTGGCTTACACTTGTCCGTTTTCTCCCATTCCTCATAATAATTTTGAATCTTTGTTGGCTATTTTACCTCCTGCTTATTGGTCTAAAGTCAATAATAATTCATTTATATGCCACTGAACATAATTTTCAACCCTTCACTCATGTCCCTGGTCAAAAGATGTCTAGAAGCCACCATTTCGTGTATAGCAGCATATGCTCAACTTGAAATGAACTCCAAAATGTAAAATGCGCTAATTTGGACTAAAAGAAGCATAACCACAATGCTAAGCTCTGTCACAGAGACTACTCACTAAACATTAATTGCATTAAAATGACCATTCAAGAGGAAACCATGTGTAATACTTGATTTCGGAATAAATATACTTTTGTTTAGGCAGTGACAGAAAACTACCCTCCCATTATTTATTCACTAAGTACTGTTGGTTAACATTTTTACTGTTTATTTGTTTTCGTTCCCAAGCATATTTTTAAAAACTCGACTTGATTAATAAATTAAAATATGGCATTATGCAGTAGCATTTGGATACTGTGTTAAAGCATTAAGGAAAGATCTAGATAGGGAAGAGGTAAAATAGCACTGTATTCATCCTCTATCACTACTGTACTGTATTTTGGCATTGTGATCACTATCTCACAAAGGAATGCAACAAAAACAGCCGGATGAAAATTTCTAGTTAGCCCAAGAATGTTATAAACAGTCTTTTCTTCTGTATCACTACCCATGAGCTAGACAAGGAGAAATGTATTCTTAAATCACAATATGAGCAAAGTGTCTGCTTGTCCTAACTGGCTAAGTTTATATTTAAGAACGAAGTGATTCCTGAAGCTCTTCAAGTTTCCCTTTTCACTTTGGCCCCTAGGGAACTCAGAGGCAATTTACTGGCTACTTTCATTCACTATATAATAATTGTATGAATTTTGTTAAGTTACCTTAGATCCTTTTCTGAATAAGAGACATATGAGTAATACTGTGGTCTGATGAAGGAAATATGATCACTGAAGGAGCTCTAACAGGCTTTGTGTTTGGCTGCACAAATCATGTAATTAGAGCTAACATCATGAATTACTCCAAATACTGAATTAGGGACTCTACAATTCCTTCCTCCCTATCCAAGGCTACACTGATGACTGGTAAAGTTTACTGAAGGATCTTGAAAGAATGCTTTTACATAAATGTTAAGGAAGGCATTAAAAAATGTTTTTGATTTGTGCGTACAGTATAATAACCCAGCGCGGTGTCTGAGTCAGAGCTGCTAGGGTGTGGGCTTCCTAGGGTGAAGCATATTAGTCCATTTATTCTACCAGCTGTCTGATGCTCTGTCTTTGACAGTGGATTGGCCTGTATTGTAGGTATGGCATCAAGGGTCTACGTGGTTTTGTGTGTGACTATCACATTCGAAGTTCTTTCAATCATTGTTTGATCTCTTATTTCTATGTGTTATTTTTATAAGACTAAGCATGTACCAAGATTTAGTACAAAAAGATTTTTTTTAATAAGAAAAGGATTCCTCTCAAAAGCTCAGTAGAAACTGGAAATTACAAACTAGCTGCCCCAGTAAATCTAACTGGTTTTGTCAAACGTTTTTGCCCATTTAAAGGCTTGTACTTTTTATGTTCACTCTGACAGGCAGGGTAAAGGATGGGGGTCTGGCTATTATGGCAAGCACTGACCTCTCTGATAGAGCAAAATTCCAAGTAGGAAGGTTGAATAGTCATCAGAGGTTTCCTTGTCCCAGGATTCATACTGTATTTTACTGATGAACACCTGAACTGAGTATGAAAACAGATTGTAAATGTAGGTGTTATATATCACTGCAAAACGGTCCTTTAAAAAATAAGCTGCTGTAAAAAAAAAAAAAAAAGCTGCTGTACCCAGCAAGAGCTGCGTGAAAGAGTGCTGTGTGGTAAGTGAATGGGGTGAACTGAGTTCTGGCAGCCAAGAGGCTAGAGAGGAAGATATGTACCACAGCGACAAAAACCAATACCTGTGCTAGGTAGTGAAGAATCCCATGTTGTTATTTACAGCTGGGATGTGAAGTTCCAAGAAGAACCAGGTATCTGAAAGCAATTTAACATTTTAAAAGCTCTAGATGGTAAATATTAACTTCCCTAAAGATTCATGGGGTCTGTCTTGTTGAAAGTGGCAGAATTTACAAGAATGAAAAAATAGCCGGTAGGGGAAAGTGCCCAAAAGAAAGAGAGAAGCAGAGCCCATCTATAGCCAGGCTACCAAGACTCAGACACACTATTCCTTGGCATGTGGAAGTAATTCAGAGATCAATGGGAGTAATAGATTACTTTTTAGCCCAAAGGAGAACAAGGCTACATTCATGTTACCAAGGAATGGTGAGTCTTGACTTCTCTAAGTGATTAGCCTATAAAAGGAAGACTGCTTTATTTATCAATGTAAGAACCTAGCATTATTAGAGGCTTAGCACAAAAATCCACTATGACTCATGGGAAAAAAATCTTCCTAGGAAACTAACGATCAATAGTTCTATATTTATCTAAAGTTTTACGCTTGATGACAAACACGGTCCATAAATGTCATTTGGTAATTTGCACTGGTAAAAATTGTTGGCCAAGGGCGCCTGGGTGGCTCAGTGGGTTAAAGCCTCTGCCTTCGGCTCAGGTCATGATCTCAGAGTCCTGGGATCGAGGCCCGCATCGGGCTCTCTGCTCCGCAGGGAGTCTGCTTCCTCCTCTCTCTGCTTGCCTCTCTGCCTACTTGTAATCTCTCTCTCTGTCAAATAAATAAAATCTTTTAAAAAAAATTGTTGGCCAAAAGTCACACTTGGGGTGCACATGCTTCCAAAGACCACATCATTTGCTACAACAAGTCCTCATATTTATAACTATGCTGTATGTCCTCATTAAGACCCAATAAATCACTTCTCTGCACCAATGATTATGAAGATTTTTCGCCGTTAGGGAACCTTCCAATCATACAGAGGTTTCCAAAGGTCATATTTTTAACCCTAGTAAATATAGTTGTATTTCTCACCAAATGATCTCACAATCAGAAATCATTAGGGTATGAAAGAGACATGAGGCTACATATTAACTCAGAAAACCATAAATTTAATGGGGGACAAAATCTCACAGGGAAGAGCAAGGATAACCTCCATATGCGCTCCCACTATTCCTAGCCCCATCAGAGCCTGGACCCTGCAGCACTTACTATGTTCTGAGAAATGCTGGGGCAAAACCAATTCTATCTCCTTTCATTCGGAGAGAAGAAAGAGGAAGAGTTAAAGTAGTTTAGTGACAAGGACCATGTCTTACTCAGCTATACCTGCCACTGTGTCTAATATAATAGGAACTTTACATAAATATGTTAAATAGTGAATTATTGATAGTATGTTTTCACAATTGTGATGTTAGCAATTTTGAATCTTTTTTGTGTGTGTATTCTAATATTGAATGAATAAGTAAATATATTGTGGATATCAGGAACAAGGCTTTTCAGTATCAGAAAAGGGAATTATAAAAACAGAAAGAGAGAAGGCTAAAATGAACCCTGTGGAACTGGATTAAAATTAGAGATGTCAGTATGATCCCTGATTTTTGTTGGAGAGAAAGGTACATAGATATATGGTAGATAAATATTAGATACTTAGGTATCTATCAGTTGTGTATGTTAGGTAGATATTGATAGTGTATGCGTTTGTGTGTGTGTGTATATATATCATATATGTATATATATCTGATCTATATATATAGTGTATATATATATCCTAGCATATGCACATATGATTTTTTTCTGAAACATCTGAGAATAAGTGGCAGACATAAATACAGAGAGAGAGTGAGAGAGTATCTACTACCTCTTTCCAATGAAAAAGCCTAGAAGCAGTAACACCCAAGTAGCAATAAGCACACAAAGTACCCAGATCTTGGTTTCTAAATACTATGACTTCAATAAAAGGAGCCAGGGCTCCTTCTTTATATATTTCATATATATATATATGTATATATATATATATACATATATATATACACACATATATATATATAACTTCCAAATATCTAATTTTTCTTCACAGATCAAGTAAATTTTTTTAAAATTTTGAATTGATATTTTGGATGGCATTCAATGTTCTTCTTTTTAAATTTTAAGAGTCATGAATATCTTGCCAAGCACATAAACCAAATTGTATTGGAACTGCAACACTTTAATAAGAACCCTCAGATATTGCCTCCCCCACCCCCACGTGGGACGATTCTCGTTTATTGGAGCCATCTTTTACCAAGTTGCCAACTTCCCCTTTTGCTAAATGCTCATAAAACTCCATCTTCTCATTGACTCTGTCCTTTAATTCACTTTTTGTTCCTCAAAAGGAACAAAAGGATCCATTCTCTAGAGGAATTTGATCACCCTTTTTTTTCTTTTTTGTTTTTGCCACTAACACATCCTACGTGCTTTACCTAATGTCACTCAAGAATTGTCTTTACCTCTTGGAGACATTGCTATTTACATTACCAGATCAAGGGCTCTAGATGTAAAGGCTCTTTCCTTAATTCAAATAGCAAAAGCAGTCTTATTAAATTGGAGTTACAACCTTAAAGAAATGACTGATTCCAGAACTAGGGTTGGGGAATTACAAAATTATTCTGGAATATCTTGCAGTACCAGAAAAAAGGGATAATGGGGAATAAGGGAGATATGGCGAGAGGAAACACGCCAGCTTGTTGGGAATCTCACTGACCATATCTTGGGAATCTCACTGACCATATCACCCATAATTTGAGCATTAAAATAATTTGAATAATCCATTATAACCTATTGAATAAAATAAAAGTCCATGAGTCCATATTGACTGAATTAATAACTAAGGTAGAAGGGAAAGCTCTTCCCTACATAGGAATGTCAACTAATAAATGTAGAAGTAATGATGCAATTAGAAAACCACTGTTTGGCAAGCACCGCTATAATAAATGACTCAGGCAAGAAACATCAATGGATGCTAAACTAGTGAGTGAAAGCTTCATAAGATAAAAATGTCTACACAGTCTCAAAGATACTTATTGACAATACTTATTAATAACTTCAGTGGAGAAAACTGACAGGTACTACCTTAACCAAGTGAGAATGTTCACATCACTAGTAATGAGACAAGTCAATATCATGAGCCTCCGAACATGATGTTTTGAGATGAATGAGCACTTCTCCTGTGGCATTCCTGCCAAAAAATGAAAAACTTGAATCTAATCACTGGTAAACATTAAATAAACGTAAATTGAGAAAGTTTATAAAACACTGGCCTCTGGTCCTCAAAAATGTCAAGACTGAAAAACCATCAAAAAAAAAAAAAAGGGCCAGAAGAAATAACGCATACGGAAGGAGTCTAAAGAGGCATGTCAACTAAATGCAATGGATAACCTTGAATTGGCCCCTAGACCAGGAAAAGAATAGAGACATCATTAAGACAACTTGAGATATTAAAATAAGGACTGTAGATTATTGTATTAATGTTATTTTCCTAATTTTGATCAATGTACTATGATTAGGTAAGAGAATGCTCTTGCTTTTTTGGGAAAATACACATTGAAGTATTTAGGAATAAATGAGCATCATGTCTGCACTGTTTTCTCAAATAGTTCAGAAAAAATTATATGTATATATCCTAAAGCCATATATTTAATATTATACACACATACAGGGACCAAAGAGAAGAGAAAAGAAAAAGAGAAAAAAAAGTAATGTGATCAACTACTAACATTTGGGGAATCCAGGTGAAAGGTGTAGGGAATACTTTGACTCTCCTTGGAACCTTTCAGCATAAAATTACTTCAAAATAAATGTATTTAAATTATACAGATATGGGGGGACCTGGGTGGCTCAATCAATTAAGCATCTGCCTTTGGCTCAGGTAATAATCCCAGGGTCCTGGGATGGAGCCCAGCATCAGGTTTCCTGCTCAACAGGGAGCCTGCTTCTCCCTCTCCCACCCCTCCTGCTTCTCTTCCCTCTCTCGCTGTCTCTCTCTCTCTCTCTCAGTCAAATAAATAAATCTTTAAAAAAAGGGAAAAAGCCAAAAAATTACGTAGATGTGAAAAGTTGAAAAATATTGGCTTAATAATGGAACAGATTAATTTAAATATTATATAGTAACCTCTAATAGCAGTTAACATGAAAAAAATACAGAGCCACATGTATTGGTAGGGATAGATGCTGAGATTGTATTAAGTGAAAAAGGGCAAGTTCACACTGTCATGGACAGGAGAGTATCATTTATGTAATTTAAAACATACAGGTGAAACATTACTATATCATTTAGAGAATTTCTTAATTTTTAACCATGGGTACCCACATTTTCATTTTGTACTAAGGCCAATAAGTTATGCAGCCCTGCAAGTTGTTATAACACTTTCTTTCATAAAAAAAATACTAAAATAAATTAGCCATTTCTGGAAGGCATACACCCAGGTGTTTATTGTTTTAGTCTATGAACTTCTCAGTATTTCAACATTTTTCAAGTTCAAAAGAGATCTTTTCATAAGTTCATCTTAAGATACTAATATAGCTTGTGGTGATAAAACTGGAAAAACACAACAATGACAACCCTATATTCAGCACTGCAAAGCAAGGTTGCCCCAAACTAAAGTTTAGTTTAAAAGAGAAGTTCTCTGCATAGGGCACTCTTCCCTTGTCCAAAGCCTCTGCATTTACTTCTCTGCTGAAACGTTACCTCTTTAAAGGTTTTCTTCAACCACTCCATCAACAATTCTTCCCTTCACTCCGTCCCCTCACTTTGTTTTATCACAGCACTCACTATTCCCTGAAATCCTATCATTTCTTTGTGTAGTTATGCATATTATATTCTTCTTCATTAGAATATAAATCCTGGAGGTAAGGAGCTCTCTATTCCTTGTTGCTTCCATATTTCCACCACCTAAAACAGGAATGGCACACAGCAAGTATCTAATGTCCATTAAAAAATAAACCTAGAATGAGAGCTAGAGACAAGAAGAGAAAGATTTGCAGACATGAAAGAGACTTAAAGGTGTCCATGCTTTTGTAACAAGCCCAGAGTGAGATTTTCCAAGAGCCTGCAGGATGCACTAAGCGTGCAAACACATATTTGGAGGAAGCTAGGAACATCTTGGTCCTTGGAGATCCCGTTCTCCAATCATGCCCTTAGGAAACATCTCCTGGCAACAGTCCTGAACAGAATTATGAGCTATCTCTTCAGGGATAGCAATGTCTCTGGTTCATCAATTCTGGTCACCCCAAATCTTCATTTTAGGGTAGCCTTGCAAGCTCAGGACCTGACACTTAATGCAGCTTCTGTTAAGTGTAGAAATCTCTGGAAGATTTGCACTTCTGTGTGTCTTTGCTCTTGTTCAGGCTACATCCTGTTTCTTAGACACCTGACTTCCAAAACCCAACTTAAGCTTCCCTTCAGAAAACCTGCTCTAACTACGGAGGCCCACTGTATAGTCAGGGTCCTGGAAGATTGGGTGAGCAAGGACCTGGAAGATAAGAGTTTAACCCAGGGATTATTTACGTACTCCATTGCAGGGGACTGGGAATCTGAGGCTAGTGCAGCACTCTGCCTAAGGTTAGGCACAGAAGGGTTAATGACTGCTCCTTGGTCTGAAAGGTCAAAGCCCAGAGGGTGCTAACAGGGGTCACTGCTGGGAGGGGAGGAGATAGGACCTGACTCTCCTTCCTCCCTCTGATCTCCTTACTTGCTGAGCTCAACCAAAGCCAGAGGGCAGGAAAGCCTGATGCAGTTCTTCCAGGCACTTCCCTGGTACTAAGCAGCTGGGAGAAGAGGTGAGAGTGGATCTGGGATGGGCAAACAGAAGAAACTTTGAATACTGACAATCATCTTTCTCTGTTGTAAACACTTATAACAAGGGATGCAAAATTATATCCCCTCCTGTTAGCGTTCAATCCTTGTTTCCTATGTGCTAGCCTTGTCTCTTTCAGCTAGACTCTAAGCTCTTCAGGGGAAGGGATCATATATTATTTTTCCTGTATCCCCTAAAGAGATTATCATACAATCATATATCATACCATATAATCATAATAATTTAGTGATCACGTGATAGATTACTAAACAGGCTGTCAGATTTTCTGATATTAAAAGTGACCTAAAAGCATCAGAATTTACAATGCTCTGATTATGTGATAGCAGTATCTATCTCATTAATAGAAGACAGAATTCTGTAGCAACCCATACACATTTCTGCACAAGATACAACATAACTTAGTGAGAAAAGTAAATGATGAAAAGTAGTCTATTTAACAAGAAAACTGCATTATGTCCTCCACAAAAAGCATGAAAAAAAATTCTGTTGGATATTTATTACTTGGCCATTATGTGAAAATATTACAGAAATAAAAACCTTCGGAGAAGGAAAAAATCCTAACAAATTCTTATAGGACTGAATACTAATAATGCTAGTGTACAATCAATCCTGATACAAAAAAAGGGAAAAGGAAAAAAACCCCAGCTTTTCCCTTTCAGTGTAGTTTTCTAAAGGGAATAAATTTACAATTCCTTCAACCAAGCAGTTGTCTCCTATTATCGGAAAAATATATTCTGATTGCAGTTACAAAACAAAATATAGAGCTTTTTTTTTTCTGGCTTGCCCATTACATTGCTATATATCTTTTGATTATGAGACTGATAACTCAGAAGTCATAAAGAAAAGTTTTTTGAAACACCATCATCTTGCTTTGGAGACAACCAGGAAAAAGCAATCAATCCAAAGCTTGAAATATCCTGGAAATATCTTGGGTATTTAAATAATTTGGAATAATTTAAATTAGAGTACTTCTATATCACATTTCATGTCCTTAAAAGTCTACTAATGAAAATCACCCTGACCCCCATTCCTCATTCCTTAGACACTCAGGGGATCAGAATTACTGACCATACATACACAAAGTTCTACGCCTGCCTTCCGTAAAAATGGTGCCACTATCATAAAAGCATCTATTCTGGCACCAGTGTTGGTAACAGTAATTGCTCCAGTCTTCAACTCAATCTTACAACTTTGGTTGTTGCATTCATTCATTCTAGCAACAAATATTTATGAGGTGACATGGACAGACATAACACAAATAAGCATTACATGACTGCCACAGGAAGTGCTAACCTACAGGCTACCTCATTAAAGTGGTATTTAAGTGCAGTATGAAGGATAAATACAAGTAATTACTTAAAACCAAAACCTAAAAGAAACAGCTTCCAATGACAAACTTTACATATACTTAAGTCTTATTTTCAAAGGTTATTATAAAAAAAAAACCCAGCAGCAATAAAATCACTCAATTCAGTAGAAAAAGTTTAGTATGAAGTTTTAACTTTGATACCTTAAGTCCTACTTTGCCATCTAAAACCACTTTTACACAAAACCACTAAATCCCCCAGTGGCACCACAGAAAAGGTGATTTTCATATAGGTCATGAAAATGCCTGGCTCTCCTGATTTGGAAAGCCATGGGTGCTATTAATCCTAATCATTATTGTTATTGCTTTATGATATACATTAGGTTACTGTCTAGTTTTTATGAATATAGACAACAACCATTAATTCCCAGTAGCAGTATAGAACCATTTCCCTGAACTGTAATGTTTTCCCCTATTAAGGACATGGATGAAAAACATTTGGGGTACCTAATTCTTTTATGGAAGATCCAAGACCATAAAACTATTAATGCTTATCTCTTAAGTATAATTACCATATTTCTCACCTCAATGCCCACAGTTGAACACATCAATTAAAACTAGACATATCATTTTCATGTTTTGAATGAATTTAATTGTGTGAAGAAGATCTGCTGTATGCCCTCCCTACATATACCTTTCAGGAGACATTCCTTTGCCAATTTTAGAATGAGTTGTAGAATATGGAATGGTTCCTTCTACAAAATAAGCCAATCCCTTGGGCAGTTGCTACCAAGACCAGAGCAGCTATGCCTGTTCAGATTATTTTAGATCTAACAGGAAAACTTTACTCATATTCAAAAACTAGTATCAATGTTCAATTTATCTATAATATTTTAGAAAACAATTATTCCTTATTTAAAAAGCTTTCATACTTATTAATCTTTTCCCCCTTACAAATAGTAATTCCTTTAAGGCAAAGGTTAAAAGTAAGAGAATTTCCCAAATTAAACCCAAAGTAAGTAGAACACAGAAAATAATAAAAACTAATGAAACAGAAAACTGACAAACAGAAAAAAATCAACAAAGCCAAACACTGGTTCTTTAAAAAGACTGATAAAATTGATAACCACCTAGAAATACCAATAAAAATTTTGAAAAGAAAAGAAAACAGAAATGATCAAGCTTAAGAATAAAACAGTGGACATACTACACATTGCATAAAAATTAAAAGCATAATGAGGGGAGATTATAAATAATTTTATACCAGTAACTTTGACAATATATGAATAGACAGATTCCTTTAAAAACACAACTTACCATAACTGACACAAGAAGAGATAGAAAATCTAAAGAACTCTGTAACCGTTTTCCACATAAAGTATCATATCATCTGCAAAGAGAGTTTGACTTCCTCTTTGCCAATTCGGATGCCTTTTATTTCTTTTTGTTGTCTTATTGCTGAGGCTAGGACTTCTAGTACTATGCTGAATAGCAGTGGTGATGTTCCCTGCCATGATCCTGACCTTTGATGAAAAGCTCAAAAGACTCCGCCCCAAAGCTGCTAGAACTCATGCAGGAATTCAGTAAAGTGTCAGGATATAAAATCAATGTACATAAATCAGTTGCATTTCTATACACCAATAACAAGACAGAAGAAAGAGAAATTAAGGAGTTGATCCCATTTACAAGTGCACCCAAACCATAAGATACCTAGGAATAGATCTAACCAAACAGGCAAAGAATCTGTACTCAGAAAACTACAGAATACACATGAAAGAAATTGAGGAAGACACAAAAAAATGGAAAAACTTTCCATGCTCATGGACTGGAAGAACAAAAATATTGTGAAAATATCTATGCTACCTAGAGCAATCTACACATTTAATGCAATCCCTATCAAAATACCATCAACTTTGTTCAAAGAAATGGAATAAATAATCCTAAAATTTGTATGGAACCAGAAAAGAACTGAAATAGCCAGAGGAATACTGAAAAAGAAAACCAAGGCTGGTGGCATCACAATTCCGGACTTCAAGCTCTATTACAAAGCTGTAATCATCAAGACAATATAGTACTGGCACAAAAACAGACATAGAGATCAATGGAACAAAATAGCCCAGACATGGACTCTCAACTCTATGGTCAACTAATCTTTGACAAAGCAGGAAAGTATGTCCAATGGAGAAAAGACAGTCTTTTCAACAAACGGTGTTGGGAAAACTGGGCAGCCACATGCAGAAGAATGAAACTGGATCATTTCCTTACACCACACACAAAGAGACTCAGAACGGATGAAAGACCACAATATTAGACAGGGATCCATCAAAATCCTTGAGGAGAACACAGGCAGCAACCTCTTCGACCTCAGCCACAGCAACTTCTTCCTAGAAACATTGCCAAAGGCAAGGGAAGTAAGGACAAAAATGAACTACTGGGACTTCACCAAGATAAAAAGCTTTTGCATAGCAAAGGAAACAGTCGACAAAACCAAAAGACAACCAACAAAGTGGAAGAAGATATTTGCAAATGACACATCAGGTAAAGGGCTAGTATCCAAAATCTATAAAGAACTTCTCAAACTCAACACCCAAAGAACAAATAATCCAATCAAGAAATGGGCAGAAACATGAACAAACATTTCTCAAAGAAGACATCCAAATGGCCAACAGACACATGAAATAGTGTTCAACATCACTCGGCATCAGGAAATACAGATCAAAACCACAGTGAGATACCACCTCACACCTAAAATTATCTAGACAGGAAAAATTAACTAGTCAAGCTAAAATTAACAAGTCAGGAAACAACAGATGTTGGCAAGGATGTGGAGAAAGGGGAATCCTCCTACATTGTTGGTGGGAATGCAAGCTGGTGTAGCCACTCTGGAAAACAGTATGGAGGTTCCTCAAAAAGTTGAAAATAGAGCTACCCTATGACCCAGCAATTGAACTCCTGGGTATTTACCCCAAAGATACAAATGTAGTGCTCCAAAGGGGTACGTGTGCCCCAATGTTTATAGCAGCAATGTCCACAATAGCCAAACTATGGAAAGAGCCTAGATACCCATCAACAGATGAATGGATAAAGAAGATGTGGCATATATATGCAATGGAATATTATGTAGCCATCAAAAAACACACAATCTTGCCATTTGCAATGACATGAATGGAACTAGAGGGTATTATGCTAAGCAAAATAGATCAATCAGAGAAAGACAATTATCATATAATCTCACTGATACAAGGAATCTGAGAAACAAGACAGAGGATCATAGGGAAAGTGAGGGGAAAATGAAACAAGATAAAACCAGAGGAGACAAACCATAAGAGAATCTTAACCTCAGGAAACAAACTGAGGGTTGCTGGGGGTGGGGGGAGAGAGATAGGGGGTGGCTGGGTTATGGACATTGGAGAAGGTATGTGCTATGGTGAGCACTGTGAATTGTGTAAGACTGATGAATTACAGACCTGTATCCCTAAAACAAATAATACATTAAATGTTAATTTTTTAAAAAAGAAATTTAATGAAAAAAAAATATATAAAATAAAGAACTCTATAACTGTTAAAGAAATTAAATTTGTAATTAAACAATTTTTTAAAAAGAGAACTCCAGAATTAAATGTATCCACGTTAAACTCTTCCAAGAATTAATAAAAGAGATAATATCAATCATACACAATCTTTTAGAAGACAAAGGAAAGAATACCTCCCAACTCATTCTATGAAGTCATTATAATCCTGGTATCAAAACCAAAGACATTATGAGAAAAGAAAGTTACAGACCAAAATTCCTCATGAAAAACAATGTAAAGGAAAATAAAACCTTTAACAAAATATTAAATCACCTAGAAATATATAAAGATGATAATATATACCATAATCAAGTAGAGCTTATTTCAGGAGTTAAGGGTTGGAAATAAATTAATGTAGTTGATTATATTAACACATTAAGGGGGGAATTTATATGATCATTTCAGCAGATGCAGAGAAAGCAATTGACACACCATTTATGTTAAATACACAACCCATTTATGCAATACCCATTTATGTAAAAATCATTCAGCAAACTAGGAATAGAAAATAACTTCCTCAGCCTGTAATGGACATCAGAAAAAGAAAAGTCTATAACTAACACGACACACCACAACAGTGAAATACTGAATGTTTCTCCCTAAGGTTGGGAATGAGAGAGAAATGTATAATGTATACTCTTACCACCTCTATTCAACATTTTACTGAAGGTCCTAGCCAGAGCAATCAGACAAGCAAGAGAAATAGAAGGCATATAAACTGAAAACAAAGAAGCAAAACCCACCTTATTCCATGCTGACATGTTATGCATATATAAAAAATCAGAATAAATCTACAAGAGAACTACTAGATCTGATAAATGAATTCAGCAGTGTTGTAGGATATGAAGTCAATGTATTAGCAATAAAAAGGCTAAAAATACTATTTACACAAATATCAAAAATATCAAGGACTTGGGAATAAATTTAACCAAAGTCATGTAAGATTTTTCTTAAAAAAATATTTTACTTATTTATTCGAGAGAGCAGAAGAGAGAGAGAGAGAGAGAGAGCACGCACAAGCACAGGGGAGGGACAGAGGAAGAGGAAGAAGCAGTCTCCCTGCTGAGCAGGGAGCCCAACATGGGAATCAATCCCCGGGTCCCAGGATCATGACCTGAGCCAAAGGCAGACACTTAACTAACTGAGCTACCCAGGTGCCCCATCATGTCAGATCTTTATACTAAAAATTCTAAACATAGCTGAGAGAAACCAAAGAAGACCTAAATAAGTAGAAAGATGTATTATAAATGCACGCATTGAAAAACTCAGTATCGTTAAGATGTGAATTCTCCCCAAATTGATCAAGAGATTCAAAACAATTCCAGTCAAAATCCCAGCAGGCTTTTCTTAAAAGAAAAGGCACAAAACTAAAATGGGAGACAATCATGAACCCAACATAAAAGCTACAACAAACAAGTTACTAGAAATGGTGAAAAGAATATACCACCTCTGTTACCATTCATTCTTCCCAGTGATCCATAATCTGTCTAATCATGAAGAAAATGTCAGACACACCAAATTGAGGGATACTCTACAAAACCCCTGGAGTAGTCTTCAAAAGTGTCAAGGTCATAAAAGACAAGTAAAGGGTGAGCAACTATCAGAGACCAGAGAACACTAAGGAGTCATGACAACTAAGGGCAATTTGGTATCTTGGATTAGATCCTTAACGAAGACATTAAAGGGAGTAACTGGTAAAATCTGAACAGAGTCTATACTTCATATACAGTACTGATGTTCATTTCTTAGTTTTGAGAATTATACAATGATCATGCAAGATGGTAACATCAGGGGTAGCTGGGTGAAGGGTATATAGGCACTCAATACACCATCTTTACAACTTTTCTGTAAATCTAAAATTACTTCAAAATTAAAAGGTTTTAAGATGCTATTAAAACAAAGTGTAGCATAATATATTCATGACGGTGAAGTGGGCAAAGATTTCTCAGAGGAGAAATTTTTATTAGAAACAAATAAATGTAAAAGAACAAAAATGATAAATGATAAGTTGGATTTCATCACAATTAAAAATGTGCATCAAAAAGTACCATCAAGAGAATAAACAAAGTAAGCCACAGAATGGGAGAGAAAATCTGCAATGCAATCTAAGAAGTGATTCCTATCTAGTACATAACAAGCACTCTGATACCTAGTAAACAACAATAACAGCACAATAAAAGAGGCTAAAGACTTGAAGAGAGCCACTTCACAAATGATGTTTAAGCAAACTGCCAATAAGCACATGGAAAAGTGTTCGACATCATTTCCATTTGGGGAATGCAAATTAAAGCCACACTGAGATGCCAAGAGTCACCTACTAAAATGATTAAATGAAAAAGACTACCACCACCAAATGTTGAGGAGGAATATGCAATACCAAAATTCTTCAGTATTGTTGGTCAAGTAAAAGATGGCACAGTCACTTTGGAAATCTCTTGCAGTTTCTTAAAATTAAACACAGTCTACTCTACAACCTACCAATTCCACTCCTAGATATTTATACAAAAGAAGTCAAACCATAGGTCTACAAAAAGTTCTGTACTACAATGTCGATAGCTGTTTAATTCATAATAACTCAGACCTACAAAGAGCCTAGATTCCCATCAAAGGATCAACCTACTGTGATACATTCATATAGTGGACTACTACCCAACAACGGCGGGGGGTGGGGGGTGGGGGAAGGAACCATAGGCAATAATATAGACAAATTTCAAAAATATTATGTTGAGGAAAAAAAGTCAAAAATTAGAAGCACATACATCCCATTTCTACAAAATTCTAAAGTGGATAATAAGTTCAAGGCTTGCTTCTGGGGACAGAGAAACTGACTGGAAGGGGGTATGGGGATGATGCCTTTAGCCTTCGCATTTATCATAACTGACTGAAAGGTATATTTAAGTAACTGAACATTCCACTGCATACAAATTATGCCTCAATTGAGAAAAAGGTAACATAGTTCCTAAGAATTAAGAACCATTATAAGTTCTTGAGTTAGCATGATTTTTCCTTTATGCCTAGAGTCTTTCCTACCTCCAGGGATGAAAGAAGACTTTTTCATAGTTCCAGTCCTTTGGCCACTTCTCATAGAATGGTGGTAAATATTTTTTACCCCAGCCTGTTGGAGCTTTCAGCTAGGGTGAGCTACCCCTCTGCCAGGTGTCCCTGAAAGGCTTCTCAGATGTAATATAGAATATTTGTGCACGTGCTATTTACTCCAAACACACCCATCCAGAGCATCAACCTCATAAATATTTCATGTTTTATAAACTTTTAAAAAGAACAGAATTCCACCATCACCCTTCCCTTGGGAGAGTTTTAAACCATCATGCCAAATACGGTATGTTTTAAGCAAATTTTTCTTCACCCCACAGGAAGCCTGACAGTAACTTAGGCCCATTTTGATAGGATAATATAGGGGAAATCTGAAGATAAGATGAAACTGGGGCTCTGTTTAACCTCGATNGGTATGTTTTAAGCAAATTTTTCTTCACCCCACAGGAAGCCTGACAGTAACTTAGCCCCATTTTGATAGGATAATATAGGGGAAATCTGAAGATAAGATGAAACTGGGGCTCTGTTTAACCTCGATCTACCACGGTCTTCTTACAGTTGCCATCTCTTTGAACCAAATGCCAAGTTGCTCAAAGTTAAATGGCTCCTTAGAGAGTTATGGGATTGTGCACACAAAGGGTTGATAAGGACTTTGGTCTGAACATTTGTGATGCTTACCAGAGTACAGATTGTCAATTTCTAGACACAAGCTTTCAATGCTAAAAAGCATATGTTATAACTGGAAAGAAATATATACTGGGCTTAAGAATCAGTAAGAACTTTATTTCACATTCTACCCAAGTATTCTCAAGAGCCGCAATTACAAGTTCTATAAACTTAGAAGTTAATTTGTATTTTTGCAAAAGGAACATTTAAAGATGACTAGGAACTTCTGAATTATAGTTGGGTAGAAAGTGAGGTCCAATGAACTCATTCAAAAGAGATAAAGCACATAGTGACAATGGTTGTTCTACAGCATATGAACATATCTACAATGCTGACAGTCTAAATCATCCAATCAGATATTTTAAAGGAAAACACACAGTAAATGGCATATATCATTCCAAGGCCCATAAGCTGAGCTTCCATTCCCAGGGAGCTCCTTTATTATGAGGGAATAAGCCAAGGTCTCACAACTAAGGATCAGGAACTGATTATGTTCCTTTTATGCTATAGGCAACCATGCAGCCATTTAATTAATATCCACAAAGGCTGGATAATGTATGGAAATGAATCACTATATTGTATACCCAAAACTAATATAACACTGCATGTTAACTACACTGGAATTAAACTAACCTAAAGCAAAATAAAATAAAATAAAAATAAAGACAACCTGAAAAAATATATTTGCAGGGGCTGCTCAGAGGAAAATGAAGTTGTCATTCATACATTCGATAAACATTTGTAGAGCCCCAGTTCAACTGTGTGAGGAGTTGAGGATACAAGAATCAATAATTCACAGTCCTCAGGCCTTGTGGAGTAACCTGCCATGGGGTGACAGTCATAACATCAACCAATAAGCACAAGACCAGACCCCCAATATGTATGCCTGGAGAAGAAACACATCTAGCGAAAGCAAGACAGCAAAGTGCAAACACATGGGTACAAGAGCACAAAAAGAACTCAGAGGGCACTTCTGAGTCCACCTGCCACTCTCTGCAAGAAGCACATAAGCCCAAGGGCATCTGTAGTCAGAGCCGGAGACCTGCTGTTCCATGTTCAGGTGCAAGTTCTCGATGCTTCTCGCTTTCCTACTCTGAGCCTGTTCTATTATTTAAAGATACATATGTTTCCTCACAGCAAAATCTGTAAAGTCAAACTACCCACCTCACACATTATTAATTTATGCATGAACAGACAGAGGACTGGATACATTAGAATAGGTATCAACTGTTCTTTGTGGGAGATGTATTTGTGGGAACTTTTATTACTCAACAACTTGCTTCAAAAACACCATACTCACTTAATGCTTCCAATCGATCTCTTGCTAGGAACCTGATTTCTTTCCTCTGCATATATTAATAAATCAATAATTAAAAATGAAATTTCTGAAGTCAAACCAATCAAAATTTTGCCCACAAATGTACATCTCCAAGTAATCTAAACAAAAGCATCACAGCCCATATGCTAACTCTGGTTAATTTCTGCTAAGTCTCCTAGCAGCTCCTGTGGTCTCACACAGGCTCAGGGCATAAGCAGATGTGCAAGTTGATACTGGAATTCCCTTGAGAGTGGACCCCTGTCTCCTGAAGGAAAGGAGGGGAAAGTTGCGTTTCTCATCTCTCAACTTCTCCTCATGTCCCTACTTATGCCAGGCAACGCTCGCTTAGAAGTCAAAAGCTAGAAGGAGATGAATAATTAAACAATTTTCCAAAGATCGCCAAATGAGCTAGAAGCAATCCAGCCTCAGTGCCCCGCCAGAGCTCTAAACCTTAAAAATACTGAAGTGTCCTAATCAGAGAACCATGAATGTATACTGAGAAACCACAGAGCACGTGGGAGGCAATTTCATGCTTCAGAGCCCACAAAGCTATTGTGGGGCAGATGTACTAATATGGGAAAGAAAATTAAAGTTCAAGGCTAAATAACTTCACGAAAACCTCAGAATTGTAGCTAAATAGTATTATGTAAGTCTTTTTAATATGCAGGACATGAAGTCAAGGATCCTTCCTTGAATATAAGTTTCCAAAGGCTCTTTGTCCTATAAATATTTGCAAGTGGAGGCTGATATTTTATAGGTCATCTTCACAGAACATACTCACCTAATTATATTTATATAACGAGAACAAGCTGGACTTTGTTTGCCAGTATCAGGTGGAACTTGAAAGCTACCAGTGATAAAACAATCTTCCTTCAAAGCTGAGTAACTGTATCTGCATAAACTAAGCTGGGTTACTCTTTTTACCATATCGCTTCAGGTAAATAAGGCCAGTCCTACTCAGACTTCAATAGGAGACAGAGACAGAAGCCAGAAAGTGAGTTACAGTTCCACAGGCAAGCCTTGGCGATTTGTTGGGTAAGGTGATACCACCACTGTGGTTTGTGATGGCCCTAACCTCAATTCATTTGGACAAAGAATTGCATCATCCTGGCTCTAAGGGACCTGTCAAATTAGTGTGGAGGCCATTCAGATCAACTCTCTTGGAGTTGCCATAGCCTCTAGCTGTAAGACCTCTGGTCACAAAACACCCTGTACAGCAGTGTCTACATACAAATCATAGACATGCCACAGAAACCAAACTTTTGGGACATGGATTAGATGCTGTATATTAAAGCCACTTTTTACAAAAGCACAAAAAATATTTTAGACCAGCTTAATTCATTTCAGGCTATGATTTAAGAAATGGCATGGGTAAACGTCAGTACAAACATTACTAAGTAAGAGAAAACTCACAACCAATTAGATTACATAATAAAAATTAATTAAGTCCATGGATCAACTCCATTCAAGAAGAAAAAAGGATATATTCCTTCATTACATCATGAAGTCTGACCACCTACCTCCTTCAGTATAGCTTCATGTTAATTTTATGTTGACCTTGGTTATTTTTTTAAGAATAAATCTGGTTTCTCTTTCCCTAGGACTTCTCATACAAATCATCTGAAAAAACTACCTTACTTAAAGCATATCTTCTTACAGAAAAATGCTCTCTCAGAACAAAGCATTTTCTGACATCACATTGCATTGCTCTTACTTGATTTAAGTCCATACTATAATAAAGTAAAAATAAATTCAAAAATGTTAAAATAAATATGTTTTGAGTATAACATTTCACAACCAAAATAGCTCGAAAATAGCATTTCCCAACAAATGAAAAGGCTGGGATGCCAACAAATATCTGAGAATGAGCATCATTTTAAAATACAGTTTGACATGTTCAGTGAAGGAGAACCAGGGGTAAATTCATTATCATGCATTTAGAATTTTTATTTTATTTAAATAAACATCTGACTTCTTTTTATGTTTCAAATTCAAGAAAGCAGAAAGTCCCAGGATACTAAAATAAAGTGTTTTCTGGATTATATAGAGATTGCCACAGATCTGCACACTAGCATCTCTCTAAACTTTAAGAAACTGTTGACTCTAGGCTAAAAGAGTGTTCAGTACACAGGTAAGGTCAAGATGATAAGCTTGGTTTACCCAGACCCTATGCCTTCCCACCAAGAAATGATAAGAGAATGGTTTATACATGGAAAGTGAAATAAAAAGTCATATTTCCTTTTCTGAGGATTGCAATCTAACAAGATAGACAAGGAGAACTAAGCAAATAGCTGGTCCCCAGGAAGAGCCTGGCAATGTTGCAGGAATATAAGTACAAAGTCGTAGATGACCTGAGGTAGGTGCCAGCTAGGTCTTCAGTGTGGCTCCTGCAGGCTGGTTCCCTCTGTCACAGAGTGCAGACTAAGCCCTGACCCCAGCCATGGATACCATGTGGTCATCTGAATGTGCCAGGAACTTGCTTTGAGAAGGGAGAAGAAAATTGTCTGGTAGGTGAGATCCACTACTCTCCTCTTCACCCATCCCTCTCTCTCCCTCTTTTTCTCTCTTTCACTTAACCCTACAGATTTGCACTCTGGGACAAACCAGGTTTCTGATCAAAGGCAGAAGTGACTGAGGTTCAAAAGTGGTAATTAACGTGTGTACCTACTATGCAAATCTGTGAGACAGGGGTGACCAGCCTAACGGCTTTTATATTTCTTTAAAGCAGTTGACAGGTTAAGTTTGCCCCTGGGACCCAGGAAGTTAGCCCCAAAACACAAGTTCAAATATAGGTACTTTCCAATCTATGGTTCTCCAGGACATGTTCCATTTCTATATGGCTTTAATGAGACCTGAGAGCTGTCCATTTATAATTGCTCCCACAGCACATCTGGGGGTGATTTAGTAACTTGCCTAAGCTTTTATAATACTAAAGTTCCAGCAACCACTAGTTTAAGACTTAGAATTGAAATTTATACAGAAGAGGGTTTAAAGTCACCGAGTGAGTCTTGGCTTTTCTAAACTTCATAACGTCATAGTAGGTTCACAGTTTTAAGACACAGAATAAGCATAGATTTTCATGACCCGAGGATCAGATTGCTTTATAACAAAATCAACATCATGATAAAATAAAAATAATGGCATACTCCCCATCTCATTATTTTGGGTCAGCTTATGTCTGGGGGTGAAGAGTCAGGACCTAAGAGTAATATTCATTGACTAGTTGATGAGCTCACAGCACTTGCTGAGATGTTAAGAATAGCAAGCTACTTGCTGACCTCATGGAGCTCTCAAGCTCTGGCCACCAAGAGAAGCCAAGTGTATAGTTCCCTTTTCAGGGGTCTGTATGGCAAGAAGCAAAGAGGACCCTCTGGGTACAAACTGAGAAGGACTCCAGCTTTGAGGAGATGAGGTATTAGAAGAGCACTGTTAGGTTCTTTTCCTTTTTTATTCAGTGAGTACTTCAAATCACCATTAGTCATGGAGTACTGGTTAAAGATCACTGTGATAATTCTGTTGTTTCACTTATATAAACATAAGTATAAATAATTTGTATTACAAGGTTTGCCATGTGCTCTCTTCAGTTCATGGGGATACCAAAGAACAAAATGTGTGAGAGCACAGTCTTGGTGACAATAGAGATAAGGTTCATTTATCTTCCCTAATTTAGCACTACAATCAGTGTGCAGATGAAACAGCTCATGCTGCTTATTTTTCTCATGGAGAAAGAGCATTTCAGAAGATATTTCTCTTCATTCCAGATTTTATGCTGATTAAAAAACAAAAACAAAAATCAAGATTTGGAAGTAGAGCACCCTCCAGTTACATGAGGTAAGTAACAGCCAACACCAGGAGAACTGTTCTGTTAGACAGCTGTTCCCTGTGTCAGTGGCCTCTCCCACACAACATCTCCCACAACACCACTGGCAAACCCTGCTGACTCTCCTTGCTTGGGGACAGTACTGTACTGAAACCCTGTGTCACCTTACAAACTGCCTACCTGCCCAGCTACCCTGTAGGAACTAGGTGGGCAGGGAATGTATCTTGCATTAATCTGTGTCTGACAGGTACAAAATGCTCTCCGATGTTAGTTTCATGTTCTTAGGATCAGAGAATGTATTTCCAAGAGTTTAAAAGGCTACACAGAGAGGCAGCAAGGTCAGCATTTTCCATAGGACCCTGTGGACTTCTCAGTTAATCATATTTTCCAATTAACTTTTCCACAGTGCTCCTTAGATCTTCCTTTTCTATTCCTGATCCTAATGTACAGTTTCAGTAATGTGGGGTTTTTTAATTGATGTTAAATAAGCTCCTAGAAGTTGCATGCAATGAAGTAATTTCATAGAAAGGCAAACTAGATTTGCTTGTCAGATAATAATACATGTATGTTTATAGTTAAAAGAGATTTATCTTTCCAGAAAGGAGCATAATGGAATGAAGAAGGTGGTACAGAAATTCTGAGCTCTATACAGCTAGTGATCTATACAACCTAAGATCTTTTTCAGAAAAATACAATTTGGAATATTAAAGCCTTGAGATAAGTTTGAAGACCTATCAAGAAAGTAACAAGCTTAAAGTAGAGGTGGTGGTATTTAGGTTAAGCATCTGGAAGACTCTCAAACTCGAGACCTGAAAGCTGGTGGAACAGACAACTAAAGACACCTGGAGGTATTTAACAATAAGGCAGTCCCAGGAGGGAAGCAGGCTTCCGCTCCAGTGCCAACCCCAGCTGAGCAGTACGACCTTCCCTGGATCCTGTGACTTTCTTGGCAAGAACACCCACCGTGCACTCCCAGCCTGGGGAGGCAGCATCAGCATCTCTAGGGCAGCCAGCAATCCCTGTAGAAGGGTTTAGAACAGCACAAGGAAGTGAAAGGGACCCTGTATAGAAGAAAGTGAGTGAAGAGCAGAACCTATGCCTGAAGGCTCCCCATTAAAAGCTGGACTCCTGAAGCTTCTCTCCACCACAGCCCCCACATACCCTCAATGGTGATCGAGATAGTGCTGTCTGGATCAAGTGTGTGGTCTCTTTTAGTTCCATGGTTTGACATTTGACACTAACCTATCAAGTGGGCTTTTTCAGGTCTAGAAGGTGAATATTTTATGCGAGTTTTCATAAAGTTTTGAATGTCAGAAGTTTCTGAGAAGATTCCTCTGTGACCCAGCATATAAAGAACTACAAAGGCAATTCCCAAAAACAACATCACAACACAGGACCACAAAGGTGCTGCACAGGTGTCCTTAAGTGCCTCACAGGCAGCTAAAGACAATCAAAGCAAATCAGCTCTCAGGAAGTAGAGGCGCAAGGTAAGGACAGAGACAGATGTCCTGCAGACTTCCACCCTGGGAATGGGGCAAAGGGATGCCATGGAGCTCAATCCAACAGTCAGGGCTGCAATGAACCTAGACAGAACAAAAAGCCAGATCCGGGCGGACTTTCTGGACAACTTGAATTAGAATAATGTTTACATATAACTATTTACTGTGATATATTCCCTCTTCTCATCTACCCCAGAAGGGAAGAAGCTTGCACTCCATTCCTGAGAAGGGGCCAGCTGGGAAGGAGCACTTCCGACCTCACTCAGCCTGCTTCCTCACGAATCCCTCTCCAGGCCGGAGGGCATTTTCTTATCACTGCTTAAGAGAGAAGGATCTATGTACTGTAGTCAGTCTGGTATTTGGGATCTTTCTATGACAATGGTGCATTTTTTAATTTATTGAAGTACAGTTGACATACTGTACTTGGAATGTTATATTAGTTTCAGGTGTACAACATATGGATCCAACAAGTCTATGTATTGGGCTGTGCTCACCACCGTAAGTGTAGTTAGCATTGACACCATACAATGTCATTACGTTTTTTTCTGCTCTCCTGCCATGCAGAAAGCTTAGCAAGGCAGGGCCTGCCTCTCGGGAGAAGCTGCAGGTGTCCAGCATTTTCCAAGGCCACTGAGACTAGAATGTTGAATTCTAGGGAGAAGAAACACAGATCGAAGGCCACCTTCTGTAATTTACTTGACCAGCTGAGATTTTGACATACGTATGACTATCACTTGTGTCCTATTTCCCAATTAGTCCTAGATTCAGGAGGGGATGAAAGGAGTCTCTTTACATGCCTCTTAACACTCTCTAGCACCTTCATGTTTGAAAAACGGAGGTCTAATGTTTAGCACTAGCCAAGGGAATGGCCAGTGTCCACTGTCACCTCTCATACCTGTGGCCTTTTCTTTCTTTTTTTTTTTTAAGAACAACTGCTCTAAGCAGAGTTCATTCTTTTTTTATTATTATTTACATAATATATTCAGAATCACATGGTTTCTAGTGATTAGAATTTTGTCATGCTTGGAAAGGAACAGAAGACAGTGGCTGAGAAGCACATCCCCTCATAAAAGACATCTAAACAGTATGCTTAGGGTAACTAATATTAAGGATTTGGACATAGTACAGTTTTCCTCAGAGGAATCAATCTTAATTTCTAAAGAACATTCACTTCTTACATCTTGATTCCTGATTTCACTGGTTGCACACTGTGTACCTCTGCCACTCTTAGGACAAGTAAAGTACACATCAAATAAGAAACTACTTTTAACACAGTAGTAACAGAAAATATGCCTACATTCTATGGTGTGAGGCATGGTGGCCCACTGTCCACAGAGAGAACACTGTTTGCTACTGGTGGATAATGTACTGTCACTATTAGGAGCACCAGTAAGAGGACTACACCATGAAGACAACTTAGCTTTCAATTTCTGGATATTAATAAGTGGTAAGAAGAAAATCTGAAACTCAGCACAACCATGCCAGAGAAATTCCCTATTCATATACTCAAAGCCAACTTTACAATGTTTGGGGCAAAATACAGAATGAATGCCTAGGAGACAGTCTGTCAAAGTTGCAAACTTGCCCCTCTGAAGGAAAATCAGGAAATTAATCAGCCCACCTAATTTAAAAAGTCCAACCATAATATTCATATACTGCCTGGCTTTCCCAAATGATGCCGAATGATGGTTTCAAAACAGGTCATAGCAGCGCTCTTCCAGCCACATACCGCCAATCATACACACAGCATACCACAGCTTCTGATTCTTACCTCTTCTGATTCTAGTACCTCAGCTTTGGGGAAAAATCATTTTTGTACTGAATATTCAAAATGGATTGTCCCACGGTGGCATTTTTTAGAGTAGATGGTGACTTGCCACAAGAAAAGCCACAAGAGGGGCACCTGGGTGGCTCAGTGGGTTAAAGCCTCTGCCTTTGGCTCAGGTCATGATCTCAGGGTCCTGGGATGGAGCCCCGCATTGGGCTCTCTGCTCAGCAGGGAGCCCGCTTCCTCCTCTCTCTCTGCCTGCCTCTCTGCCTACTTGTGATCTTTCTCTGTGTCAAATAAATAAATAAAAATCTTTAATAAATAAAAAAATTTTAAAAGAAAAGCCACCTCTGGTTCAAAGTCGGCTACCAGCCCTGGCTTAAATTCATGAAAGCACTGAGAAAACTGGGACCAAACTAGGTGCTCCAGGGCCTTGTTCAGGTTGAGTGCATCCAACTGACTTATTCTTAGCACTTTGTTTGTTCTTTTCGTATTCTCTTCTCTGAAAGCCATGTCTTCTTTGAGGATCTCTTGTTGACAGGCAGTTAAGAAGGGAGAGGTCTTAGGAGTCTGCGAAATGCCCCCATTCCATGTAACTTTCTCTGAGACATTCTCTGGGAAGCTTGGCTTCTCCTAGCAGAACCTGGATTACTCTTTTTTTTTTTTTAGGATTTTATTTATTTGTCAGAACGATAGAGAGAGAGAGAGAGAAAGAGCGCGCACAAGGAGGGGGAGTGGCAGGCAAAGGAAGAAGCTCCTCATGGAGCAAGGACCCCGATGCAGGACTCGATCCCAGGACCCTGCGATCATGACCTGAGCCAAGGGAAGACACTTAACTGACTGAGCAACCCAGGCATCCCTTTATGTGGGCTTCTTTTATCCTCAGCCATGGAGACACCTTGGAATCCTTCTCGACACAGTGTTCACATGGACAGTCACCACAAACAAACTGCCACTGTGATGTGAAATTATCTGCTATCCCAGACCTTTGCACATTGGGCACTGACTGTATTCCTTTCTGAAGAACTTCTTACTCTACTTAGCCTGACAGGTTATTTGCGGTCATCATTCATTCACTCATTGTACACATAGTTAACGAGTAATTTATTACTCAAATGGGAAAGCAGAAAATAGCTATTGTCTTCATGGGACCTCTTTAAAATAAGAAAGTATTGAGGATAATAAAGTAACATGAACCTTACTGAGAAGACGTATTCTCACTACACAGGTGGGTACAGTTTAGAAAGAGAGAGACTGGAAAGTTCAAATATTCCCCGAGATGGCAGGTCATCTGCCAGGGGTGAGTGTAGTGATCTTACATTTCATGTAACAGCAGAGAAATTCCTGAGGTCTTAGCCCCATCATGAGTTATTTTTAGGACTCTACAAATAGTCCCATAACCAAAGGCCTACGGTTTGTCCTAAAATTCTAACACCACTTCTCTATTCTGAATACACCACAATTTGAAACCACTTCAGTATTTTCCATTGCACTTAAGAATGTTAGGGGAGAACTGACTAACATGCAAGGAGGAACTGAGAACCTCTAGCTGATGCAGCAAATAAACATGCTTCCTGGGAAGTGACCCAGGCAAGCACCCTCAATCACAGGAGCTGCATGATAAATCAGTCAACAGGAGCAAAAGGAAGAGATGGAAGGAGGTGGGAAGAACATGCATTCAAACAAAACCCAAACCCAAACCCCTCCATTATTTACACTCCAAAATGTAAATGGGAGGAAAACCTCCCATACTAATTAGTTGATCTTGGAGCCTAGATAGGTAGGTGAGCAGGCATGTACATAGGTAGGTAGGTAGGTAGGTAGGTATCCATGGTGAGGCGGGGGGGGGGGGGGGGGGGGGGCTTTTCACCCAACACTCTCGTGTTTTTCATTTTTGTTTCTTTCCCCCCTTCTGCTTCTTCCTCCTATCCCCCAGAGACTACAGCCCTCAGAGAAGCAGAATTGGGTATTAGCTGGCTAGTAATTAGAGGATCTAGGTTTGCTGGTACGGAAGGATTAGTTGAGAGCTAGCCACACGATGCTCCCTAATCCCTCACCTGAAGCACCGGGGGCCGTTATGGCCTGGTGGTGTTGTGCAGGCAGGAGTTCCCAGGAAATCGAGAGGATCTCTTCCTGACAGCTTCATAAGCTGAATGTCAGCACCTGGCCTGCTCTGATGATGGGTTTTACCCTAATAAGACCACCCAGGAACTGCAGGGACAAGAAAGCCAGCTGAGTTTCAGGGACATGTCCACAAAGCTACAGGGGGATTACAGAAAAAAGGCATTCTTGTTATCTGTCAAATCCATATACATTCCTACACAGAAAGGAGGAAATACCATTTGGGGCTAGTGTGTGCTTATGTAGTTTATAGCTTGTAACTTCATCTTCTAATTTTTTTAGAACACTAAGGAGAAGTTACACAATATTCAGGAACAAAGTCCAACTTCAAACTCAGAAGTCCCTAGGGAGGAAGAAATGATTAGGGTGCATTCATTTGGTTTAAAGATGCTGGCCCCAGTGAGAAATTATTGGACTAGTGAAGTGTGAACACACTTGTTGGAAAGGTGAACACTCTTTAAAGTACTAATGACCTTCATTAAGAAGTTGTTTCCTCTTTCAGTCATCATTGCCTGCATTCTCTGACCTCATTCCAGACACCAGCCCAAGCTGGGTATGTCTGTGGCAACATCCCTTCCTAACGTTGTCCTCAGACACTCAGGTTTAATACAGGACATCTGTGACTAATTGATGCATTCCTAAACCCAAAAAGGAACATTTTAGAATGATTATTTATATTCAGGAAGAAAAGAGGAGAAAAGTACAACGTATTTCATGATGGACAGGCATAAAAATCAGTGATGTCCAGGTTGGAAAGGCCAGGAGAGAGAAGAAAAAAAATGTTATCGGCTGTGTTCTCAAGGAAATTTGATAGGCAAAGTAGACAAATAGACAATGAAATTAGATGAGCTATAGAAGTGGGGGCATGTTACTTGACCTCAAGGCAATTCTATCATTATAAAATGGGTAGAGTAAGAGTATGTATCTGATGTGGCTGTGATGAGGGATCCAGTGAGTTAATACGTGTAAAGTACTTAAAACAATACCTGGCACATAGTAAATAATGATGATGGTGGTGGTGACAGTAATGAGGATGATGTTACTATTGTTATGGTTAATTTTTTTTTTACCTTTTATTTAACTGAAGTATGGCTAATCTTTGTTATGTAATGGTCAATTGCATGTGTCAACTTGGCTAGACCACAATACCCAGATATTTGGTGAAACACCATTCTAGATGTTGCTATTTTTAGGTACGTTAGATATTTTTAGAAGAGGTGAACACTTAGGTCAAGACATTTCAAGTAAAGCAGATTACCCTCTATAATGTGGGTGGGCCTCATCTAATCAGTTGAAGGTTTTAAGAGAAAACAACTGAGGTCCCTGAGGAAGAGAGAATTCTGCCTCCTGACAGCTTTCAAAGTCAGGCAGGTTGCCTATTCTGGGTGTCTAGCCTGCTGGCCTGCCCTGCAGATTTTAGACTTGTCAGTCCTCATAATCATGGATCCAATTTCTTCATTTCAATCTCTCTCTCTCTCTGGATATATATATATATATATCTTCATACTTATATATCTCATCATACTTATATATGTTCATATAGATACATATATATCTTCATATACATATTTTTATATACTGTGTATACTTTTGCACAGTATGTATATATTCTTAGTATATACTATACTCTTACTATATGTATGTATATGTATAAATACGTATGTAGGTAAATGTATACACACACACACTCTATTGGCTCTGTTTCTCTGGAGGGCCCTAACAAAAATGATATTTTTTAAATTATTATTTTATGGCCAAAAAAGATGAGAGAAATGCCAGGGATCATTATCACAAACAAGATTTCAACTTGATTAACTTTTTTTGTAAGGGCCATCCTGTTTGATCTTGGATCCCTGAGAACACTGGCTGTGTGTGAAGAGGACAATTTATTTAATGCATACCTAGTTGTGTCCTTTCTATTAGAAAATAAATATAAATGTTTAATTAAAATAAACAAGCAACATTTAACCTTGATCACACCAGGGGCAAAGGTCTTCACACCCGACTCACTTAATCATAACAACGATTCAGTTCTTGGATTTAAAAGGGAAAAGGCATCCCTCAGTTCCCCTCTTCACTTTCTTAAAGAATACCTAAGCCCTTTCCTATGGAATAGTTCCTATCAGTTTAGACTGACACCGTATCTAAGGAACATTTAAATATTTGCAACAGGGCGCCTGGGTTGCTCAGTCGGTTAAGCCGCTGCCTTTGGCTCAGGTCATGATCCCTGGGTCCTGGGATCGAGCCCCACATAGGGCTCTCTGCTCAGCAGAGAGCCTGCTTCCCCCTCTCTCACCCACTATGTATGGGCTGGCATTACAGACGCAAGACATGATCCCTGCTCTTGAGATGCCTTGTCCTCAGAAATAAGTGAGTATATAGAGATAGCTCAGAATGCAAGACTTATTGCCTGCAGGTTGATGCAGAGACAGAAACAAAGCATGAAGGAAACAGATCAAAGAATGGCCTTTAGTTGGTTCTCAAAAGATACACGTGATTTCTAAAACCTGGTATACTTTTATTGAAAATTCCTTTGTAATTTCTACTCTTCCATAACAACAGTAGCTCCTTCTCCCTTTGTTCAGACACTTGATGATTATATGTATGTGGAAGATACAAAAGAGTAAGTCTCCACTGTCTAAGTAGCAAAGCACACAGCAAGAAAACAGTTCTTTGACTAGGTAAAACCACGAGCCTAACAGAACTCTAAAGTATACTGCAACATTTTTCTTGAAGACTCACAGCAAAGAGGACCTTCTCTCCATTTCCACAGATGGGGTGAAGAGCTGGTGTCGATGAGCACACTGAACCTTCTCACCTATGAAGTCACACTGCCCACCCAGGCACCCCAGTGGGCCCTACCATAGTACAGTTGGTCCTGGCCCTTTCTCCTTTTCATGAAGGCAACAGGGAATGGTGAGTTTCTGCTTTTCCATTTGTCCAGTTTCTGTCCCCCACCATCTCGCCAGGAGAAATGAGAAACTCAGCATCCATCTCACCCTCACTGGGGAAACTATATGGGGTCCAGGTTATGCAACATGCTTTATTCCTTCAAACAACTTCTTTTGACTCCAAAACCCAGTCTACAGGTATTTTTAGAGATGGCTCAGCTCTGCACTCTGGGATTTATAATCACTGAGAGCAAACCACACATGGGGAAGATGCTTTTGGGGTTAGAAAGCAGAGGCTGTCAACAAAAATCTTACCGGCCACTCGGGAAACCTGTGAGGCATGTGACGTGGGTCTGCCACACCCAGGACAGCCTGGATGGCATTCAAAACACACTTATTCGACAACCAGTACAAGTGACGATGCATGCGCAAAGCCAGGTCACCACATTTTTGACAAACAGAAATTCCCCCGTTACCTATTTCGGAGATTTTTAAAATGTTTCATAGAAAAATTAACTTCAAGAACCAGGTCCCCCATGCAGTCCTCCTCCAGGCTCCGTGTAACAGGCACAGCCCCCACCACAAAGAGGTGCTTTCATTCTGGGAGACGCCACATGCAGCAACTGTCCCTAAAAGATGGTTGACGGTCCAGAGAGTGGCTCTGATGAACGTCCTGGAAGGGCTTCTGGGTGCCCCACTGTCTTCTGGATTTCTCCATAACAAGCCCCAAGCTCAGACATGGAACTTGCCTTGCAGACCAACACTCATCCAGAGTAAAGGAAAGCGGGCGCCTGGGTGGCTCAGTGGGTTAAAGCCACTGCCTTCGGCTCAGGTCATGATCCCAGGGTCCTGGGATCGAGGCTCGCATCAGGCTCTCTGCTCAGCGGGGAGCCTGCTTCCTCCTCTCTCCTCTCTCTCTGCCTGCCTCTCTGCCTACTTGTAATCTCTCTCTGTGTCAAATGAATAAATAAAGTCTTTTAAAAAAAAAAAAAAGAGTAAAGGAAAGCAAATTCATTTGGGCCGCCCCAAATTGGAAACCAATAATAGATGAACAGGAATTAGGCCAAAGTTCACATTGCTTGATACTTGTGTAAAATGGTCTGTTTACAGAGCTAACAATACCAAGAGTTGGTGTGTGGGTGGGTCATAAGGAACTAATTTATTTAGGAGACTAAGGTACCTCAGCCACCTTTAATCCCCAATTACATACAAATAACAAACTGATCTCAGATCTTTAGGGTAGTGACATGTCTTTTCATTTGTGTGTCACTCAGAGCCTTGCACTTGCTACATCCTGGATAAAATGATCCTAATTAAAATATGTCACCTTAGGGGCTTCTACTTGGCAACATTTTGTTCTCCTCATGCAAGTGAATGTATGATTTGCTTTAGTCAGATCATTATTTATTCAATACCTATTATGTGCAAATCCCTGTATAAAGTATTATAACAGGTTGTAAATATAAACAACACATCTAAGCAAGTACCTGATATAAAGTCAAAAGGTGGATATGTGTAGACAAACTGCATAGAGCTGTCAGAGGAAGTGGGAGTTGCATCTGACCAAAGAGAGCAAGAAGGAACACTTAGGACCAGTTTGGGGGACATACACAAGCAGGCATGTAGAGATGGGAGGGTTGGAAATGAGCTCAGTGGGGGCAGAAAGTGTGGCATGGGAGTGCACAGGGACATTTGGTTTTTTCAATGCACAAAATAAATGAAGGGACTGGTGGAGGATAAAGCTGGGAAGAGAGAATGGGGACTTAGCTGGATTATCCTGCAGCCAAGAACAGGCATATAGATTTTGGCCATAAGGAGTGGCAGAACTCTTATAAGTAAGGGAAGTAATGATAGTTGTATGGGAGAGCAATAAAACCACATTATTTTTTGAGTCCTCTATAACTCGGGAACTCTCATTCACGTTAGCTGACTTCTCTTCCCCACACTAGTCTGCATTAATAAAACTCTGCTGCACAGGTCACCAGTCTGGGGGTACTCAGAGCTCACGGCTGCCTGGGGTCACCTTGTTCCAGGGGGAAGACCTGGCCGTCTTCTGCCTGCAGTGCTCAGTTCCTGCAGAACTCACCCCTTTATGGAACTGCAGGTGTGGGAGAATCTTACACTAAATGAATCCAGAGACAACTCCCTATGTTGCCCCCCATTCCATCCACCTGCTCCTTGACACCTTTCAGCTTCTGCAGCACACTCTGAGGGTCTTGCTTGGCTTTGTGTGCAGACAGCAGGAATTTTTCTTTGCTGCTGTAGTCTATTGTATTTCATTTGGAATCGAAAAACTCAAAGGAAAAAGGATGATGAATGAGAACAGTGGATGGCAAAGGCCTTGTTGAAAGGACACCTTCACCCCCTACCCCAAATTAGCTTCTCCTGCTATCCCCAGATGGACCTCCCTGCCTAATTCTGAGAAAGAACAGAAGTCCTAAAGACAGCTCCCAAAAGTTCAGGGCAGAGCTAGCAGCATTAGAAGCATCTCCTCACCCTAAACCTGCAGTCCATGTAGGAAAACATTGGAGAATTAAAGCCACTGTGTCAATAAATAAACGAATAATGAAAATAAAACCTGCTAAGTGAAATAACCCAGAGAAAGACAAATACTGTATGATTTCACTCATATGTGGAATTTAAGAAATAAAACAAATGAACAAAGGGGAAAAAAAAGAGACAAACCAGAAAAACAGACCCTTTAACTATAGCGAACAAACAGATGGATACCAGAGGGGAGAGGGTGGAGGATGGGGGAAATAAGGGATGGGATTAGGAGTGAACTTCTCTTGATGAGCACTGAGTAATATATGGGACTCTTGGATCCCTGTATTGTACACCTGAAACTAATATAGACTGTATGTTAACTACCCTGGAAATAAAATTTAAAAATTCATTATGACAGAACATTTGATATTTAATATGCTCTCTTTGGCCTAACTTAAAAAAATGTTAATACAGTATGGCATGGACTAAAGAACATATAAACTTAAAAAAAGGGAGGGGGCTGTGTCTTCCCTACCATGAGCTCGTGACCACATCCAATCCTTCCAACTAGAGCGGTAAGAATCCTGGGAAAGAAATGGGTGGAAAACCTCTGACTGTATCCTCAATTTAACTCCTCCAAATAAAATTTTAGTTGGGAAAAAAATAAAGGTCACTTTCTAAGTGACCTTGGCAAGTTAGGTTTCAGAGTTCTCATCTGGAAAATGGGAAAAATAATGGTACTAACCTACAGGGGTGGTCAAGAATTACATGAAGTAATGCATATAAAAGTACTTAACCCATCCATTTAGGATATCTTATTGCTGCTGACATTCATGTATCTAAACTGTTTTATTTATTTCACTGTTTCCATCTCAAGTGAAATGTTTGTTTCCTTTTAGTTCCTCTCAAGGCAGGAGAAAAGATGAACTTTGGGGGCAAGTATGTGAACTCTATCTGGTATATGAATGTTCTAAAACACTCACAGGCATCGAAATGCATCTTCTACAGCTACTGAAATAATGTTTCAAATATCAAAAAATGGAATGGAATGAAATGTCTTTTCACACAATAACCGTGAAATGATATTTTTCTCTCTTCTCAAGTCCTTAAATAAACATTCTACCTCTTATACTTTTCCTACCCATTACAAAGAAATTTTAAAAATCAGATTTCTACTAGCAATTTGATTTATAAGAGACAGATGAGAAAGCATTACTAACAGAGTGATTTTATAGCTAAACCTTAATTACATGTGCAGCTGCATCAATTCAGTTTGGACAAATAATTACATGATTAATCGTGCAGTAACATTAAATGTAACATAACAGTAAGATTAAATGGATTATCTCTATGCTCCTTCCTCAGCCAAGTATTTCTGCATTTGGGGTTCATTTTCTAGGTTTGGTTTTGTTTTGTTAACCTGTCAAAAAAAAGGGGGGGGGAACAAATTAAGGAGCGCCAGTGTGTGGGTGAATATGTGACAGATTCCAGGAGAGGAAGAACGGAAATATTTGCTGAATTCTGAATATTCTGTTTGGTAAAAAGAGATATAAAGTCACTGCATTCTGTACCCCAGTGCCTGGGTCATGAGAGACAATTCAATGTTTGTCCTTTGAATGAATGATCACAGCAATTCATTATTACTACTAATAATGAAAATATTATAACCAAATAAAAATTTAGTGAGTTTTTTTGGTGCATGCTCAATGAACTGCCATATCCACAAAATCACTTTATTTTACCAAAAGGATTTAAAAACTATATTTAACTATTTCAAACTCCTAGATGGAGAATTTATCCATCCATTTAGCAAATGTTTCTTAAACACATGCATAGTGGGCGCCTGGGTGGCTCAGTGGGTTAATGCCTCTGCTTTCGGCTCAGGTCATGATCTCAGGGTCCTGGGATCGAGGCCCGCATCGGGCTCTCTGCTCTGCGGGGAGCCTGCTTCCCCCTCTCTCTCTCTGCCTGCCTCTCTGCCTCCTTGTGATCTCTCTCCCTCTGTGAAATAAATAAATAAAATCTTTAAAAAAAAAAACACATGCATAGTTACAACAGGAGAATCAGACTCATACATCAATCTGTTACTCAAAATTGTGTATTATTTACACACTCTGTGCCCTAATAGTACTGTGATGAATTCTTAGGAACTCTGAGACATAGTTTCTGTTGGGACAGCAAATAAAATCTCATTTGTGGACAGAAAACTACTGTTCAGGAAATTTGATAATAATGAAAATATATATTCTTACATCCAAATATATGTGCCTATGTGCACAGATGTCCCACATAATCTGACTTAGTGCCAAACGGGCTAGGTAAAATTAATCCACCAAAAATTGAGGCTAAGATACTATACTGAATACTAAAATGAACATTTAGTTAGCCTAAAAAATCCAAGGGAAGAAATTTATTTATATTATAGCTAACAATTTTTATGTTCTAATTGTAACTGCCCACTCAGTATTAAGCAAAGAATGAGTCAAGTCATAATTATTGTTCAAAATACTTTTTCTAAAAAAATTTGTATGCTCGCCCTCTAAGATATCTTACTGATTTCTGAACCTCTTTTTTTGCAAAAAATAATTGAGTCTATAACTCTTACCAGGATTTCCCTTTAACAACAACAAAACAAAACAAAACAAAAACAAAAAACTACCATGCCGTCATCCTGTTTGATTTTCTCTTTAATTACTAACTTGTCTAACTCTGCCAAATGGTCATGTGCTAATGGTTCTGCCTATGATTTGACCAGTTCTCCAACATCAATTTCACTGACATCATTGAAATCCCATATTTTGGTAAGACATGGACACTACAGTTCCAAATTGTACTGTATTTGCAATTTATTGTCAGATGTTCACAACAACTTCTTAGGAGGAACAGATAAACAGATGCAAGGTTAGGAAAGAAAAGTAGAAATTCATGTTGCAAATGGTCGGTTCATTTGTAAATACTGTCATATTACAAAGACTTGATTTTCTTTGTGGTTTTTTAAATTTTATTTATTTTAGAGAGAGGGAAGGAGGGGGAGAGGGAGAGGGAGAATCTTAAGCAGACTCTGAATGAAGCTCGAGACAGGACTTGATCTCATGACCCTGAATATTATGACCTGAGCTGAAATCAAGAGTCATACACTTCACTGACTGAGTTACCCGGGGGCCTCACAATGACTTAATTTTTCTCTGCAACCCTGAAACTGACTGACTTCTTGGAGAATGACTGCCTGGAGGATGGTAAGTGAGGTGCTAAGCAGCCTTATTTAGAGAACAAGAGGCACCAGCTGAGTTCAGTTTCTCCTCCTCCACTTCAAAAAGATCCTTTGCTTTTTAAACAGTCAAACCCTCACTTGGTTCCCTCTATCCCATTGCTCTCACTCTGAAAACATTCATCTTCACCTGCCCTCCAATATCTTGCTTTTCCTTCCTTCCATGATTTGCCAATCCTGTGTATTACCATGTCAAAGCTCTATTAGGAATACAGCGACCTAATATAAAAAAATATATACCTGAACTATACTATTTATGATTGAAAAGGGCACATGTGCAGACCCTCTCTCATTCTACACATTTCCTTTGCCAGGGCCATTGGGTTCCTTATTCAGAAGACTGACTGATGCAAGACAGATCCCCACGGTGATTAGGAGTGTGGGTGTTGAGAGCAGGCAGTGGGGTGCCAATCCTGCCTCTACCTTACCAAGTGACCTCAGGCAAGTTGTTTAACCTCTCTGTGATGCAGTTTCCTTCCCTGCAAAATGGTAAGAGGATTAAGTAAGCTAATTAATATACGTAAAGTACTTAAAACAGGGTCTGGTACTCAGTAAGCACTAAGTGTGAGTCCTTACTGGGATCTTCAAGTACCAAGCAATGCCTAGAGCCTTGGGATACAAAGGTAATATGCATTCCCTTGGCCCTGAAATCGAAAAGGAGTCTGTACTTCAAGACCTTCAAAGGCCCCCTCCCATTCACAGGCTGTGTGATTTGGGATAGGGAAGCAGGGACAGACATTCAAGGCCACCGGTGCCTCTTAGCAGCTGTATGACTCCTGATGGAGTATCTAATGTCTTTAGACTTCTTTCTTCCACTGTAAAAAATGGAGACAATACTCCCTAACACAACACAGGTTTTGGAATGATTATATAGAAGACATATTTGAGAAAGCAACTAAAACAGACCTCACAGAGGTACTCCAGAAATGTTCATTTCCTTTCCCTTCCTCAGAAAAATGACCATAAATTCAATTTGCAAATACCTAGAAGAAGATGAGCCATTTAAATAAAAGTGCACTCTGGTTACTTTTAAGTCCTTCTGTGTCCAAAGTACAAGTCTTCGAATACTAAGGATCAGTAATAGCTGTAACTTCTCAAATTCATCAAAATGTATTATTTCATTCTGTACAGACTGGCTAACCAATGAACTGAGAAAGTTGTTTTATAATATCCTTTCTTAGACTGTTTTATACAGAAGAGGAGGAAGATTGTTAAAGTTGTTAAAAATAGGCAGGAAAATTACATGAAAATGAGAGACAAAGTGATGGATGGCCACAATTGTAGAACCAACACAGTCAGCTGCAAACATGGAGACAGAGGAATAATAGTGTGATAAGGACCCAAGTGAGGATCTGGGCTTCCCTCACTGGCTGCAGCTCCTGCTCCCATGATCCTCCACTCCCTCTGATAACGGTCCAGAGTGGGAGAGATAGAGTTCCAGCAAATACACCTGAGTGAGTCACTGGGACATGTTAACAAATGATTAGTAAGAACACATAGGGTCGGGCGCCTGGGTGGCTCAGTGGGTTAAAGCCTCTGCTTTCGGCTCAGGTCATGATCTCAGCGTCCTGGGATCGAGGCCCGCATCGGGCTCTCTGCTCAGCAAGGAGCCTGCTTCCTCCTCTCCCTGTCTCTCTGCCTGCCTTTCTGCCTACTTGTAATCTCTCTCTCTGTGTCAAATAAATAAATAAAATCTTAAAAAAAAAAAAAAAAGAACACAGAGGGTCTTGTGGGGTTGGCTGCTTGGCCAAGGTCATGGCTTAAAACTTGCCTTGTACAAAAAGTGCAGTGAGTGTGTGTGGGGGGGGGTGGGGGGGGTGTAGATGATGGAGTGATACAGATTCTCTACCCCTCCTGTGCAGGAACCAACCCAAATCCTCAAAGAATAAGCTCTCCTGACCAAGCAAGTAGATAGTTCTCCTTTCAGTGATGTTTTTTTAATACACAGTTAGCATAATAGAAATGTGGGGATATTAAAATCCTGTGGTACAAAAGAAAACCCCACTTAATTAGCAATCTGCCCTGTTTCTTTTTTTAAGATTTTTTATTTATTTACTTGACACAGAGACAGATCAGATCACAAGTAGGCAGAGAGGCAGGCAGAGAGAGAGGAGGAAGCAGGCTCCCTGCTGAGCAGAGAGCCGGATGTGGGGCTCCATCGCAGGACCCTGAGATCATGACCTGAGCTGAAGGCAGAGGCTTTAACCCACTGAGCCACCCAGGCACCCACTGCCATGTTGATAAATATACACAGAAGGCAGTGCTTAGGGTTTTTTGGAGTTTTTTTTCTATCTTTATTCACATTTTAGGGTTACTTTGACTTCCGAGTATAGAGAAAATGGATTTCATACAGTTTTCAGTAAATGGTGACATACATGTGTGTGTGTATATGTACATTTATTTGTATACATAAACACACATATATATGCACACACAAACATATATATCCTGAAACTCTGTAGAAATGTTAACAAGGTAATAGTATATACACATACAAAACACTCTGAGGAAGTAGAGTATTTAGAAATGCTTCAATTATCACCAAGGTGATATAGTAAAATGAGGATAATAAAATATAATTAAACATTAATTACAGAAACCATCAAAAATAATTGACTTGTACAAAGCACAGCACTCCTATTAAAAAAGAAACTGATGGATAATAAAATATATACAGTATTCTGTTCTCTAGACATAATTACTTCAAGGCAGCAATTAAATTTATAGAAAACTGTTAAGTTTCTTCTGTGATGCTTTACTACTGTGAACTCAAGACATTTTGACTGAAAACTGCCTCCAAAAAATTCTCATGATTGTTTAAGATCTTAATGGGAAACACTGCCATAAACTCAAAGATGTGTGTTATAAACAAATAGAAATGAATTTTAACGCAGTTAGGACTCTGCTGCACTTGTCACATTTCTGGTGCCTGCAGAACAGACTTTTGCTCCCATTAGAAATGTCCAGTGCTCTTATAGCCAAGGCAGAGTACAGTTTAAGCTGAAGGAAAACTTTAATTTTAATGCAAAAATAATATTCTGTAGAAATGCAGGCAGAATATATTTTTACTAAAAATTATCATGCCAAAGTTTTTACACCAGTTTGTCTCTTTATCATTTAAGGAACTAAGACACCATTCCATAAAATCATTCCAATGTCCTTATGGGAAGCATTAGGTTTTTAAAAGGGCATAAAAATCTCTCCTTTTGGCCTTTTCACAGCATATTCAGAGAGTCCAGAGAATTCTCTACATATAGGCAGCTGTAAACATAAACTTCTCTACACTGCTGCAGAGGCTCCGTGGGGGGGAGGCTAGGATTTCATGTTTTTACACTGACAAAGTTTGTAAACACTCAAAAATGAAGATGATCCTAGTCAAAATAAGTGCGTACAGCTATAGGCAAAATGTAAGCAGTAAGTTTGAGAATTGCATATGTACATGTATGTGTGTGTAGAACAGCCTTCAAAAATCCGATCATAAATTTTGTTGCCATACTTTTTTTTGTTTGTCCACAAATGATAATTTAAAATACTGCTTTAGTCCAGCAACACTACAGGGACATCAGGTGAAAGGAAGGAGGAAGACATGGCTAGCAAGCATGGGGGCCCTCCTTTATTGATGTGAAAAAAAGCCTGAGTGTCCAAGGAATACTTCCTGAAGGACAAATTGAAATGGAACCGTGACAGACATTTAATGTGAACCACTATGGTGGAAGTCACTAGATCAGGGGCTGTTTGTTACCGCAGCATCAATTAGCTTAAGCTGACTGACATAAAACCTGTTATAAGCAAGTTATGGTTTGAGGACCTGACTTTAAATGAATATGAAAGTTATCCCTCACCTACAATGCCTTGATTTAACAGTAAAAGCAATTGGAATGATTTGGCAATATTCCTTTAATATGCCTGATTTTGACCAAAATTATGCCATTAAAGAAATTTCAGGGCGCCTGGGTGGCTCAGTGGGTTAAAGCCTCTGCTTTCGGCTCAGGTCATGATCTCAGCGTCCTGGGATCGAGGCCCGCATCGGGCTCTCTGCTCAGCAGGGAGCCTGCTTCCTCCTCTCCCTGTCTCTCTGCCTGCCTTTCTGCCTACTTGTAATCTCTCTCTCTGTGTCAAATAAATAAATAAAATCTTTAAAAAAAAAAAAAAAAGAAAGAAATTTCAGAGGCACATGTGTTCATCACCCATCTCTATTCATGACAGTATTTTCTGGCATCCTGGAGCATGGCAAGGAGTTTCTGAGAGGGACAGGAAATAAGGAACTCATTAATGTACTGTGCCAATTCACCCTGTCACCTTTGACTGAAGATGAAATGTGAGCTCTGTGCCATAAGAACAAAGGGTAAAAGTAAGTTAAGTATAAAAATAATATAAACACCTACCCACAGAAATTACAACTTATGGAAGGTTCGGTAGAAACAGCTGAGAGTGGTGCCCAATAAACACCAGGCCCCACATTAGAGCCTTGGGATAAAGAGACAATATGCATTCTACTGCCCACGAAATCTGAAAAGGGTCCTACTGTGCACAAACTGCAAAGGCCCAGTCACATTCACAAGTTGTGGGTGTGTGTCCCTGCATCATTAGTTACAGACCCGTTAGACCCCTTACTTAATTAAATGCTGACCCCTAGAAATTTGGGAGGGCATTCCAGAGTTTGTTTTGTTTTGTTTTGTTTTAATTTATCACTCCTTTACAAGAAAGGCAGTAACACTTAACACCTTAGGGTTGCATACAGAAATAAATTAAAATCAAAGGATAATAATCCACTGTGATATCTCACTTAAATTTATCTCCACAGACAGCCTGTCAAATAGAAAATTCATTTATGTATGTGTGTGGGTTGTGGAAGGAGGGAGAGAGGAGAAAATGGAAGCGAGCTGGTCTATTTCTTTACAGGGAGAACAAAACACAACATAGAGTCACAAAACACCCGCACACGTTCTGAATGTCAGCCTCAACAGGGTGTTCAAAAGGCAGCACTGTCTCCAAAGATGGTGTGAAGTGTTAACAAGAGCAACTGGATCATCCAGGTGAGAGAAGACTTTCAGATAAAGCAGTATGTAAGAGGCAAAGAAAAGCAAACTCTCAAAACCCGTGGAAGATAAAGTGTGCACATTCAATCTTTTTTAGGAGAAAGTCCACTTAGTGCGTGGAAACAAAGGGTTGTACCTGTTCTGTGTGATGTTTTCTCAATGTCGACAGCAAGGGAGGCAGATGAGTCTTTTGACGGTAGAAAAGGAGTAGCACCGGGTGCCTGGGTGGCTCAGTGGGTTAAAGCCTCTGCCTTCAGCTCAGGTCATGATCTCAGGGTCCTGGGATCGAGGCCCACATCGGGCTCTCTGCTCAGCAGGGGGCCTGCTTCCCCCTCTCTCTGCCTGCCTCTCTGCCTACTTGTGATCTCTTTCCCTTTATGTGTCAAATAAATAAATAAAAGAAAAGAAAAGAAAAAGAAAAAGAAAAGGTGTAGCACCTTAGAAGCAAGCCAATGGCCTGGCTTGGCCACAAAGCCTGGCAGTGTGACTCATGCTCATTACATGTTCCAAGAATTTTGGGTCCATTTGACTTTCCCACGATAATTAAAAAAAGATGACTCTCAGAGTGGTGGGCAGCTCCCCCCTTACCCGCCCCTATAAAGAAATTGGTGGTTGTGCTGTATTGGACCCCAATAAGAATACCATTTTCAGTTCTAGACACAGTCAGAGGGACGATGCCCACACAAGAACAAGCAGAAAGACAAAGGCTTTGGAGATATTGAGTCTCAAGAACTGTAGATGTATATAGCCTGGAAAAATTGGTGGAACAGAATAGTTATACTCAAAAAATATGAAGGCTCTCTATATAATACAATTCAATAAATATTTACTGAGTAACTTCCACGCAGATGATCCCTGGAGGGATATGCAGAGACTGGTAAGAAACAGTCGCTGTCCTTAGGGAGTTTGCAATCTAACGTGGGCAGAGAAAAATTGTAAATAAACACATAACTAACCCAAGGCAAGTCCAACCTATGGGAGGAAAAGATCATTTTTCACTAAAAGACATTTTGGAGAGATAGATAAAGTGTTGATTGCCAGAGATTTTTTCAGGAGCGGGTAAGAGATAATAAGGACATTATCAGGAATAGGATGAACAAAGAAGTTCAAGTAGAAAATAAAATGTATGAGGTTGGAGGGAAAAGTCTAGTTTTGCCTGGAAAATACAATATGACAAAGAAAGCAGTGTAAGATTGGTATGTGAAACATGTATTTGCAAGGAATAGTTGTATTTAAAGAAAATTTTTATTGTAGTACTAACATGTATAGCATTTATAGTTAGAGAAATGAAGCACAAGAATTCTTCCTCACAACCCCTCAGTTCTTAAGTAATCCTTCTAAGTCCAGCACCTTTTAAACACTCGATAATGGACTGCTGAACCAAATGAAAAAATAAATTTATATTTTTAACGATAGCTTACAGAATAAGTATATATGAGATTATGAGCAATTTTCCTCCTAAAATCCATCATTTATTTCTCCCCTTTCTGTTTGTAAACACAGTCCACTCTTGTGAAATGCGTGCTTTTAACACCCATGCATGATTTAAGCCCCATCTGAAACTCTGCATTAGCTCTCCCTTGTCATGCAGCATAGTTTATGGCTTCTCCCTAGCACACCTGATCACACCCATGCCCAGAGACCCTGGATACTTGAATAGTGTCCCAGACTGAAATGCACAAGGACAGGGATTTTGTGTGCTTTGTTCCATGTTATATTCCCAGTGCCTAGAACAGTATGTGGAACATACTCTGTGATCCAAAAATATTTTGTTGTTGGATAAAACAAACAGATGTTTAACTTACACAGAATAAGCTGAAATAAAATTAGGTGTTTTGTTGTTTGTTTGTTCGTTTACTTGCTTCTTAAGGTTATCTAATACTAACCTATAACTAGTAGAGTATCACAATCAAGATTTTATACTAAATGAAATATGGAAGTTCATGCCTAAAAAGGGTAAACCCTTCCTTCTTTGATGGCCACTAGAGTTGTTAACATCTGGGCAATCACTCTGCCAGCACTCTTCTTTAAATTTTTAACTGTATTTAAATAATGACAATATTACAGGTTTCCCTACTGTGACTTTTAGACTCAACTAGAAATTGCTGGTCGTATATAATTTCAGAGTTTCTTAGCTATTACAAGGAAAGTAGTCATTCTGATGTTTCACTTAATATCACTATTTACAATTAGTTTTTATGTTCACTGAAAAAAACCACTAGCGCCATATGGACTAACTCCAAGATATCCTGCTGGGAAGTTTCATTTTATAAACAATATGCTAAATGCTATTATCCTTATAATAACCCCCAAATATTTTCCCTTCCCTCAAGTGCTGCATTTCATACTGCAGACCTCTTATTAAAAAATCAACCTTGTCATCTATGTCATGTTATTTTTTTTATTCGCCTTCCCTCGCTCTCCTCTCCCTGGTGCCTGCCTACTACCCAGTACAGGGACCCTCCAAATAGGACCAGGTGCTGAGAAGAGTTCGGGAAGGGGCATTTGCAGGTTCCAAAATGGAGTGCGTATTCACAGCAGCACACATCAAAGAGATGGGCCTTTCAGGCCCCCTTCCCAGCACTCTGATAGGCTAAGTAAGGATATGGCCTCCACCTTCTGCCAGTCACCAGAACGCTGAGCTCCTTCCTTCCGAGCTGTCTTGACAAAGCTGCCAAACCTGTGACCTACTTTCACACAGCCTTGTGCTTCTGGCGTCCCTACAGTCACATGCCCTTCCCCATGGTGGGTTTGCTACCTGTTTTCTCAAAACTGGAAATCACATGGAGCCAGCCACACACATAACTTTTTAGAATTTCAGTCACTGCCTTTAGGGTTTTAGTCACCATATGTAGGCATTTTGAAAGCCATTCTCCCAAAGTCTTCCCCAGTGCCCATCTCCCAGTGATAGCTCATCACCTGGCTTCCCACTCCCCCAGTACCTGGTAAAGCAGGGACTAGATGACTTGGGGGAAGGTGTCTTATTTTAAGATGTTGCTTTCTAGCTGGCAGTTCTGTATTACTGGCTAGAAAACCTAATTAACCTGATGATCATATCTTATGGTTGTCACAACCATTGAAAAACTGTGGTTATTAACTGCTCAGGTCAGGCTAGGAGATATATTGATCTCTCCTTCCTCTGAGTCCCCTGTGTTTCTCGCACATATCACTCACTTGGCAATCAATCACATTTTGCTTTGAGACACCTGAGGTTTCCCTTCTGCCATTTTCTTTAGGCTCTTTGTTCCCAACTGGACAGTCCACGTGGTACACAAAGTTTATACGGATTAAGTGTTTCTGCATTTTCCACAGACTGTACAAAGTGGATCTCAGAAATATTAGAGAACTGACCTGTGGGCATCAAGTGTGGACAGAATGATATAGACTTATTTCTTCCTATCTCTGCAAAGCAAAACAATGAACCCTGGAAATAACAGAAAGGGCAGCCAAAGGAAATACCTAAAAGGTGTCAAAAGTTAGGTGAATTGGCTAGGGACTCTAGATCCAGAAGTCCACAGAGTAGCAGAGTACCTGAGGACCACCCCACCCAATAGAAGAAGGAGTCTCAGAGTTGAAGTTTCCCAACCTACAACCTATAGGAACAGAAGGCAACCCAGGTTTGCTCATTCCTTCTGTGAATTAAATAAGACTACTACCAACGATGCCAGGTGAGGCAGACTGGTAAGGGGGATAAGTCAGGTGCCCCACTGACAAAAATCGGCCAGGAGAAGTGTTCTCCTGCCAGACCCAAGACTGCCCTCCCTCACCCAAACACAATAGGCAAGGGGGATCCCACCACAAGAAGCACCTAACCAGGGAAACATTTTCATCCATGTCCTCCCCATGAGCCAATATCCCCTTCCCCGACCTAAAGGTATCAGGAGACCCAGCCTACAAGCAACATCAGGGCCTGATAAACCAAACAGACCAAAAGAGCACTACAGCAGCTCTGAATATTAAATGTCATTGTAACCACAGTCCACAAAAGTAGCCTGGGTGTTAAACCTAAAAAGAGAGACTCATTTACTATAATAGCCAGAATGTTCAGGATATAATTGTAAAATTACCCATTATACCAACAGCCAGGAAAACCACAAGTTGAATGAGAGAAGACAGTCAACTAATGCTAACACTGAAATAATCAGATGTTAGCATTATCTGACAAGAACTTAAAAGCAGTTATCATGAAAATGCTTCAACAATCTAATAAACAATAAAATCTCTAGAAACAAGTGAAAGAACAAAAAATTTCAGCAAAAAATTAGAAGTTATAAAACTGAATAAAATTGAAATTGTGTAATAAAAAATACTATAATGAATAAAATTCACTAAATAGACTCAATAGTAAAGTGGGGATGACAGAAAATAGAATCAATAAAATTGAAGATGCAGCAATAGAACTGACTCAATCTGAGCAATATAGAGAAAATGGACTGAAAAACAAAAACAAAAACAGACCCTTAGAGGCCTGTGGGACTGTAACAAAAGACCTACATTTTTTCTCACCAGAGCACCAGAAGGGGCGAAGAAGAGAGCACAGATGAAAGACTATTAACAAAATAATGGCTAAAAACTTCTTAAATTTGGTGAAAGACAAGTAACTCACAGATTCAAAAAACTGGGTGAATTCTAAATAAGAAAAAAATCAAAGAAACTCATACCAAGACACAGCACGATTAAATTTCTGAAAACTGAAGACAAAGAAAAAATCTTGAAAGTGGCCAGAGGGAAAAGCTGCATTATTTATAAGGGAATAACAATCCATATGAAAACAGATTTCTCATCTGAAACCATGGTGGTCAGGAGGAAATGGCACAAGTCTTCAAATAGTTTTCAAAGAAAAGAACTGTCAATTTAGAATTCTCTATTGGCAATAATATCTTTCAGAAATGAAAGGGGAAATAAAAGCATTCTCAGATGAAGAAAAGCAAAGAAAATTTGTATGAGAATTGCACCTACCCTTAAAGAATGGCTAGAAAAGCAAATAACAGAAGAACATCTGGAGCTTGAGAGAAAAAGAGTATCAGAATGGGTAAAACTGATGGTGGAAGCAAAAATTATTACACCATCTGATATGGTACACAATGTATAAAGAGGAAACACTTAAAACAATTCTATATTTAAAGAGAGGGAAGTGTAAAGATATAATGAAATGACAGTAAGTTTTCTACATTTCAGTCAAACTTGTATAACTTCGATACCAGTAGACTATGATGTTTCTTTCATAGGCACATTGTTAATACCTACAACTCCCACTATGAAAACTATACAAAGTGATATGCTTTAAAAAAACTATAACTAAATCAACACAGAATCATTAAATAATTTTTCACATAACCTACAAAAAATTGGAGAAACAAATGAGAAACAGTGAAAACAAATCAGAAAATAATAAAATGGAAGACATAAACCCAAACATGTCAAAAATTACCTTAAAAAAATGGTCTCAATACACCAATTAAAACAGATGGTCAAAGTATATAGAATAACATGAGCCAACAATATACTGTCTACATGAAACTTCCTTCATGTACAACACTACCGTTGGGTCAAAATATAAGGAGGGAAAAAGGCAGGCCATGCAAACTTCAATCAAAAAAACAAAGGGCAGAAGTGGCTGATTAATATCATTAGACCGATAAAACAGACTTAGAAGAAAAATACCAGAGATGAAGAGGATTATTAGATGATTATAAACCAGTCAGCCCAGAGGCACATGGATGGCTCAGTCGATAGGCTGAGCCCTTTGGCTCTGGTCATGATCCCAGGGTCCTGGGATTGAACTCCACACAGGCTCCCTGCTGGGAGGGGGAGGATCTGCTTCTCCCTCTCCCATTCCCCCTGCTGGTGTTCCCTCTCTTGCTGTGTCTCTGTCAAATAACAAATAAAAAATCTTTAAAAAGGGGCACCCAGGTGGCTCAATTGGTTAAGCCGTGGCCTTCGGCTCAGGTCATGATCCCAGGGTCCTGGGATTGAGTCCCACATTGGGCTCCCTGCTCTACAGAGAGCCTTCTTCTCCCTCTCCCTCTGCCTGTTGCTCTGCCTACTTGTGCTCTCTACCTCTCTGTCAAATAAATAAAATCTTTAAAAATATATATATTAAAAAAAAATACCAGTCCCCTGGGAAGGCAAAACAATCCTAAAAGTACATGCATGCAACAAACCACCTCAAAATGCATGAAACAAAAACTGATAGAGCTGAAAGGTGAAACAGATAAATACACAGTTATAGCTAGGGACTTAAACTTCTAGCAATAGTTAGATCTACTTAGAAAACCAAAAAGGATACAGAATGATTGAACATATACAGAAACTATACTCAAAGACAGCAGAATAAACATTTCTTTCAAGTGCTCAAGGACCATTCATCAAGATAGGGAACTTCCTGTGTCATAAAACAAACTTCAACAAATGTAAAAGAATTAAAATCATTTGTAGACCATAATGGAATCATACTAGAAAACAATAACAGAAAGACAAGAAGACAATCTCCAAGCCCTTGAAAATTATACAAAATACTTCTAAACATGCCATGGGTCAAAAACAAAATCTCAAAGGAAATGAAAAATCCACAGAATTGAATGAATATGAAAATACAACATATCAAAATATGTTTAGCACAGCTAAAGCAATGCTGAAAGAGAAATTTATAGTACTAAGTGCCTACATTAGAAAAGACAAAAGATCTCAAGTATTAGATGCAAAAGTCCTCAATAAAAAATTAGCAAACCAAATCTAGCAATGTGTAAAAAGCATTATGCACCATGACCAAGTAGAACTTATTTTGGGGATGCAACGGCAACCTGAAGGATCTCTGCGGTGATAGAATTCTTCTGTATCTTGACTGTGCCCATGTCAATATCCTGACTGTGATATTATACCATAGTATTGCAAGATGTTACCGCTGGGGAGGAATGGGTAGAGAGTACATGGGATCTTTCTGTATTACTTCTTACAACTGCATGTGAATCTACAATGATCTCAAAATAAAAAGGGTAATTAAAACGTGTGGATGCTGAACGCAATTTCAACTCAATCATTAATCTTTAACTCATCTTATGTTATGGAAGACTGAAAATGTGGTAGTTGTTGGTTCCTAGAGGTTAGACTCTACCAAAACTAGGATTGAAGATTGTTCTTCAATGACACAATGACAAAAATGAATGAAAGATGACACATAAATTTTTAAAAAATTTTTAAATTTTGATTCCTAGACGAATAAGACTATACTATGATCTGACTGAAGCTACCTATCTAAAATAAGGCCATGTGGTTAAGAAGCGTGATTGAAGCAACCATGCCAAGCACAGAAGAAAAAAAAAGATGAGAGTGTAGCATCCAACCCAGCCCTTTCCAGGGAAGAAGAAGAATTAACCAAATCTATTACTAATACCATTAGTAGGCAGGCATTCACACAACTGTGATGGAATTACACTTATTAGACTTCGCATATTCCGGTCCTGCTCCCCATCTTGGGGTATGTGGTAAATAAATGAAAATACTTAGAAATTGATTGTAAACCTCCATCTGATGACAACTAGTTGCAAGCTTTTGTGGCATACACATCTAGCTTTTTCCTTTTTCCCCCTCTAAGCCAGCCACATTTCAATCCTATATTCTTTCCTACATGTGTAGTTTTCTTCCTACTTGAATGAATAAACGGACATTCTAGTTACACATGTCAGTCTTGTTAGGTTAGTATAGGTGAGTCCAGTCTTAAAAGTTTGGTGACAAAATCAGCAAATTTACCATCAAAATGGTGCCAACCACAAGTGGCCTTTTAGGAACTAGGCTGACTCTCATAGCAATGATCGTTCCCTCTCTGTCTTGGGGTCTAGTGTGACCTTTCCGAACCCACTAGTCGTTCTAATGCCAGCAATCTCAAATTAGATATGGTGCTTTGTTCTTTGACTGTATTGCCACAATTGCCACATGGTAAGTGGAAATATACTGAGATTTTTATTATATTTTGACTACCAAATAAAATAACACAAGATTTTGAAACTAACCTAACAGAGGCAATGAAGATACTTTCTCCCAATACCAGACTTTAAGACTTTTACTAGCTCTTTTGAGTTTATGATATGGAAGACAAGAGAAAGAGCTTCCCAACCGTGTCATCTTTCTCTGTTAGGGTTCCCACCTAGACTTTTAATTGCCCTGTGCTTAAGTGAGCTGTCAGGAAAAAGCAACTAACTAAAAGTGAATGGGTTTATATTTGATGACAAAGTAAAACTTAAATGGCTATAATGACCACACACTAAAATTTATATATGAAATAGTGCCTAATGGATCATCTGTTTGTTGTTAATGGTTAGAAAAAAGAAAAGAAAAAAAAAAGGACCCAGGGAAACTGGATCCACAAATGATGGCCTCAAAAGAAAATGAACACCAAAGGACATATTCAGTAAAATTCAACAGATATTTTTAAAAGTCATTGATATAGCAAATCTTTATCGTGATATTTATGAGGAAAGTAACTGATCTTGATTTAAATAATTTTATTAAGATAAATATGAAAACAGAAAAAACTGGAAACAGATTAACAGCACACTATGGAAAATTGATTATGGGAAGGAATTAAATTGGCTTAATGATGTTTCCTCAGGAGCTTCATGAAAATTAATTCATGCTGAGCCAATTCTGATTAAAATGTTGTGTTCAGGGTGCCTGGGTGGCTCAGTGGGTTAAGCCTCTGCCTTAGGCTCAGATCATGATCTCAGGGTCCTGGGATAGAGCCCTGCATCCGGCTCTCTGCTCAGAGAGCTTCCCCCTCTCTCTCTGACTGCCTCTCTGCCTACCTGTGCTCTCTCTCTGTCAAATAAATAAATAAAATCCTTTAAAAAAATGTCATGTTCATAAACTGGGAGTCTGAACATCCCATCCTCCTGATGACATCATGCCGTTGCATGAACTCTTTGCTATCTTAGATGCTGCTATCCTACCTTCTTCCCCATTCTCACCCTCACTGCTTTCCCTTTCTCAGTCCTTCACTTCCCGGTGGTTTTTCTTTCACATTTCACCCCTTCTACCTAAATATTCCCCAAGGTTCTGTTCTAAGCCTACTTGTATAAATGCTCTCTCTCCCTCTCCCTCCCTTCCTCCAGCCACTTTCCCTCTCCTGCTTCCTTCCTCTCCTCACCCCCACTTTAACGCCCATGACGTCAATCTCCATAGCTCACCCTGCCCTTTCTCCTGAGTGCCAGCTCTGTCTCCAATGCCACGTGGATGTTCCACCAATACATTCAATTCAAACCATTCAAAACAGGACCTAGCATCTTTCTATACAACCTACAGGACACTGTGCTGTCTGGGGCCAGCTCGAACCAGCTTGTACACTGACTGTGTGCACCTCTTCTCAGCTCCACAGTCAGAAGGTAGGCATCAGCTTTGGTGTGAGTCTCTTCATCAGGGACCTTGGAAAACAGGACTTCTCTGTATTATTCCTCAGCATTCCACTCAAAGACACTGCTTTATCCAAGCCATCACCAGTGTGTGTCTAGACCATTACCATAGTTTCCTAACTGGTCTCCCTGACTTGTCTTTGATTATACAATCCATCTCCTGTGGCCACAGGATTCTAGCCTTTAAAAATACAGCCTGGTACATTCAATTCTGCTTCAATATCTCACCATTTTCTAAGGAGTGAAGTTCAAAACACAGTAGGTCATTCTGTGTTCCCTGAGAACAACAATATATGCCTACACATTCCCATCTGTGGTTTTCCCCTGGATCCCTTTAACCTTAAATGTCCTCACCCTCATCCTCTTCTCGAGGCCCACTCAGCTGAGAAACCCCTTTCCTGATCCCCCAGTAAGAAGGAAATCTTCCTTCCTTTATGCCCACAGAAACTTTGTTTGCATCACTACTCATTCTTCTGGCTCTGTGCTTCAGGGTCTCATGTGTACCCAACTTGGCAAGCAATCAACTTCATTTCCATCGGTTTTTAAAATCTCCTTTTGCCTTTAACTGATGGAGAGTCTATTTTCCTTTCAACCATGTATTTCCTTCATTTTGCTTCCCTAACCCAATTTAATTATTCCCAAGCCATAAGCATTTACAGAGTTAAGAATGCCTACTCTGTCTGTCACAATCATGCAAGATGAAAGGATATTTAACCTCAGGCTGGGTATTCCAAGTGCCTGCAATTAAAGCAAATCTTTTTTTTCCCTTTGGTTGACTCTATGATTAAAAAAGAAAATGATTTCATTAAAGATAATTCAGTTGACATTTCTGCTTTGGTACAACTTGGATTGGAGACTGCCCTGGAATAATTTAGCATGCAGTAACATCAAGAAACAAGGAGCAGGAATGCCCTCAACATATATTAGTTAACGGGTAAAACATGAAGTGAGTAGCAAGGAGGTAAGTGGCCTCGAGGAGGCTTGGCTTGTTATAAAATACCTATAGAAACCCCTGATAGGTCTGGCCGGTGAAGGTTTGTACAATTTTCCCATTACCCTTTTTTTCAGCCTTTATTTTTCAGCCTCTATTCTTTGTTCCCCACTTCTGAGGTAGCTAAAGCAATATCCTCTTAACTATGTATCAAAATTCGGCAATGTTCCATTGCAAAAGAAAAGATTCAGACACTTCAGGGTCATAAGTGAGATGAGATGAAATGAAAATGAAGCACAGGGAGAGGGCCAGTAGAAATAACACAGGCCCTGGAGTTAGAGCGAACAGCTTTCTGCCCTACAGACTTGCCGCCTTCCTAAGATGCAGAGCAAGAACAGAGTGGGAACAGATTTCTGACCTATGTTCTCCCCTCTGTGAGGGTACAAAGGCGAGGAGAGGAGGGGATGGCCACCAGGCACCCTTCACATGTACATGCCACATCTCTTATTCAAGACCCCATGGATGGCAGGCCACAGGATCATTCCGCCCCCTTTACCCCATTAAGAGACAACACAGACGGCGCCTGGGTGGCTCAGTGGGTTAAAGCCTCTGCTTTCGGCTCAGGTCATGATCTCAGCGTCCTGGGATCGAGGCCCGCATTGGGCTCTCTGCTCCGCAGGGAGCCTGCTTCCTCCTCTCCCTGTCTTTCTGCCTACTTGTAATCTCTCTCTCTCTCTGTGTCAAATAAATAAATAAAATCTTAAAAAAAAAGAGAGAGAGAGAGACAACACAGACATGCATTTTCTCTTCTGGTGAACAGTGACCTCAATCTACCTAGAAATAAATGTACTAATTGGTGGAAAGACCCATGTTTGGACAACACCATCTGTATATGGGGGGTGGGGGGAGCTTAAACTCTCTTGTCTGGAGCACCTGGGTGGCTCAGTCAGTTAAGTGTCTGCCTTCAGCTCAGGTCATGATCCCAGGGTCCTGGGATAGCGTCCCACATCAGGCTCCCTGCTCAGCGGGGAGCCTGCTTCTCCCTCTCCTCCTGCCTGCTCTACATGCTACTCCCCTGGGTTGTGCTCTCTCTCTCTCTCTCTCTCTCTCTCTCTCTCTCTGACAAATAAAATCTTAAACAAATAAACAAACAAAAAACTCCCTTGTCTATGGAGACAGATTGTTTTATTAATAAAAAGTTAGTAAGCTGAAAATCCATACCATTTCTATCAAATCTAGATCCATATCTAAAAATTAATAAACACCCACCAAATAAAATAATTTTAGTATTTCTAAGCCTGAATATTGATCATTTTTTAATAATTAGGATTTTTAAAATCATACACAGAATTATCACAACAGTACCATACATTTTATATAATGTTCTCCTCTCAAGAGCCACTAAACATTTATAGGTATTATCTACCTCAGTTTCAGTTTTTGTACTTCTCTTTGGACTGAGAACAAATATAACAGCACATAGAACAAGCGTACAAATGGTGCATCTCTGTGAGAAGTGAAGAAATTTTCTGATAGGGATGAAAAGGAAGAAAATGGCAAAAGGCAGAGAAATGAAAAGATGTGCTTCATATGTTTCCTTTGGGGCACTTACTGTAGAGCCACCAATAAACTGGAGTCACCTCCTTACAGTCCTGAAGAACCAAGTGTTCCTACCTTCTGAAGAGTAACCCTGCCCCTATGACGCAGAGACCACCCATTCCCTTTCTTGCCCATCATCTTGACTCTCTCTTCTGCCAACACTTCATTCCCTTTCCCTTTCAAACAACCAAAGATCTTCCATAGCTTGAAAAACCCAATGACTGGTCCTATTGCTTTTCTAGAAGCCATCTCCCTCCTCTGCCATTATTCATGATAATTTTGGTTTAAAATCAAAAGCTCTATTTCACTTTGAAATATTTTACCACCTGGCTCAGGTTCCTATCAAACTATTTTTACTACTCTCACAAATGTCAACAACGACCTTCTTTTGCCAAGGAAATGAGCCTCTTCATAATAGCTCAGGGCATCATGACACTGCCCGTCTCCTTCTTGACATGCTTCTTCACTTCCAAGATACTACACATCCCTTTTTCTCTTTCTTCTGTAGGTATTCCCTACTGGGGTCTTCTGCTGCCCCCTAATGATGCAGGGTCTTCAACGCAGAATTCTTGGCCTCCTACTCTTCTTTGTCTATATCTCCTTCCCAAAGAGATTCAATGATTGTTTCACTGGTTTAATTACCACATTGAGGACTTCGTTCTCAAGCACCTACACTGTATCTCCAAATGCTTCCTCAGCATTTCACTTGGATTTTCCACCATCAACTCAAATTCAACATATTCAGATGAGAGTTTATCACATTCTTGACTAGGTTCCAGGGAACTTAGGCTCCATGCCAGCTTCTCCACTTTATTAGCCCTGTGCCTTGCATTTTCTGAGTTCTCTGAGCATCTACAGCTATAATATGACAGTCAAAAGATCTTTCCTGCCTAGTCCAGAGGTGGTCATAACAATAAAATGGTCTTCACATCCACAGAGTGCTATAAATACCTAATATGATGTCATAGCAATTCTCCCAATCCCATTTGTCTGAACAGCCCTTCCTTTACTAAGTCACAGACAGGGTCAACATCTTCTCTAGTTTGTTGTTCCTTCCCCTGAGCCAGACAGAGCATCTCCAGGGCCCATCACTTCCTTCAAGACATCTCACAGTTCCTTCACGTTGTGCTCGTCCATTCTTCTCCACTCTTTCAGCCCAGTCCTTCATCCACCAGTACTTGCTTCCTGCAACAGTTCCTTAATTCAGACATTTTCCCGTTTCTCCCTCTTCACTACATTATGCTACCCCCAGAATTAATCTTCCCAAGATTTAACTTCCTTGATATCTTTTCCCATTTCCTAAATTGATTACAGTTCCCCCTCTGCCCAGGAAAATATCCAGACTCAAACTTCTGGCTGACTTTCAATCCCTCCAATCAAAATTATCTCCAACTAATCCAAAACCACAACCCACTACTAAATGTAAATGTCAAGTCTCCTCTTGAGGCTGAAAGCTCCTTGAAATATATATATGTATTTAAAAAACATGACTTAAATTTATTTTGTGTAATCCACACTGTGGAGTCCACTGTTGACTGAACATGTAGTGTTTGATCCATCTTGTACTGAAAACTTTAAGCAGGGTAATATGACCATAAAATATCATTTGAAGGCCATTTTGGTTTAAATAATAACTCATCATCTAGCCCTACAGTGGGGAGTCAGGCCCAGGGCCAAACCAAAAAATGAACAACAAAAATATATTAGTTGGAGATTTCAGCTCAGTATGATTGATTTGGAAACATATCCTGAGGCTCTGTTAACAAAACTTTATGGTGGGAAAAAAAATGATTTGGATTGATTTCCACTGTCTAAATCATGAGCAGGAAACCAAATGAATTCGACATGTTTGTACATTATAAATACAGAAGATGACTAAATCGACGCACAGGTGAAACAACTCAAATTAGAGATCCACATCAAGCTAGTGTCCTTTCCAGTGGCACAGTAAGTGTCCCACCTTAAAGCCTGCTGGCTACCTGTTGGAGGCTATTGGCACTGATGAATCTACTGGGCACTAAGAATAGGAGGCTATCATACTGGTGTCACCCAAAATATACTCTAAGCCCTGGACCTGGGGTCAATGAGGTTCTAGTGCAGAGGCTACAAGGAGTATGCCAGGTTCAGAAGACACAGGCTAACTCCTTGGTCATCCACATGACTATCCTGGTTAATTAGCAAGAAGAGCGGAAGAGGATCAAGTCCAAACGAATTACTTATATCCACAGCTGCTATGGTTGGTTAGCTCTTGATTCAGGTAAGCCTCAAGAAACATCCTTTCCTGTAATTTTATAGGGATCATGGTGGGTGGCAGGAAGGAGGTGCCAGATAAAGACAAATAATGACACCATGCAGAGTTTCATAGAATATCTGTATTACCCTGTTTTTTGTTATGAATGATACTTTCATTCATCTGACAAATAGTTTCTGGCCCTTTACTGGATGTCTGGCACTGCTGTAGGTACCCAGGATACAACAGTAAGCAAGAGAGATACAGTCTCCTTCATATATCAAGGAGGCAGGCAATAAACCAGAAAATGAGTAAGATAATTACAGATAGTGATAAGTGATATAAAGACTTTATAACAGGTTAAAAAGGATTGTGACTGATTGCAGACTTTAAGCTCAGTCAATAAAAAACCAGAAGGAGACAAAGATGTGGTCCAAACTCCTTCTCACCACTCCTCACCCAACTCCTAGAGGTGGAAGTTACTCTTTCTAGCTGTAGCTCTGGTGCCAGTCATGCTCAACAGAAATACTGTATTGCCTTTTTATACCTTTGTTAAGCCCAGCGCCGTTGTAACAAAGCTATGCCTCTTCACCTACAAACGGTTTAAGTGTAAATAAACAGGCAAGCTTTTCTCCTTTGGTGATTTTATTTAGTGCACTAGTATGCTTTTTGACATATTTGATCTGATCAGAAATGGACCCTAAAACAACACATGACACCTTTAAATTTTTTCCTCATTTGCCTTGTACAATTTCCAAACACTTAGCTCTATATTGAGTTCCTGTAGATAAAGTTTTCTGCTTAGCATTCACAAGTAGCACTTACCTCTCACTAACTGGGGCCCTGTGTTTTGTTATCAGAACACAGATGCAGCTAAAAAGCAGTCCACCCACTCACTAGAAAAATACTTCTTTGTTAAGATGAGATATGAGGAGGGAAAACACAGATCCTCAGGACTTCTAGTCTGTTGAAATTCTGTTAAGTATAAGGTAGACAATGGAAAGAGATAAGCAAGGTGTTCTGCTGGCTCCATTTTCCCACCACCTACATCAACGTGGAAAACTTTTGATTTTTTTTTACCCATGGATTCAGACTGACACCTTAGATGGGTGGCTATACTTTACTCTATGCACCGAGCCGGGGGCGGGGGAGAATCACTTAAAATGGACCCAAATTTCTCCTAGGTTTGATACCCACAAATCTGTGCTACACAGAATTGTGATCACAAATTCAGGTCCATTGAAATAATTCTGTTTCGACCTGGGTATTCAGAACTGCACTGTATAAGCCCTAATTGCCTAATTCTAATTCTCAATGTTTTCCCCTTTCTAGGTAGTCTTCATTTTTTAAAGAAATGAGACCTTTAATGGAAAATTATTGCTACAGGTACAGGTATCCAATTTCTATTCTGTCTCTGCAGCTATTGTTTTAATTAGTTTGCCTGTTTGTAGGCCGGCCCTTTGTTGTGGCCTGCTCTGGGGCAGGGGTGCCTGCAGAGGGTTCTTCTTCTGGAATGCAAGCAGTAATGAGCTGTTTCAATAATAAGAGCCCTGTATTGAGCCAGGAGCCAGAGCACCAGAAATGCCCCAAGGAGCAGAAATGCTCCTGCATTTCTAAAGCTGCCTTTCTAATTTGCATTTAAACATAACTCCTGAAGAACAATTTCACCTGTGATTTCCTGAGCTGGGGAGTAAGGGAGTTTAGATGTTGAATATGTACAAATTATGTTAATACAATGGAGGTAAATGAAAGTCAAATGCACTGTCATGTAAAATGTATAAGTTTTATCTAAATGCCTATTTTCTACCACAGGTTGTTTTTATTCCGCCCCCCCTTAGGTGAAATGTGATGGGATATTTTTTTAAATTAAGTGAATCTTTATAATTCCTATTTGATTAAAGCTATTTGATCACTCTTCATTTTCCTGTAACCGAGACTTCAGAAACCTTAGCAAGAGGATTAGTGGGTGTCTGGCCACTTCATACAATGGATTGAAACCAATCTAATTTAACACCTGTGTGCTCATCAATAAGTGTACTCAAGCACAAAAGTGAGCACAGTGTTGAGTGATTCTGACACTGACTACATGACAACCACAGATTCTGTATCCAAACACTCACAGACAAGAAGCTAATTGCCGGGATGAAAGGCACACCACTAAAAGCATGAGTAATCGCTGCCAGGATCCAAAGATAACCTGCTCTCCTTTACTACCGGGGTACTTCAGCATTTATGTCAAACCTGTCTCAGCCCAATCTGACCACCTTTTGTCTCTCTGACCAGTGAAAAATGGAAATGATTTTTCACCGCTGCTCCTGCAACTGTGAAGGATCTCTTCCAAGTGTGGAGATTTCCTTCAGCAACTGAGTATAAAATAAATGCAAAAGCTGACATTTGTCATCACACTGCAGAAATGAAAGGCTAATTAATGAGATCTGTTTGAACACCTTCTCCTGGATCCACCCTTTGGTACCAGCGGAGACTAGAGACACACTGTCTTTCCAAGTTGTGACACACGTAACCCTCAACCAGGGCCAGTGATGGTGTGTATCATGAGGCAGCCCCGCCGTGAGGTGGTGACATTAAGGAATCATATTATCCGATCGCAATTCAAGATAGTGATAATTAATAATGTACTTCCTGAAATATATAACTTCAACCACTAAGGGAATACTAAAATTTTCTACTTGGTTGCCCCAAGAGTATGTGAGCCCAAGCAAGAAGCCTATTGACCTGGAAGGCATCTTTCACCTGGGAATCACATTTGCCTACTCTTACTTACTCTCAGGTAAACTTGAGTTTATTTCACCAAACTCTGTAGGTCTTCCCTCTCAACAGTCACTTAGGCTAGTGAACAATACACATCTGACTTGAAGCTGGAATCCATCCAGGCCCCCTGGATCACTGATGTCTCATTTCAACCCCAATGAATTGATGTAGAATTGGATATTCTTAAGTATCTCACAAAGCAGGAAACATGAAACAATCTTTTGAATTGTCCGGCTATGTGGCCCAAACACTTTCACTTGCACAGGGTATCCCTGCTCGTGAAATACTGGCAATGACAGCAGGAAGATCTTCCAATTTCAAATCTATAGGTGCCGATACTGATCATGGAAATATACTTATAAAGTAGTTCTCTATAAACCAAGTCACTTCCTGTGGCATTTTGCTCATTTCACGGGACTGAAATTGAGATGGGAAAAAGAAGGGACTTCATTTTTAGAAAGGTTCGGTCTCTGCTCTTTTTCTGCTAGGCCCCATTTACTCATGTTCTACATTTCACATCTGAGTAAAACAAAGAAGCTATGTTCCCACTCCAAGGGGAAAACAATAAAGTTCATCATTCTCTGAGTTTCATCCTAAGCCCCCCAAACACCTGATCTAGGAACAGCTGGGTCCCAAACATGTTCCAGCATATTAGCTTCAAACAAAACCTCGGCCGATGCTGGTATCTATACTACCTTCGATGACTTAGGAAATAACACCTATTATTCACCTGCCACTCTGCCTCTGACTAGACCCTACCCTGGATTCCTGAAGGAATATGTCCCCTGACCCCCTTTTCAATATAAACAAACCCCCAAGCCCCAATGATCCCATGATCAGGAGACTCATTTTCTTTTCTGAGTCTCCCAGACACTCTGTCTGGTATACTCTATCCCTTGCAATATTCGGTAAACTCTGCTCTCACTTCCTCCTGGCTCGAGATGGATTTCCATCCTGTGCGAAGCCAAGGATCCTCTTGGCTGGTCCTGCGTGACCCGCTCTGGGTCCTCAGGCCCAGCCTGCATATGTAAAAATGAAGGAAATTGTTTAGGAAATCTGAATTCTCATACATCGTGTATCCTTAAAGTATGTACGTGGGCTTGGAGTGAGGACATTGGAGTTTCCATCTTACTCCACAATGTTTGGAACCCAGCTGGCTGAGATGGGATGAGTGATATATAAGCTCTGATGAGCAATTATGGTGGGAGCCCTTTGTGCCAAGACCTCATTACACCCTTTCCTCCACTCATTTTTGCCAAGACGCCCTCCTAAATTATAAAAGTGGTGCATCACAAAAAAAAAAAAAAAAGTGGTGCATCACTAAATTCTGGAAAAGTACAGCCATGAAGATGGAAAACTAAAATACAGAAAAACAAAGCTAAGTAACAAATTCTGAAAGCAGCCATTTTACTGATAAGAAAGCCCCGGAAGGTGACAGATGAACCCAGGGCCCTACAACCAGCTAAGAGCAGAAGCAAGAGAAGAATCCATTATCCTGGTTCCTGTCCAGGGTTTCTTTACGCAGCTCACTGCATTGTAAGGAGGAGGTTAACACCAACTCTTATTCAAAATTAAATTCTACTAGATATTATGGATTTCTGGTGGGAATACTTCAGAAATGAAAAAGCATTTTCAATTTAAATTAAATTAAATATCCAATTATGTCACAGAGAACTGTACTTCAATAGGAATCTGTTTTACTTTACCCTTTTATAAAAAGAAAAATTCACTTTTTCCTTCCTTTTTATAAATTAAGTGTTTCACGCAAAATGATTCATTTTCACCTCTGACTAAAATACAGCCTATTTTATGGATTAGAATCCGAGGTCCAAGGACTCAATGAAGTTATATGGCATAGTTCCTGTATATATATACGTTGTTTTTTTTCTAGGAAAACGTTTTTAGCTTTTATCAGATTTTCAAATGGGTCTATGACTCTCCCCAAAGATTAATAACTTCTGTTCCAAAAAGGGCTGAGGTTTTGGCAAAAGTAAGGAATCCTTACTCCACAATCTTATTTCTCTCAACAGCTCCTAAATCTCTTCAATTCACACCATTACTTTTAAATTCACAAAGGAAATCCATAAGACTTACAAAGAAAAGTAAACTCCAGCTCCCACTGGAAGGGGAATGGACAGCAACAGATTAATTCCGCAATGATGCAAACTTAATATAAAACTTCATTTCAGGGCGCCTGGGTGGCTCAGTGGGTTAAAGCCGCTGCCTTCGGCTCAGGTCATGATCCCAGGGTCCTGGGATCGAGGCCCACATCGGGCTCTCTGCTCAGCAGGGAGCCTGCTTCCTCCTCTCTCCTCTCTCTCTCTGCCTGCCTCTCTGCCTAATTGTAATCTCTCTCTCTGTGTCAAATGAATAAATAAAATCTTTAAAAAAAAAAAACAAAAAAAAAAACTTCATTTCAGGTAGCCCAAACTTCAGATGGGATATTATCAGCATAAAAACCATTTCTTTCTCTTTCCCCCCAACCTCCTTCTCTCTCTCCTCTTTCCCACCCCTAAAAAAAGGCCTATATTTACTTGATTTTAAGTTTGCCTAGCAAGCTTTTTCTTCTGAATTCATGTGACTGGAACTGAAATTACTCCACCTGGGGAGAAGAGAAAGCTGAGAGCCAATTTCATATTGGTTTTCAAATACAAGAAGTATACTAAGAGAGAGGATGATAGCCAAAGGAAATGGTCTTTGAACTAAAGTATGAAGAATCTGAGTTTGCTCTAAAGCTAAATTTCCTAAAATTAAGAGTTCCTAATATTAAACTGAAAGAATGAGAGATCGTTTCTGGACAGTTTAAGAACCAGATAGATTCTTGAATGTCTGAGATGGCTTCAACGTGGCCCTGCCTCTAGTCAGGAAGGTGAAATTTACCACCAATGGTCCTTTCCCAGCCTGTGACTCCAAGGGCATGACTGACTTACCAGAACTTTGCACTAGCCCAGGAATTCCATAGTCGTCCCTCTAACAGGGGAGGGGGGCAGCAGTCAACTAATAAATCTCACAGACTCACCGTCTCTCAGCTAGCCACCACTGCCGCCGTGTAACTGGAGGCCTGTTCCTGTCTGAGGATGAAAAGGGGTTTCTAACAGGGAGGAGAGCACTGCTCCCTGATTCTAGCCCCAGACCCCACCAATCCCACAGAGGTCCTAAGTTTTCAAGAAAAACAAAGTAAATTCTCAGGTGCTATTTAGCAGAAATTACATGAATGTCAGATTTTTTTTAATCCCTATTAGCTCTGCAGCATACTTTTTTCCCCTTATTTTGATGAGCAGGTCAATAACCCAGTTCTGCTTCCAAAACAACCATCTATAAGATTGGGTTGGCCTTTGCTTTCCTTTTTGCTGGACAATCCTGCCTCAACATAGAGGAGAGGAGAGGTCTACAGCCTTATACCTTCAGATTGGCCTCAAAAGTCTTTGTGTGGGTCCTAAAGGGGAATCCCAGGGGACACTTAAGGAGCTGGAAGTTTCGGCTTTTCCCACCACCCACCAGTCCTGTCCTCACAGACTCAGAGATGCTGAGTTGTTCAGGGATCCTGCAGAATATCCGATCAGCCCTTATCAAAATGCATGCCCCTCAGTCACAGCTCCCCACTGATCACCCTATTCCTGCCAGTGCTCCTTCAGGGGGAAGAACTCATTATCTGCAATGAGCCCTTCCCCAAACTGTCCTGGTACCCTGCTCTAAAGGAGGGAAAGAGCTTAGCTGAAATCTGCCTTCCCTCTTGTCTATACATGTCCACTTCACACTAGTTTGGGAAACTTCATCCAAAGATCCAAATGCAGGACATTCACCTGGGCGGTAAAAGTTCAAAGAGAGCTGCAGCGCACATTCCTTCAGAGGTTCAGAAACAGAATTCCTGGAAGCACAATAATCTGAAAAGTGTGCTTGAATATACTTTACAAGTGAAAATGGCTCACAAAACCCTGACCCACAGGAAAATCTAAATAGGGTTTTAAAATGTGTATTTGTGGGGATACCTTATGGAAAGCTACAAACCCAGCAGAAACCAGGAGAGGCTAAAAAGCTCAATATGGGAAAAATGGGTAGAAAACACTTGCACTATAGTTTCATTAATATTGCCAATGTCAGAATTACTTATTGGTTAATAATAATATTTAAAAAAACCCTCAAAGCCTCAATGAGAATAATATGAAAGGGGAAGTCATTATTGATTTCTTTTTCTCTGAGAGCACAAGGCCCTGAGGCTCAAAGGAGAAAGAGAAATGCCAGACCTCATCAGGGAATGAGGACATTCTCCTCCCCCTGGAGGAAGCCACAGTGCCATGTGTATGATGGTAGGGAAAGAAGAGGTGAACAATTAGCATGATCAAGACAGTCAGAGGACTAACTAAATAGGGCTCTTCAACCAGCAGAGATGAATGCAGGGAGGGAATGAAGATGCCTCAAGTCTGTTCAAAATCTAGATGGGTATAAAAAGGGAATATTTTATTGATAAATACATTTGTCTTCCCTATGCCGTCTCTTCAAAGACAAGGACTAGGACGAAGTTATGCCCGTATCACCCAGAGCCCCCGAAGGGCCTTGTACACACTAGGTGTTTAACACACATTTAAACTGAATTAGACTATTTTTTCTGCAGGGAAAAGTCAGTGGCTGAGAACTAGCTCATTTTAGTAAGAGGTATTCTGTTAGAGGAGTCTGTAGGAAAAGAGTGAGATGGCTGGTAAGCTCAGAACAACTATGCATCTAAGGCTAAGTGAGAATATTTAGACTCAGGGAGAAGGCTCCTGAGCCAGTCAGAGTCCACAGAGAGAAAAAAAAAAACTCCTTTTTTTTTTAGGTTCCTTTTTCCCTTTATTATATTCTTCACCTTTAAGAAAATCACTTCCTAGTCCTACTATCTCTATATTAAACATTTTCTTTCCTGCTGCCAATCCACTATTTGAACTCTGAGTATCAGTAAGAGCTTGAATTCCATAAAGTACAAGCAATGTAGATAAGCAAACACTGCTCTGAATATCTTACTGTCTATATTGCTCACTATCTCCGGTTTTCAAGTACACTTCTTGCCATAATCATGTGTCCTTAATTAAATATAAGTTTCTGACCGATTTTTTTATAATGTAAAAACTCATGACAATGTCCTTGGGTTTATAGCCCATTACTGTTGTAGCATGCTATTGCTTGACTGAAGCTAATAGAGGACTCTGAGTCTCATATTCATTGCTGTAATGTCACTTATGGAAATAAATATTGTGCTGTTTGCCTTTCCCTGCTGTTCCGCAGTCTCATTTCAGCCTCGAGGGCTGTCTAGCACACTTGGACCTTGTGCCAGGACAGAAGACACAAGATGAGCCCTAACAGACACAGTGTCAATGTTTTCTTTCCTCTAACTGCAGCTATAATGACGCTCCGGTACGACCGTGCATGGGGTGGCAATTAGAGACAGGGCACACCGCAGAACAATTGCACCGGAAGGACACGAAGAAAGGCAATGATTTCTCTGTCCCAATATGTGGCAATTTTCAGATTTCAGAGGAATAACGGATAGACACACTCTATGAAAGTGCTCGATTTATGGTAATTGCCTTTCTTTTCCTGATTCCATTAAGGCCAGGTGTGCTGACCTTAAGCATGGGGCCAGGTGTTCTCTTCTTATTTAGTACTCCCTGGGCAACTATTACGTGTATCAGTTTTCTTTTATCCAGATCAATACTGTAAAAAAAAAAATGCGTCTTTCAGTCCCTGTATTTTCTTTTTTCTTTTCTTTTTTTAATATTTTATTTATTTATTTGACAGAGAGAAACACAATGAGAGAGGGACACAGAAGCAGGGGGAGTGAGAGAGGGAGAAGCAGGCTTGCCGCAGAGCAGAGAGCCCAATGAGGGGCTTGATCCCAGGACCCTGGGATCACGATCTGAGCCGAAAGCAGACACTTAACAACTGCGCCACCCAGGCGCCCCATCACTGGATTTTCTTTAAACAAAATATTTGTTGGCATAACACATTTTTATAGTCAACCTAAGGAAACTAAGTCACAGGGTTATTTTTTAATTATGTGAGTTTTTTCTGATTATAAAAGTAGTTCATGCTCATTGTAAGAACAAATTGAAAAAGAATAGAAATATTTTAATAATCAATAATGCCACCAATAAAAGTAAGCTCTGGTAACAGACTATGTATTTATAAAATCGAGATCATTCTCTATATACTGTTTTATATATTTATTTTTCTGTTAACATATCATAAAAATTTCTCATGACATTAAGTTCTTTTCAAAACCATATTTTAATGTCACGTAAGGCAGGAGGATTTTTTCTACTTCCTTGATGTGTTAAATGTAACTGTGATGCACATTCCTGTAGATAATATTTTAAATTTCTTCACTCGTGCTCCAAATTGCATTTCAGAAAGTTAAAAATGTAGACTTCTATAAGGATCTCCAAGAATGACTGCTCCCAATTCTTCACAGCTTTTAAATTTTTGCCAATTAGATGGGCAACATGTTAAGACACTGATACTTTCATTCATGTGTCTTTTTCCATATGATTTTTTTTTTCTTTGACAGCTGGAAGATTCTTTTTTGTGAGCTATCTACTCAGGACATTTGCCCATTTTTCTTTTAGAGCAAAGGTTTGTGGGGTTTTTTTAAAATAATATTTAAGAGTCCTTTATGTTTTCAAGATATTAACAGACTATAAATTTTCCTCAGTTTGTCATTTGCCTTTAAATCTGAGATAATGTTTTAAAAACTCAAATGAATAGGAACTTACATCTGTGCCATTTCTCACCTGAACTGCAAAGTGTCCTTGAAAGTTATACCATTTACAATAATCAGACATACTTTATGTTCTGAACTTGTCCACTGACTGTTAACCACTTAAAATATAAAAGCACTAAAACTTTTCGAAAAAGAGAGCCTTTGACTGACAACTATCAGAAGACAAAAAAAATGCCAGTAATTTCCATTGTTTTTTTTTTGCTATTCACAATCAGGACCCAGAAATGCCTCAAAGACACTAGCCCTACAATGCTCTTCTTATTCAAGTCACACGAGCCACACACCAGCAAGCAAAGGCAGTCTAGGACCTAACCACCAACCTTTGGGATTCAGTTTAGAGTTCTAAGGTGACCTAACCAGAGGAACATAAACATAACAGAAAAATGCAGTCCAGCCTGAGCAACCACACTCACTAAGTTACTTGAATTTCTGCGTCTCATTCTGGCATGTTAACCATTCCTTATGACTCTCCAGGTCTGATTCTGATGATGTTCCAACTTCCCTCACACTGCAGGCCCAGGATACTAAATTTACTAGAAATTTGCAGAAAACATTAAACATGGGGCATTTAACTCAAACTGAAACTGAAAACCAAGCAATCAAGTAGAGAGCTAAGATAAAAAATAATATAAAATCAAAAAGGACACAAAAATATTTCCTAATTAAAGGGAAGGGGAGGCTTTAACAAGGGAAGAAACAGAACATTCTGAGTTTTCTGAGCTCTGTTCACTCTCTGACAATTACTCGGGTTACTGACACATTGAGGTTGTCTCCCTGAGGGACAGGGCATAATCTTTGCCACAACATGTATGTATAATTCATGCAAGGACAAACCAGACATACATGGGATAATCCACAAATCATTAATAAAGAGTTTCAGCCCCTTTAAGAGTTACTCATGTGTCCATGCCTGACTAGAACGCAACCATAAGAGATTTAAAATATATTAGATGAAATCTAAGTTCTGCTGAATCAGAGGAGCCTCATACAAGTGTGAGATTAATCCAGTTTTCCTTGAATAAGACCGTCTCATCAAGCCAACAGTCACTGTCTATCCCAATGGCAGAGGAAACAGAACTGAATGAGGCCTACTCCTCACCTGACCCATTTCTTCCACTCTCCAATATGGTTTACAAATTTTCAAAATTCATATAAAGGATGATCTCCATATATCTTAATTATCTTTCTGGTTTTTCCTTAATCCAAGATGATTCAATTTATTTTTTGGTGGATCGCTTGTGAATTGTTCTTAAATGTTGTTGTTAGTACTATTACTGTTCCTGTTATTAATATATCCTGAAACAACATCAAATACTTAAAATCCCTGCTAATGAGGCAGAGACTTGAGCTCGAGGTCTGGAGTTGTTTGCCATCTGAGGGGGGAGGCTGAAAGAGCAACAGAACCAATGTCCTTTTATCCGTTGACTTCTTAAGTACCAGAAGGCAAAAACATAATTATCTGGACAATTCAGGTGAGAAAAACTCACCTTTTCCTGAATTCTTTGTGTAAAGCAGCATTAATGGACTGAATTACTCAGATAGTTGTTCTGCATTGGTCTGTGTTTAATTAAAGTAAGAAAGGAAATAATACTGCCAGGCAAGCACTTTCCAGAAGGTTTAGAGTACTGAGCACTCAAACGTTTTGCAATAGGACTACATGGCTCCAGAAAGTGCCAGCAGAGCAGAAATTCATCTAAACAACATTAGTTTTAATTTCACTAATTTAAGAAGAAATCCACTTCACAAAGCTTATAAAAACACTGGTTTTCAAGAATGAGAGAAAAACGTTCTTTCCCCTTTTATATAAAATAAAATGTAAAAGTGTTTTCTTCCCAGTTTGTCAAGGGTAAGCTTTGTTTTTGCATTTTTGTTTTTGTCTTTTAGTCTTTAATTTTACAATGTAGCGTAAGTTGCCCTCTAATATCTCAAATGTCAGGCTTCGAGTGCTAAGACGATTGTGACAAGAGTTGAAATAGTGTGGAGAGTGAACAAATGTTCAGTGCAACTAAGATTGATATACGGTATCAATCACTTCAACCAAACAATTCACTGATTTCTGTTTCTGAAAGGAATCTATGAAGCTTTTAAATTCAGACCTGAGTAAAAAATTTTAATAATGAAAGCTCTTCACTCAGCTTCCATATTCGGTGTCATCCAAAGTCCTTATTTTAGTATGCTATGAATATCCAGAGAAATTAAATAGGCCCCTTCTGTGAAGGCCTGGGTTTAGCATGCAGATTGTTTATGAAATAATCTGAAAGATTATCTAAATGTATTTTTGCTTTATTTTGGTAACATAAATGATCAGAAATACGCTATAGCCCTATGGATGGAAAAGTAACTGAATGGAAACGGAAAGAGGTATGTTAATAAATCTACAGAACTAAAAAAAAAATAGTATGTTAATACCATCTGTTCCAGTTCTGTATTGTCCAACTCTGCCACCCCCCACCCCATCAGAAGGACCTAGTTAATTCACTTGAACTGCTTGCTGCCTGAGATTCTTGCCAGAACACTTAACAGCCCCCTCATTTGTTGGGTGGTTTTATAGGTCTCTGGTGCTGAGCAGAGGTAGGACAGCTTGCAGGGCACGAGGAGGACAGATAAAACCACCCTGCTGTGCAGATTTAGTCCATTTGCACTGGCTCTCATACAGAAAACAAATTGCAACCTCTCACAAAGGGGCCCTTTTCTGCACTAGCAGCCCTGAAAAATGCAGGCAAAAATGAGTAAATCAGGCAACTTCACATCAGGAGGAAAAAAAATGGCTACCACTCCAACAGCTGCTCTCATAATTAAGAACAGATTTCATCACTAAACTCTTGCTGGTTATGTCTGCAGCAAAACAAATACACAGATGTAAGGCATTTACATACTGGATATTTTGTACTGGGTAACCAAACCAAATTTACCTTTTTTGCTTTAAGATATTCTCTTAATCATCTAGTCAGTGATAAAGTATAAGACAACGTCCAACCTTAAGTACAACTATATTTCTGTCACCGTCTTGCAACTAAATTTATTTTGGCATTCTACCAGATTCACTTTCTTTTTACATATTCAAAATTGCAATGCACTGCCATGGACATGACCTCTCTCAAATAATGAAAATGCACTACCAGTTTCTTTTACTCATAAAATTTGCTAAATTTATTGCTACCTCATTTTTCCATGTTTTAAAGTATTGCATGGCACATGCAGTAAAAGGAATAGCATTTGACCTTTTTAAAGGTAGATTGGTGTGCCATTAAATCAGAGAAATGAAATTAATGAAATGATAAAATTATAATAAAAACAGATAGGTAAGGACAAATTAATGGAATGCCACTCCACTGCAAAGAGAAAGCAGTCTACAATTCACACAACATTGATGAATCTCACATACAAAGTGCTGAACAAAAGAAGCCAATGATATAAAGTACGAAAATAGGCAAAAGTACTTATGCTGTTAGAAGTCAGGATAGTGGTCTCCCTTGGGTAGGTAGGGTAGTTACTGAGAAGGGGCACAAGAAGGCTTCCAGGGTCCGGTAATGCACCATTTCTTATTGGGGTGCCAGTTACACCAAATGTGTTAAATTTGTAAAAATTCCTCAAGCTGTATTCTCAGGATCATTTTTCTACATATAAATTGTACTTCCACAAGAAGTAAAATAAAATAAAGTAAAATGAAGTAAAGTAAAATGAAATAAAGTAAAAAGAGCTAGGCAAGGCACGCACTGAACTTCACGATTTTCAATGTCAATAATAAGTACCTGTTCGCCAATGTTAGTCCCACCCTTTTCAGATGACCCAATCCATGCAGTGTTCACAAGCTTCCTGACACTGTTACAGTAGTGTCCTTATTAACAATATTTATCAAGTCATACATTTTACTTTTTGAATGCCTAAATTGGCCAAATGTTTAGGCTTAAATTAATAACACAATGTCCTAGGATAGTCTCTTGTCTATATGTTAAACTGATTATCCTCCCAAAAGGTATGAATGTTAAATAAATTTTTGTGTATTTCATTACCAGTACTATAATTTAAAGCAAAGAAGCAGTTCTAAACATGTAATTTTCAGTAAAAAGTGTTCTAAAAGCATCTTTTAAATGACATATTATTACACTGCTTTACCCAAGGAACAATAATCCTTATAGAAATCCACAGATGTAAATAAGCTAATTGAAAGTAGAACATTCAAGATCACGCCTAATCAAGCTGACATCATATTTTCTAAGAGCCTGCATATTTAAAATTAGACTTAAAGCACTACCCCCACCAAAATATCTAATGCATATAGTTCAGGAATGTTTAACTGGTAGATTAAATAGTGGTGGTGTTTTCATTCAGGATTGCAAATCTGAGAATTTACAGATGCAAGTTAAGCTGTAAACAAGCATTAAGGCATCAGAGTATCTGGAGAAGTAAACTTACTAAACAAGTTGTAGTGGCTGATGATGAGGGTGGTGTTTCCTGCACTCTGGTCCCAGCTAGGGCTTTGAACAAAACCGTGGCTGAGTTACAAACATAATCACGTGCCCTTTACTTTAAGTGGCTTCACAGCTGCACTTCTCAAACAGTGACCATCAGTGCATGAACCAGGGGTCAAAGGCATAAAAGACAATTTCTTAGCCTAAGAGGAGGATCTCTCTGACCTCTTTCTGCATGTTTGTTCATTTAGTTCAACATTGTTGCCAAGGCTGAATTCTCTTCTGATAGCTTGATCCTACATAATAATTACTGTTAAACCAAACCTAAAAGAAAGGGATATGGAAAACATTATTCACAGTCTTCGCATTAATCGATTTGGGGTTCACGTTTATAAGTGAGAGCCCTAGAGAACTTGGATGTAGCGCGGTGGAACTCTCCACAAACTGGTTTCTGCTGAAGGGCTGAAATAACATCAGGTTTCACTTTCCCGTGCAGTGCTTCCGCCAAACAGCAGACTTGGAGTGGTGTGCTCAGCTAGTGTTCCTTTAGATTCATCCACACACTCTCTCGGACTGTCAGCCCGAGATCTAGCTTGCGACCCAGGACCACGCAGGGCTCATTAAATTTTGATTTATGGAGTACTCAATGTTACTTGAACTTTTGCTTATGCCAAACCATGAGCATTTACTTCTTTTAAAGAACTCCTTTGTAATAATTTAAGGAGACTAGATCTGTATCCTTAACAGAATTATGAGTTCAAATTCCTCTTCATAAAGGAAGAAGTGTGGACACTTCTTTACTGATCATCAAATGAAGCTTTTATTCATGAGCTTATTCCTTCACGACCCATGCCTTTTAAAGATGTATTCTCTGTTCTTTAAGAATTGAATGTCCAGCCAGAATTCTGACAGGATGTAAGATGCAAAGTATACTATTTTCTCAAACTCTAGGCTAGGATAATGCTTGCTTATAAAACATTAGGAATTCTTTGTTAAAAAGAAGGGCTATGTGATTTTTTAAAGCCTTTTTATTTAATTGGACATTAATTAATGAAGCTCCTGCATGTTAAGCACTGTACTGGATGCCAAGGATGTAAATATGAGGAAGACAGGGCCCTAGCCTGACTAGGAGCTCACAGATTAGTGAACTAGAACTCTGTGAACCTAATAAAAACATAATGGGATGGATGGATGGATGGATGGATGGGTGGCTGGCTGGCTGGCTAATGCATGGTGGGGGTGGGGGGTGGAGACAAGAAGTTCTGTGAAGAAACACAGAAAGCAAGTCATTCCACAAAGAGCAGAGATTTCACAGAGGAGATGATAAAGAGCTTCAGTGACAGTTGCCTTGATGGGGGTGAGTAGAGGCAGAAGATGTCTGCTATGGAAAAACCAATGGTAAAAGCATAAAGGCAGAAAAGCACACGAGTGTTGGGGGGCTGGGGGCTGGGAACACAGCCATCAAGTTCAAGTTAGGTAACGCATAGTATACCTGACTCAGTGTCATGAGGTTAAAGCTAGAGGGGTAAGTTGATGTAAGATCGTGAAGGCCGATCACGGTCTAAGTATTAGGTTTGTTTTTTTTTTTAATCTCTAAATGAGTATTTTCTAGCTAGGTCTAAGTATTAGTTTTGTTTTTTTTTATCATCTCCTCTGTGAAATCTCTGCTCTTTGTGGAATGACTTGCTTAGGTTCACAGAGTTCTAGTTCACTAGTCTGTGAGCTCCTAGTCAGGCTAGGGCCCTGTCCTCCTTTAGCCAAGACATAGAATTTCAAAGAAGTCTGCTCTGCAGAAAGGCAGTATGATCAGTACTGGTCATTTTAAGTATGGGGTGCCTACAAAAACATCTATAGGGGCATACTGAGAAAACAGACAGTGAGCACAGCATAACGTATAGAGAAGTTGAAGCACTATTATATTGTATACCTGAAACTAAGGCCACATTGTGTGTCAACTATACTCAAATTAAAAAAGAAAGAGGGACACCTGGGTGGCTCAGCGGGTTAAAGCCTGTGCCTTGGGCTCAGGTCAGGATCTCAGGGTCCTGGGATCGAGGCCCATGTCGGGCTCCCTGCTCAGCAGGGAGCCTGCTTCCTCCTCTCTCTGCCTGCCTCTTTGCCTACTTGTAATCTCTCTCTCTCTGTCAAACAAATGAATAAAATCTTAAAAAAAAAAAAGAAAGAAAGAAAGAGAGGGAGAGGGAAGGAGGGAGGGAGGAAGGAAAGAAGGAAGGAAGGAAGGAAGAGAAAGAAAGAGAGAGAAAGCAAGCAAGCAGTTAGAAATACGGCTTTCAGCTTAGAAGGAAGGCCAGGACCAGAGATACATATTGTAATCATACAGATGGTCTATGAAGTCACTGGAATGGACAAAGCATCCCCCTCCCAGCTCTGGGGAAAATGTATAGGGCAAAAAGAGTAAGGAATCCAGAACACCAACAATTCAATGTGTAAAATACAAAGTTAATTGATCTCTTATGTGACATGTTTTATACTATAATCTTAAAGGCATTTTATTGTAATTTATTATAATCTTAAGGTTTTATTGTAATGTAAAAGGTTCTGTTTTACGTTATCCAGAAACAGAATATAGTGCTAAGCCTGACAATGTTTTATATTATTACTTTGGTCACTGGTCCATCATGTAAAGGAATCAAAATATGTTTGGAAAAGAGTCTAATTAAATACACCTGAAGTCCAGAGAATTCAGAGAACTGACCAAAGTCTTGCAGCGAGCTGGTCCTATTTGTAACTAGCCCACTATTTAAAAAATTAGTTCAAAATCCAACATTCTCTTTCATTTTATTTGTTTCTAAGGCATGTAAGAATGCAAATGAAATCAAGTAATTCACTCAAATAAGATCATTAACAGATATTTAAAAAGCATTTTCCAACTTTCACATGTCCTCTTTTTAATTTTAATTGCTATGATATATAAGACTATTAACAATATTAGCTATTTTTTCTTGATGTAGTTGAACTGTGTTTCACTGGAAGGAACATCATGGAACTAGCCCATATTCTTGGAAGGATGGTCAAGAAAAGACCATATTAACAATGGTTTTATCATCCCATATAGCCAATCAACAAAAGTTACTAAATGCCTAACATGAGTGAAGCACATCCTTACTCATCTGAGAGACACCAGAGAAAGGAAGAGTGAGTAGCACAATCATAACTGAAGTCAAGGAAGACTCCAGCAGCCGCCACTTAATTGCACATAATGATTTCAATTGATTGGCATGACATTCTTAAACACTCAAATATAGAATCCTTTAAAATCTATGTTAGACTTAACAGAATCTACATTTTTCTTCAGTACAGAGAGGAATAAAACCTTCAAGAATTATAAAATATTGTTGCAGAACAACATGAATATACTTCATACTCCCGAACCATATACTTAAAAAATGGTTAAGATGGCAAATTATATGCTATGTGTTTTTCATCACAGTTAAAAATTTTTAAAGGCATTATGAAGTTAAATTACCTTAATGTACTTTTGTCCATAAAGTGTTCTATATCCTGCAAGGAATAGGTGAGAATGAGGTGAACTGGATCTTTAGGTTAATTAACCAGACAGTGCTACTCGGGGCTTGTTAAAAGAGTTGACAAGATGAACATTCAAAAGCTAGAAAAGCTAGTAACAAAGTGAAAGTTAAATAGGAAAGTAGCAATAAGATTTAGAAGGGTATGAGAGACTTGTAAAAAAAAAAAGTAATCAACAAGATATGATGGTATGGATAAAGAAAAATAGTCCAAGATGATGCCAGGACATCAACTTCCAGTAATAATGTAGACCATATTATTGCGGTTGACCTGAGTTTAAACCATTAAAATGAAAATACCCAGAAAGTATTTGGTAAAACAAAAAACAAAAAGCCCACAGTCTGGATGCTCTTTAACCTTTAACCACCAAGGTCTGAAGATACCAATCTGAGATACATGCCAGTAAATCTGAACCAGGAATTCAGATGAAGCCCAACGAATCAGTTCAGCCATCAGCTTTTGTCCCAGCAAGGTTACATGACTCACTATCCCTGTGCCTCCTTCACTTGAAGTACACTGGGGAAGGTGAAGGGACTAGCAAAGAAAAGTAAAAATCATTTCACTTCTAATTTGATGGAACTAAAGAAACTTCTGGAGAATGAAACAGTCTCTTCTAAAAATTTTCTGTGCTCTAGGAAACAGAATAGAACTGAGAAAAATTAAAGCAGTTATAGACTTTATGCCTTTAGGCAATCTGACAACTGCTGATCTTCCTTTCCTTTTGGATCTCAGTACTCTAGGCAACTCAGAAAGTCTCCTGCTCTGATCTGTACAAAAGGTCATCCGGCGTTTCCAGATCAATCTCTGTGGTGTTCCAGTCACCAAAACAGCAGATTAAATTAGCATCCACAAGAACTGCAAGTCTCTCCTCTCCACAACCAACACTTGGGGGGAAAACAGGTAAGTCAGAATGCCACTGGTATACTGGAGTTGGGAGAATATTACTGTAATGTCTAGCATTAAAAAAAAAAGAAAGAAAGAAAATTCCACTTTTTAATTAAAACCTTCAGAACCTTATCACAAAAATGTTTTAGCCTTTGCAGATTAAATAGAATTTTTTCCACTTTAAAAAAAAATAGTCAATTTCTAAGGGTAAAATAGTACTTAGAAAAACAAAATGAAATTATTTGCACTGAATGTATATATTTAAACTATCTTACTATTTCTGTTCTTTAAACCTAAGCTTGGATATTTATTTTTCATTTAAAAAGTGGGCATATTTTAATTTCTAGTCTAAAGATATTATGGTTACCCAAAAAATTTATTTTATTTTATTTTTTACTACTGCAAGCTAGTTAATCTGTGAAATACAGCTCAGGAAAAAAATGCTGTCATAAAACCTGTTGGTATAAAGATAAGCAGTTTATTTAATATCTAATTAAATGTGGTCACCAGAGAAATCACAGCTTATGAAACTTTATCAGAAAAAGATTAATCCATTTCAGGCTTAACCCAAATGTCATAAGAGAACTCATGAATTTAGATAGGAATCCACTTATTATCCAAAGACATTTTCATATTGAGTAAGAAGAACCTATATTACTGGTTATATTTATACTTACTTCAATCAAATTCATATACTTTGTAGCTATCATTGATTTCAGGGACAATTATCAAACTAGAATAATATAATAGGGAGCCCTGTCCTCTTTGCCAAAAATTTCTATAATGTTCTAAGAATACTTTATGAGTTTATAGACCCCATTCATTCAGAAACTCAAAAAATTACATGGATTTGTCATTTTAATTCAAAAACAACTATCTAACAAAAAAACTATTGAACAACCATTATATGTTGGACTCAGGCACTGGGGAAATGAGGATGGAGAAAAGGATTCCTTCTTTTGAAAGGCTCACAAAATCATGAGACAAACCCTTAAATAACCACTGATATAAAGTAATAACTACTAGAGGGCAGAGGCTGTTTTTTTCCCTTAATATCTATTCATGCTTTTGTCCATAAACAACAACAACAACAACAACAACAACAACAAACTATCTGGACACATGGTGACCCAGGATAAAGTCTGGATGGATTTCTCAGCCTTCTTTGAAGCTAAGACAGCCAGGTGACTAATTGGAATCAACGTGATGTGAGGGAAAATAGTCTGTGGTCCTTCCAGGTTGAAACTTTAAAGAACAGGATATGCCCTCCCCCTTCCCTTTCTTCTTCCTGAGGGCTCAAAAGGAACCTGGGCCATCTTGGATCAGGTGGTAGAGCTATAGAATGAAAGGAGCCTAAGCCCATGACAGGATGTCACAGACCAGAACCACCATTCCACCTCAGATTTATAATGTAAGAAAAATAAGCTTCTGTCTTGTTTTTAAGTTGCTGTTTTTGGAATCCATCACTTGAAACACCACCACATTCATATTTCTTTTTTCTGAGAATTTTGGTACTAGAAAATGTCCATTAAAGGGAAGAACCAAAATTGAATAAATAAAAGAGAAGAAAATGCTGATTTCTAACTTTCTAATGAAAAATAAAACCCTGAATTAGAAAAATAAACTAATTTTACAATAATAAAATTGAAGTGAGATGTAAAACTGTATAAATTCTTAGAATACAATGACTTAAGTAGTTGGGGGACACAATTTTTTGATAACAAAATTGTATAATCATGTGATAGAGCTAATGAAAAACAATCAATATAGTAAGAAATAGAATGGGCATCAAGAACTGATCACTGACATGTAGGAAAGGGTTAGGAAAATAGTAGTGAATACAGGTGAAAAAAAATACAGGTCAAAGCAATTAGAATGGAACTAATAGATAAGAAAAAGATGATTCAACACAAGAGTAATTCCCTTTTTTTTTTTTTTAAGATTTTACTTATTTCACAGAGGGAGAGAGAACACAAGTAGGCTGAGAGGCAGGCAGAGAGAGAGGAGGAATCAGGCTCCCTGCTGAGCAGAGAGCCCGATACAGGCCTCGATCCCAGGACCCTGAGATCACGACCTGAGCCAAAGGCAGGGGCCTAACCCACTGAGCCACCCAGGCGCCCAGCAAGAGTAATTCCTTTAAGAGGCAAATCAAAAAGAGGGTGTGTAAACACTTAATAAAAAACAAAACAAAACAAAACAAAAAACCTCCCTGAACTAGAAGAATGTACTAATCTGGAAAGTTTGATGCAGAAGTTTAAAGAAATAATTCTTTAGGTATTCAAACACAGCAAACCATTTACAAGAAGTAACAGGATGGGCATATTTGAAGAATCTATATATCGAAGCTCAAAAGAGTCTTCAAATTTGGTGAAACTAAAGAAATATAAAGAGAGGTGAAGAGAGAGACAATGTTGTCTGGAATGAAATTCATCTTATATTTGTGGAATTTTTTTCTGGATGGTAGGATTTGAGTTGATTTTTAAATTTCTTTTTTTCTTTATTACTTAGATAATTTGAAAGAGCATGTAACATGTTAACAAAAACAATGAGTAAATAAGCAGAAAAATATCAAGAATAATAAGGAAAGCAAACATGCCAATACATTAACAATAAACAATTCTGATTTTATAAGTTCTAAATATTGTTATCATTTTTTGTAAGAAGAACTGGACCTGAAGGAGGACTCTGGCAGGCAAACTGGGAAAGAATAATACTCCAGGCATAAGCAAAGCCAGGAAATTATGAAAGAAAAGGGCATGCATAGGAAACAGCAAGAGGTCTGGTAAGTAGATAGGGATGAAGCCTGGGTCAGATTATATGCTATGCTTGAATTTCATTCTAGTCTTTATTTCTGTCACTGATCTACCTAACATCATTCAAACCAGTTACAATATATTTGTCTCTATTTTTCAGGTGTAAAAACTCAAAGTCCAGACCTCAAGGACAAGATAATTAAGTACTGGATCTAATAGAACCCTCCTCTAGTGATGGCACAGACAGATGATAATCAGAGCCTGTGCTCAAGGTGCTTACAATATATCTGTGACATCAGACAGGCAAAAGAGCAAATAATAATTTATGGTAATATAACATACATGGACCCTATAGGAATTTAGAAGAAAGGAAACTCTGATGGTTGGAGCAGACTGTGGCAGTGGCGTGACTTAGGCCAGGGTCTTGAAGAAAGGCTGCGGCATTTTGATTTAAGATTTCCAGTCTCTCAAGAAATTACACTATAGGATCCCTACCCACAGCTACCTCATAACTCCATAAAGATGGAGTATTTATCTTTTTTTCATATTGAATTATAAAGAAACGGTGGACTGAGTCATCACTTATGCTGGTATATGACTGTGGGGAAAAATAAACAAGTAAGTACAGGCTTACCTTATATTAAAATAAATTCCAGATGGTTAACTTTTCATCTAGTTCCTTTATGGCTTTATACATTAGATTTAACTCTTTAATATATCTATGGAAATAGACTTTTTAACCATAATTACAAAGAGATCAAAAGGAAGAATGATACAAAATTTAATTTCTACATTATAAATAAAGGTTAATCAAGAAACTGGGTGAACTGCTTAAACTATATTTTTAAAAGGTGTATTTTCTTAATTTTAAAAACCAGTAACTCGGTAAGAAAAGATACAAACACTTCAATAGAAAAATGGGTAAAGAACATGAAAAGAAAATTACAAAAGATTATACATGATAATCTTTGTTCATTTTGTAATTATAAATTAGATGTCTAAATTTTTCCTTAGAAAATGATATCTATACAAATTTACTTATAAGAATATTCATACAGAATAATTTACAATAATGAAAAGAAACTGTAAACAGCTTAAATGCCCAACAAAAGGATTATGTAATAAATTATGGTATCTGCATAAGATAAAAACCATTAAAACTCTCAACTAAATGAGATGCAAAGACCATACAGTGAATATTGCCAAAGACTGTTCAGTGACATGGCAAAGTGGTTATGGCATGCAAGGAAAATAATTTGGAAAATAACCATATGTGATAGCTTCACCTGATTCAATAAAGAAGGTCTAAATATAGAAAAAGACCAGAAAAATCTACACCAAAATATTAATTATGACCATTTCCAGACTGCAGGATTACATGTGAGCTTTTTCTCCTTTATGTTCTTAATCTTATCTGAATTTTTATAATAAAGACATATTACACTCAAAAATCTTTGCTGCCCTTTGTAGCAAAACTTCTAGAAAGAGTTGTCTCCATGTAATATCTTTAATTCCTCCTCTTGATTTTCTCTTCAACTCAGACTTTGGCCCACAAAACACTCTTTGAAGTAACCAATAACTTTCATGTTAGTAAATCCATCATCGACAGAATTGAAACCAGTAATTCCCTTCTCTTCTTGATATCCTCTCTCCTCATGTCTCCTAGATACAGCACTGATTTCTTCCTACTGACTGATCCCTTCTTCTCTGTCTCCTTTGCTGGCCCCTTCTCTTCTCACTAATCCCTTGATATAGGAATGCATAAGGGTTCAGCCATCTTCTTTAGCCACACTCACTCCCTGAGTGACCGCATCCAGCCTCAATGCATTACCACATGTATGCTGAGCACCTCTAAATCTATACCTTCCAGCCCAGATACATATTTCCTTCTCTACCAAATTCTACATTTGTGGCTCCAGTGTGCATGTGTACTTACCGTGTCCACTTGGATGTCTAACAGACACCCCAAACTCAATAAGCTCAAATGATTTCCTGCTCTTCTCTTCAAAGACCTGTTTCATATATCATTTTTCCCATCTCAGTTGAAAGGAGCTTCTACCTTTCAGTCAAAGGTAGAAGTCAAAAATTTGTCCTCAATTCCTCTCCATCTGTCACCCACCCAGTCAATTCTTACCGACTCTCCTCCAAAATATAACCAGAATCCAGCCTTCTCATTATCTTTGCTACTAACTAACTTCCATAACAGCTATCATCTCTCCCCCAGATTAAGGAAATAGTCTACCAAGTGATCTCCTGCTTCGACCTCTATCCCATCTAGGTTTATTCACAATATTGACAGTCAGATCGATCCTTGTAATACCAAGTCAGACAGACCATGACACTCTGTGCTCAGAACCCCTCAAGGGCTCCCCATTCTCACTCACAATAACACCGAGATCCTTGTGTGGCCTAAAGGACTTTCATGATGTGGACTCCTCTCCTGCCTCCTTCCTCCTCGTGTATTCCGCACACTGTCCTGTTGGTATTACAGGGTGAGGAGGTACATTTTCACTTGGGCTTTTGTCTGAGCTATATCCACTTTACTTCAACTAACTCCTTCTTTCTCCAGATACCTTCCTGCTAAACTTGCCTCACCTTCTTCTTGCTCAAATCTCACTTTCTTAATGACGATTATTTTAACCTCTTTTTAAAAAGACTTTATTTATTTGTTTATTTGAGAGAGAGAGCACGCTTGAGAGAGCAAGAGAGAGAGCACGAGTGGGGTGAAGGGCAGAGGGAGACGCAGGCTCTCTGATGAGCACGAAGCCCCATGTGGAGCTTGATCCCAGGACTCTGGGATCATGACTGAGCTGAAGGCAAACAGTTAACCGACTGAGCCACCCAAGCGACCCTTAACTACCCTTTTTAATAGTGCAACCTGCTCCCTATCTTCCAAACCTGTCTGCACTCCTTTACAGGTGTGAACACAGCCACATTTACTCTTTTCCATAATATTTATCACAAATGATAAAAGAGTAAAAATCAAAATGGTGAAGGAATAATCAAGATATGCTATGCTGAAGCAAGAAAGGCTCCTCTGAAAACTCGTGCTTAAATTACTATGATGCCATTGGAAAAGGGCGGGATGACCCTGTGGGAGGGACTGTCCAGGGCACCAAATCTATGGGAATTAACAGTCAAACACCAACACAAATGAAATAGGCAGCAATGTGAAATCCCAGTGGGCACACCGGCAGCTAAGAAGTGCAAGTTACTAAAAGGTTGATTTGTAGGTCAACATAGGGAAGGGTGAGAGCTGCCGAAAGGAGGTAGGAAGTTCCTTCTTAACTGTGGGGGCTCAACACAGACAGGAGGAGCCTCACTAGGGACATCACAGAGGGGAGTCAAACATCCCACAGGAGGTCTGGAGGAGACCTTCCATCACCCATGCTCTCTCTGTGAGACTGTCAAGACATCTGAGAATTGGGGGGGAGGGGAAGGAGAGAGGCTAATCCATATTTGTTTCCAGGGCTTATGCAGATTAAAAACGGAATGCACACATTTTTCTATTTTCTACTCCTTAGCCTTCTGTCACACAGATAAGGAGTCAAACATTTACTGTGTATTAAAGGCATGCCTCTGGCTATGTGGACCCAAATGCTATGTAACCAGCAATGTTTCTGAAGGATATGTCTCCCAGACAACAAATAAACAGAGTGCTGGATAAATATGTGGATTATGTTTGCATAGGTTATGAAATAAAACATTGCCATAAATAAGTGAAATAGGAATCATGACAGAAACACGATCCATGAAGCACAAGACGGCATATAAAGATAAAGGGCCATCCTGAGAATCAGTACCCATTGTCAAGGAGTACCTCTAAGAGCTCCATGTATGCCAGGCTATTTTAAATCCATTAAAACATAATTCACACAGCAGAAAGTCTGAAAATGTAGTCTCTCCCCCACTGTCCCCTGTCCCCCTCACCACCCTCTTCATTCCCAAATCCCTTTGCTACAGCTCACATCATGTGGCCGGAGAAGAGAAGCATCTGCCCGCAGCACATACACAGAGCACCAGACACACTGCCCCCAGGCCAGGGGTCCTGCTCACAACAACCAAACAAAGGAGAGCAAGGAAAAAGAGGCAGAGCACAGAACACCCCCGGCAGAGCCACTGCCTGCTTCGGCTTTTGCTTCTGAGGCCAGCATATAGCTCTCTGGTTTATTTTACATGGCTGTGTTTACATACATTAGTAAATATGGTTCCCATTTCTCTTTGTAACAGCAGCTATAAATTATATGTTGGAAGTGTTTGGCTTTTCTCTTCCCATAAAAGGTTTGGCAGGAATTACTGAGGCCCCAAGGAGAGGAGGTCAGTGGTTGGAGGGGAGTGACTTCCTTCACCCCACAGCCTTAAATTAATTAACTAATTCAACAAATACCTATTGAGCACAAACTATGCGCCAGGCACAGTTAGGGACGCTTCGGTAAACAAAGCAGTAAAAAACAAAACAAAATCCTTGTTTTCACGGCATTCGTCATCTAGTGAAATTCACCACCTCACCTCAATTTCCAGATTCTGAGCCCTTAAACCGTCTAGGGCTGAGCACATTAGAAAGTAAATGTGAAGTAAACAGAGCTACTATAAATAATTATAATAATAATCACAAGTGACTATTATTATGGATTCGTAGGTGATAACTATGTGCCGGGCACACTATTCTAAGCACTGTACAACTACTAACTTATTAAGTAGTCATAAAAAACGCTATTAAATGCTATCAGGTAATATTATATTGAATTGTGTCCCTCACAGTTTTAAATTTTAGATAGAGATAGGGTCTTTACGGAGGTAATCAAGTTAACAATGATGTCATTAGGGTGGGCCCTAATCCAGTATGGCCGATGTCCTTATGAAAAAGAGGAAATGTAGACAGACACACACGTAGAGGGAAAACAACGTCAAGATGCAGGGAGAAGACAGCCATCTTCAAGCCAGGAAAGGAGGGCCAGGACAGATTCTTACTCACGGCCCTCTGAAGAGACCAACCCGACCAACACCTTGATTTCAGGGCTCTGGCCTCCAGAACTGTGAGACAATTTCTGTTGTGCTAAGCCAACCAATTTGTGGTACTTTGTCTCGGCAGTCCTGGCACACTAATAAAGGTACAATCATGATTCCACGTCACAGAGAAAGCCACTGAGACACAGGGTCACCTGGCAAGCCAATGGACCGAGAGTCCAAGTCAGACAATCTAGCTCCAGAAACCACATTCCTCATTCTGTTTTAAAATCAGGCCAACTACTGCAGAGATGGGTCCCAGTCAGTATCCCTCATGAAAGTGTCTGTTGATCCTAAAGCCTGACCTTTGGCCAAAATAGAAAACTGTTCTGTCTAAGCAGGGGTGGCCGCAGGCTGCTTATCACACGTGCAGCTACAGAATGGAATGTGTGACTAGCAGCAGGGACCCTGCACTCTCCTCTACTATAAAGGTACTGCTAACGCTGGTTAATCAGGTGGGTAAGTGATTCTCCTGCTCGGCCCAATTAAACATGCTATTTAATACTGTGTGGCTTCAAAGAGCTCGGTTTCAATGAGTCATTCTAAATACTTACTTCCTGAAAATTTTAACACTTTTCCTCAGTCCATATCTTCTTGACTTTGTATTTCATTTAACCGGAAATAAACCTCAAGTGTGATATGTTCTACTACAGGTAATAATAGCTCAGGAAAGCCAAAGTCACAGAAAGAGAGAGAAAATTCAATCCCAGACTTGGCAACAAAATCTCAGGAGGGGGCTAAGCATTAAATAAGGGAGAATCATGTCACTCAGGCTTTGCTATATTAATCCAGGATAATCTCAGTCTTCAAGATTTCCATTATTTCCAACAAATAAACACAAAAGAACTTTCAGAATTTCATTTTTCTTTTTCTTCCCACCTCCTCTCTCTGCCTCTCTCTTTCTAGTTCACCCACATGCACACAACCACTTCCAATAATATCCTCACTTCTTTATCTTGTTTGCTTTTGTCGTTTTAGAGGTATTTCTAATAAGAGTAACATAGCCAATATTTACTGAATGCTTACTATAGTGTCACTGTGCTAAGCACAAGATATTCTTCAACTCATCGATCGACCTCCTCTTTCCAGCAACTCTGCCGCGTAGATATTATCATTTTCTTCACACTGAAGAAAACTGAGGCCCAGAGAAGTCCAACTACTCGCTCCCCACCACATGGCTAATGAGTGGCAGAGCCAGGATTTGAACCTACACCTGGGAGAGCCATCATCATTCGCCGTGTATCCCTGTGTATCTGAAAGCTTGCACAGGATTTCCAACCAAGAACAGATGAAATACAAAACAAGAGGCTTTTGTCACTGGACTGTACAGTGACGCTTTTTCCAGGGTGGGAGAGGTTCTCCGATCACATACCATCTCTTCAAGTGACTCAAACACAGAGGGCTTAGGCTCTTGATTAGCCCCAGGTTTGGAGTTAACATACATAAGGTTACAGTTTAAGGGCAAACAGCCCCACAATCTGGCCATATGCTTTCTGGGAGAGGAAATTTTATGAGAACTGAGAAAATATACAGGGAAAGTAAAGTGGGGCTTTCTAACGGCCTCCCTCCGGGTCTCACCCTCAACACCTCCATCCCTGGGAGTAGTTTCCTACCTCATGGCTAGAAAATGCAGTTTTATAATATCAACCTAAAGGAGCCCAGAGAGGAAAGGGGATGGAAAAGGACACTGGCACCTTTACACAAGACACATTTTAATATGCTTTCTTCAGAGTTTTCAATAAAGAGTTATAGAAATGTAAGTTATTTTTAAGTGGCTAAGTGTTTTACCTTTATGGCTTCACTAGCTGAACATAAAAGTACCAAAAAATATGGAAACATTTCCACTTGCCAGCCTTCATTATGACCTTCAGAGTGACCCGTCTGTAAGATGGAAAACAAGTGCTTTCATCCAGCATCTGAGATCAAAGTTGTGGATCTTCACTCTCCTAAGTCTAAGGCGTACAGGCTGCCCACGTCCTCACTAAGAGAATGCATGGCGTACTTTACAGGGAGAGGAAGAAGCACAGAGCGTAACCATCTGTGCTGTTACTAAGCCCTGCTGTCCCACAGGACGAGGCCTCAGTCTGCAGTGGGTGAAGGGGAATGGAGGTGATGATGATGGGGAGGATGAAATCACAACAGACAGGGAAACCAAGTCTCCAGCCTGGCCACGCACCCTCGTTTCATCAATGAGCAATCAGATAGCATACTTCCATTTGAAAACATTATACATCTCAAATGTAATTAAGAAATTTAGACTGGCATGAATATGTAATGTACACATTGCTCTGCAGATGCCTTTCCCGTCCGACAGGCTGGTGCCGACTTTAATTTGGAAGAAATCCATTTTCATACAAAGGTAACCAAGAGTGACAGGAAATAGGAAGCCTACATCATTTATCTTCTGTGAACTTAGGAAAAAAAAATCAGTTAATTGCTTTTCTAGGAAGCTATTTTGTGGAATCATGGTGCTTTATCTTTCTGCTCATATTCAGGGTATAAATGGTGATTTTAAAATGCCCCGCGTGAATATCCTGATTAATCAATACACCTTAAACTATTTAATTACTTATTTTAACAAATAAAATTCTGATCAACCAAAAGCAGTTTCTCTGTTCTTGTGGATGAATTATCAACCACTACAAAAACTACTATACATACGGTCTATTAATTGATATTCAAATTCAGGTGTCCCTTTCCTTATCACCGACTAAGCTAAGAGCAGCAGGCCCTGCTTTCCTTCCTTCCTTCCCCGGCTTTTCAGATCTGTTCTATTCTCAGCCATCAGAGCCCCTCTGCAAGAGCAGTCTTAAATCACTGCTACTTATTAAATTAAAAACAAACAGAAACTAAAATGTATATGTTTTGGAGTACCACTGAAGCTGAAACTTGTCAAACAAACTGACTTCATGGCCCATAAGACCCATATTCCCATATTTTGTCTCAATGGCACTGCAAATTATGCCTTTTTTATAGGATTGTCCCATTTCTGTTTTCCTATATCACCTAGCATATATAATATGTATTTTTAAATTCTACCAAGTTTGAGGCCAATATAAAGCACTCTTTTCAAATCTAAAATTATAATTTTAATAACAACTCCTTATTATTCCATGAGCCAAAGATAGATATGGCATGAAGCTAATGACGCATAAGCTCTAGGGTCTCTTAAGCGAAGATTCCTCTAAGGCCCCAGGAGGGGCTCTAGCAATGAGTTAATACTTGTTTTTGTAAAAATTTCAAGTATAAGATAATTTTCTACTCCTTTTTTCCTAAAGAAAACCCCCAAGATGGTACATTTTAGGTCCCACAAAACTTGTATCTGCCCCACTAGGTTAATAGTCCCAGTGTGTGGATCTTGAATTCCATGTTAAGGGCAAAACATTTATTTTATGTGCATATGTGAAACAAAAAATAATTTGCTTCAAACTGGAAATAAGATTTAGTGTACTCTATCCTAGAATGTTCTAGAATGCATCTGCATCATTTCCTATGTCCCTGTCTCACACCTAACACTAGTCACCCTTCCGAGTGGCACTCCAGGGAAGGCTCACTTAATGAGGGATGGCATCAAGAATAAAAAACTCAGCTATAACAACAAAAATATGTTTTTCATTAAACACAAAACTGAGATGGGAAAAACCAGCCAAGAGACAGGTGTATCAGTTAAAGAACTCCCTTGAGGTCTTTAACTTCCACATCAAATTACACTGAATTTTTCCACACTAATTACCTATTATTGAAGACTAAAGAATTATAACAAATAATTCACCATGGCAGCAGATAGAGTGCAGATGTTGTAAGAAAAAGATGAAGAACTTATGAAGTATAAAATCAGGCAAAAGAGATTCGCAAAGTCTCAATTTTTTTAAAATAACACAGAAGATTTTTCTACTACAAGGATTATGAAGGTGAGGAAATTTTCTAGAACTAGAAGGCCAATTTTAAATTTAGTTTGTACTGTACGTGAGAAAAACTGCATATTAAAGCTAAGTGCTGGAGTCTAATTTATTCGATTCATGTAAATTTCTTGCAGGTAGAGATCACGTCTTAATTTTTTTTAATTACGCCTATCACATTACACCTAGTCACTGATTTGATTTCTTATGAGGACTGTACCTACACAATGCCATATACAGCTGTATTTGCATCTCCCTTGTCTTTACGTCATTTCTACCTAACACTTCCTTTTAGCCTCCAAATCCTTCACACTGGCATAAGTCTTGCTCTATAGCTAACGTCCTGGGAAACTATAATCAAGTCATGCAAAAGTTCCCTTTAGGTCACAGCCTCTACAAATTTCCCTAAAAAAATGCATTCCCTACCTTACTGGAAATTAATGTCAGTACTATCAAGAGGACATTTTCATCTAGGTACTATCTGTGTTTATAAATAAATAAATAAATAAATAAATAAATAAATAAAGGCATTACTATTTGTTTGCCATGTTTGTTTTATCCTCTCCAAAAAATAAAAGTATATGTTCCCTCAAAAAGTAAAACTTGATTAGCCGATGAAATTCTTCAGCTTCTCTGCTACGACTGTGGATTTTATAGAGATGCCCTATAAACACGGAGTGATATACCTGCAAAAGGTATTTTTTAATCTCGTGGAGTACTGTAAAACAAACAAGCAAACAAAAAAACTCTTTGAGTCTGAAGGATAGAAAATGTAACTTACAGATATGACCCTGTTGCTAACCAGTAAAGAGTCATTTTCTTATTATAATATCCTAGAGGGCAACACACAAGTGCTACACAATTCACATTACCGTATTTTCCATAATATGCAGTTTTTTGCTAAAATAAGGACTGCATTATCTCTCCTACAAAAAACCCCACAAAAACAAAAACAAAACAAAACAGATCCACTGATTAAAACTTTGTTCTGCGGGGCGCCTGGGTGGCTCAGTGGGTTAAAAAGCCTCTGCCTTCGGCTCAGGTCATGATCTCAGGGTCCTGGGATCGAGGCCCGCATTGGGCTCTCTGCTCAGCAGGGAGCCTGCCTCCTCCTCCCTCTCTGCCTGCCTCTCTGCCTACTTGTGATCTTTTTCTCTCTGTCAAATAAAAATTTTAAAAAAAATCTTTAAAAAAAAAACTTTGTTCTGCGAACAACACTTCTTACCTCTTTTCTGTCACCGCATGATTGGCCTCTTTAAGGTATTCAGTATAGAATGTTAGGAAAGGTGCAAATCAGGCTCAACGTCATTTACATGGGGGAAATGAAACACTTCCTGTACAAAAGCCCTAATTTTCCTTGGTATGACTTTCTATCTCAGGCATTTCCCTCTTTCTGTGATTACCGAACCGTAGTACAATGTGTCATTCCCAATCTGGGGTCTTGGAAGGGCGTCCTGAAAGTGTCCACATTATTAATGACATACCCAAAAGCCTAATGAAAACTGTACAGTTATCTGCATAAGGCTGTACTGGCTATCGAAAACTGGCTTTTAACCAGGACTTTATCAACTCATTGGGTTACAAAATAAATAAATAAATTACTACCTTATAAATTTGAAGTTTCTCTGGCACATAAAAATCATTTTAGCAAGGAGTCAATTGGGATTAAAATTATAATGGATTCTTGGCGATTACAGTCACCTCTGTTCAAGGATAAGCCATGTTTTATTTGCCAGGTCATTTGACGATGATAACACAAATCAAAGGGCTTGATAAATTCAGTTTTACAAGGTGATATTAATACGTGTTTCCTACAAACTTTTCAAAACATAAATGTTTGCAGAAGTTACATGCTGCTTCTATTCCTAGGAATACTTTATGGGATCCATCATAAATGAACGATCAAAAGGAGTTACTGGTGTACATGTCACTTAATTTCCTCATTAGAACCTGTGTAAACATCTTGGAATTAAAAAAATGTATCTTCTCTAAGGGCAATATGTTGATCTCCCAATTGGTGCATGGTGCTTTCTGAGGTGAGAGCTCAGCTCAGAAATGATTATCAAGTTCAGCCTTGTCAGACTCCCAACAAGAAACATCAAGTCATTTGTGTTTTTATTTGGTCATTAAAACCAAATTAAGATACAAAGAATATGCTAGCCACAGTGTTATTCCATCTTTAAAACTGAATATGTCAAAAAGGAAAAAGGAACTGAATGGTTCCTAAGTCAAATGCTCTAGAATTCACATTTTATGTTAGTTAGTATACCACATCACAGCAAAACAAAAAAATGTGCATGCATATTTTTTCATATGCTCTTGACAAGTGTCATCAATTTGGAATATAGGATGTAATGTTCTTCTCTAAAACAAGACTTCATTTTCTATCCAGATTTACTGTTCAAGTAGACTAGACTCTTTGCTTCCTCTGTGATTATGTGATTTGCCCTTTTGAGTTCTCATATTCCACATATCTAGTCTACACATTTTGTAATGCAATAAATAAACACTTCAAATTAACTTTAAGATGAAAACCAGAAGAATCTTAACTAAAAGATTTCACTCTCTTCATATAACCTAAGATCATTTTCACAGGACAAGGAGAGTCCTTACTTGACTAACATCAATTAACCTGGATTTTAAGTACTATAATGTGGATGGGACGGACATCTGATACATTTGAATATTCAACATATTCAATATTGAGTCATTTAATAATTACTTTAAAATCATTAAAAGGTTTCCTTTATATCTTGGAACATTTTAAAACTGACAGGGCGCCTGGGTGGCTCAGTGGGTTAAAGCCTCTGCCTTCAGCTCAGGTCATGATCTCAGGGTCCTGGGATTGAGGCCCGCATTGGGCTCCCTGCTCAGCGGGGAGCCTGCTTCCTCCTCTCTCTCTGCCTGCCTCTCTGCCTACTTGTGATCTGATCTCTCTGTGTGTCAAATAAATAAATAAAATCTTTAAAAAAAAAAAACTGACAAAAATTTTGTACTTCTGAACTCTTTTACGTAAAAATTAACCTCTTTTTATATGGCCCTTACAATACTTCTACTTTTAATATATAATATCCATGTCAACACTGACTCATTCACAAAAAAAGAAAACAAAAAATCCCTTGAACTGTATTAAGGAAATTCCTTCCCGATGAACATAGACACATAACCGCATATGTTGGAACTTTTAAAAAAAGGCAATAATCAATTTGAGATTTTAAGAAATCATTATTTATGTGTATATCCTCCTTTAGCAATGGCTACGAATCCTACCACATGAAGTCGTTCACACAGTAAAAATAAAGCAACATGGGCATTGGAATTATAACTGTCAAGTCGTCACCAAGAACTACTCAGATGTATGAGGTGGCATTGAGAAAAGACTCACCTCTCCTTGTTTGGGGATGCTGAACTTGGAAAGCTTGGCCTTGGCTCTGGCGGGCTCTGGCTTGGTGGCCGGGACTCCCCTGTACGACGTGCAGTGCACAGTGGTTTCTGTGGATGACTTAAGCTTTGGAGATTCATCAGGAGCCTGATCTTGGCCATCCATTGGCCGCACGTATGCGGTGGGTTTCTGCTGGACCAGGCTGGGTTTTGAAGCCAGGGATGGAGGAAAGTTCTGAACACAGTGTCCGCTGCTGCTGTGCTTGGCTGCCATAGCAGGTGGCCTTTCCTGGGTCTGAAGACCCACCTCTACATTGCACACTTGTTTGGCTCGTGGCTGCTGTCGGCCAACACCATCTCCAAGCAAGGTCCTGAGAGAGCCTTGTTGTGCTGAGTTGGAAGAAGAAGAAGAGGAAGAAGAAGAGGAAGAAGAAGAGGAAGATGAGGATGAGGGGCTCGACACAGACTGGTTAGGTTTTTTATTATGGTTCTTTGGGTTAGCAGATCTGTTCAAATCAAGCAACCTGTGTCCGTGCTTACTTGCTCTCTGTTGGCCATCCAATGGCGGGTGCCCAGCCTTCTGCCAGCCCATGGTGCCCCTCTTACTCTGCTGCGCAGGGACAGCTGCTGGTGTGGAAGAAGCAGTGCTACAAACAGATGAGGGCTGGGTCTGGGCTCTTGAATCTGCAACAAAATGTTCATCCATCTTGTTCACAGGAGCCTGAGGAACCCCAGGTTTGGGAACGCCCACAAGATGACTCTGATTAGATCTATCAGTTAAAAAGTCTTTCATTTCATCGTAATTGCCTAAAGTATTCTGGATCCGGTTGGAGAGCTCATCACCCTTGTTCGTCTGGAGAAAGAAAAACACAACAAGCACACCGTCATTAGACAGAAGAGAAACACAGGAGACAACGGGGAGATGCCTTGATGGCTCATGGAGTCAGGGTTGTCACATTCAGAATGAGAGCTGGGAAATGAAATCAAAGTCACCATCTCTGAAGTCCATCCACACTGCATCGTGCCAGGACCAGGGAGCGGTGAAGAGCCTCAGACTACATCAAAAGGGAATCTACCCTCTGTGGTGTGATGCAGCTATGGAAATCAGGAAAACTACCACCATAGTTTTGCAAAACCTTTGGGATTGAGGCTTTCCAGGATTGTGGTTTCGTTTTGGTTTTTTTTTAAGATTTTATTTATTTATTTGACACAGAGAGAGATCAGATCACAAGTAGGCAGAGAGGCAGGCAGAGAGAGAGGAGGAAGCAGGTTCCCTGCTGAGCAGAGAGCCCAATGCGGGCCTCCTTCCCAGGACCCTGAGATCATGACCTGAGCTGAAGGCAGAGGCTTTAACCCACTGAGCCACCCAGGCGCCCCTCTTTTCTTTTTTACAGTCCTTTTGGAAGCTTTTCTTGAAAATTCAAATTTGGCTCAAATTGTTCTGTTGCCAATTTCTAAATATGTAATGATTATCAGAAACCCAGAGGGACAGGCAGAAGTCGTCAGCGTACAGCTTAAAATGAACACAGGACTCAATGTGCAAGGAGCCACCAGCCTAAACTATCCATGGTTCTGTGCAGGTCTCAGATATTAGTGAAATCTCAGAAGGTCTTTCACTTTGGAAGACAGCTTGCATCTCTGGCCTTTGGTGTAAATGAGAAACAATCCAGCAGTTTTGTTCTCATTACCCTATCAGGTAGCCTGACTGCATGCAGCATGACCCATGTATGGCAAATAGGTTACCCAACTACTTTTTATTTCCTAATAGCTTAGGAAAAAAAAAATTACAAGTGGCATTGACTTTGAAAATCAATGCAGAAATGAAGTCCATACTGTGGATAAAAATCACAGCAAGCAGCTCTCATTATTAAGCAAAAGTTACATTTTACTGAGGGAACAGGCAGTCAAGTCGTGTGAACTGGACACCAAGATTTGTGGGAGACGACCTCATTCTGAGTGGCTGAACTGTCTTCCTGGGCTGAACAGGCAGAAAAGCAACTGAAGTTTGGTTGGTCACCTCTTCCAGGAGAGACTGCCATCACGGGGGAAGAAGTACAAGTGAGGGAGAAGATGAACAATGGAAAACCATCTACCTTGTAGGGTTCACTGAAGAGGGAGTAACTTGAATTAAACGTGCCATCATCCTGCTGAGTTTCCTGATTTCTTCTTTCTCGTTCTTTCCTCCGTAACACATTTCTGTCTGGTTCATAGACACTGCATCAGGAACAAAAAAAAGAGAACAACCACACAGGAAAAAGTTAAAGGCTAAAGCCCACTGGAACATTGACCAGAGCACAGAAGTCTGGGTCATGGGCGAATGGCCCTGAGAGGGAGAACAAGGATCAGAGCCAGTATAACCAAGCAATAGGAGCTTGGGTGTCTGATAATTACATTCTTCAGGAGCAAAAAAAAAAATCCTTAGGGCAAGTTCCAACCAGTACTAGACCTCTCTGCCTGATACATAAGACAGGAAATATCTAAGCAATTTTGACAGGAGAAGACTGAAAGTAATCTTAAGGCAGACGGTAATTACAGCGATGTGTAAATAGAAATTATGAGCATATTTCCCCTTATGACATAGCCTCTGAGTGTTATATGGGAATGCTCCTGTTCTTGTCTTTCCTTTTTTTTTTTTTCTTTTGCATGGCTGTTTCTGTAGTGATTCTTTCATTAACTAGCTCCCTAAAGAGCTGTTAAAACTCCATGCTGCAGTGGTTTTCACAGTTATGAGCCTTCTTCTGATCCCTGTTAATCAGTCAAGTCGTCAAACTACTACTGAATCAATTCTTCCTTCTGATATATTTGACACTATCACTCCTCCTAACTATGAAAAATGTGCCAGGAGGAAGGGGTGCAGGCAACGCAGGGAGAGAACGGAAATTGAATTATGGTGTGTCATCAAGGATCTCAGCCTTTTCGTTAAAGAAAATTAATATCTATTCTCCCAAAATACAATTATGAAGTGACCAGACACCAGATAACTAGGAGGACTAAGGGAGAAATAATGTTCCTTCCCCCTCATAAGGAGAAAATAAAAGGGCTAATTCAACTAATAATAAGGAAGTGACCCATTTACTGAAGGAAGGAAATACACTTGTTTTTTCAGCTCAGTATATACAGAAATCTGGCCTTGGTGGAGAACTGACATGTCCCTCAGAATGAGCATTGTCTTCATTTTCTAGCAGAAGTATTTGGTTTAAGTGACCTTGTTTTGCTTTGAGCTCCCACCTGGTCTAATGCATAGACACCTGAGCTAGGACGGCTGACTACTGACTGTGATTCTCCCATAACCAGCAACCTGATGATGGAAAAGCCACACCATCTCTTTGCTCACCAGTGTCTTCATTATAAAACCGGGATGTCTTGTGGCATTGTAAGGTTTAAACGTGAAGGTAATCTATAAAAAATGGCTTTGAATAGTTTTAGGTGCCCAAACTCCAATGTACTTCTTTGAAATGTTGTTAATAATGAAAGGAGCTGTAGGTCCACAGAAACATATGAAAAGAGTGAAATTCTGTTTCATCTTGTTTTGTTTTAGCTAAATTGCTTTCTTAAGTATAAGAGAGAATATCATGTCATGTAACTGTAGAGGACACAAATAAAATGATCATAAAATAATACTGCTTATCCTTCTAGCTCTGCCCAGGTGGACAGAATATACTTTAAATTCGCTAAGGGGCAATGCTAAATGCGCTTCCAGCGAGGCTGTGAGAACACCTAAGGCATTTCATTTAAATTTAAGATTAGGGAATGTTAAAATACCCAGAACATGTCACCTATTAGCATTTTAATTCATCTTTAGTACGTTACCCAAAGTTATTAGATTGGGGAATCCAACCAGTGACCTTGACATAAACAGAGGCGGCAGCCACAGCCTTACCAACTGAGAGGCTCACAGCTCCAACATTGCCATCACTAAGAACTTTCTGGGTGGCTACAGTGATGGCAGCTGGCAGAAGGAAGGCATAAAATGAAAATGACACTCTTATTCCTAGAACCAGGCTTCCAGTTCAAAGAAGAGGCTATGACGGTCCTGCCCTGCTTGTGGACATACGCAGCATGAAACCCCAGCTTTCCTGAACATTCCATGGATTTCAAATGGAGACCGTTCTGACGACACACGACTCATGCTGTGGATGGGCATGAAGTGAGCTTTGACCAAGAAGTGAATTCGAGTTTTACTATGAACTTGCTCACTTTGGGACCAATACAGCATCAGCAGTCAGAAAAATAAGCTTGCATTGCATGCACTGCCCTTCTTCCCCTCTCCAGCACACAAGGACTTCTGGGAAGCACCTAGTGTGCAGAACTCCATGCACAGAGACTTCCACAAACATGCTCGCTGCCCTTGGGCAAGTGAAACCAACCATACACACGAGACTGGTGTGATGCATGAAGTGGCCTTATGTGACATGGAGCAGGCAGGTGGTCATTAAAGATGATTTCAGGGCTTCTGAGAGGCCCCCATGCCCAAAATAATACCTCCTGCATCTGCTGGCTGATGACTGAAATTCCACAACTAGAGAGTCGTTCCTCTGGTTTAAGATGTCTTCACCCCTGAAAGAAATGTAGACACCACAAGAAGGGGAAACACTTTAACCTGATCAGCCTTGGTATCTGAACGTGCATGAGCCTGTCAGCATTTTTGCCAAAGGCCAAGAGGAAAGGCACAGGACATCAGGATCCAAACAGCAGGTGTAACAAAAAAGGGAAGGATGATGTAGAGTATAGCAGTGAAAACAAATTTATAAACTCTACCTATTTTGCCCCGTGGGTTAGATGTCTAGCATTAGGCTAAAAGCCATCATCAATTAGGCAGCTATCAGACTTGCTACATTTTCAGGGTCAGGGAGTAAGAATCGTTTCAAAATATGGGGAAGCTGGAGGTGAGAGGAAAGGTGCTCTTCTTTAGTTAAACCTGTCTCATTCCCTAATCCATTTAAAGATAACCAAAAGCACTCCAAAATACACACCCCTACTTCTAAAACTCTCTAATGAGGCTCTATCTGCATACCCAGCCTATGCTTTCTCATACTAAGAAGGACTGAACACCCCCAGGACCACCCACACATAGCCTGCTAATAGAAAAGTACTGGCCATCTTTTATGGGACTGCCATGATGCTTGTGCCTGCAGTACCCTCCATGCCACCAAATGAAACCATAAAGACCAAAAATGACAATCATCCCCACCTTCTCCAGACCAGAGCAAAGGAAACCCAAAGAGAAAGCCAGTACTTCTTCAATGCCTTCCCTCTGTTTTCTCTTCTCTTTCCTTGGAAGGCAGCTCTGTTGCCTTCACTGAGCATTCAACTCTTCCTGATGGTAACGCACCTGACTCCTTCTCCTCCACTAGAACCACAACCCCCACCTCTCATGTCAGTCCTTGGAAACTAAAATGTCATCTGCTTAAAGCAAATGTCATTGTAGAGAAAGTCTGGACTTGCCACCTGCCATCTTTCTCAAAGCGTCTGAACTCTTCTCTACCAACACTAAATGTTTTAACTCATAAAGACAGTATCTTCTCAACAGTGAGTCCACCATTCCACTAATTACCAGTGAAATCTGTGCAGGTACTTACAATTCCGGAGAGTGCCTTTCTCTTGATCTCTCACCATTAAAACTCAGTCCTCCTCCCTCCTCTGCCATTCAAGCAATGTAAAGACCATGCCATTTGCTTTAGAAACAAAGGAACCTTCCCCCTGACATGCTGAAAAGTCAGCTTCCCTGGGGATGGTTGACTAAAGTTGTAGAGAATTCTGATTCCTGGCATGCCAATATATACGTTAGACTCAGTAACAGCCTCGTGTTATGAGCTGTGTTATTTTGTTGTTGTTGTTACTAGCAGATGGTAAAATCTCTATCATCTGTAAAGTTATTCCTTATATCTGTGAAAATTATAAGAATCACACTCTTCAAATGTATGTCACCAAATGTATTTATTTATTTTGTATGAAAGTGGAGGTAGCTAACTGCTACAATATTATTTATTGCAGATGCGTAACATTCCCAGGAAATGAACCTTTTTAATCAACTCCCTTTAAAAGACTTATTTCTTTTTAGAATTAAAAAAAAAAAAGAAAACCAGCCAATGAAAAATGTAGTAAAAACAGTTCTGATCATTTCCCTTTATTTGCTTTTAATCTATAAAATGAGGTTAAGTGTAGGGTTCAGGCCAAAGTCAATTATGTTGATTAGGTAGGAATAGAATTCTAAACATGAAATTATCACCGTTTCCAAAATTAATATATTCTTGATCATATGGTTACAGTATGAAACTAAATAATAGAAATACCTTTGAGTCTGATGGCTCCTCCCTTCTACTGATCTCAAAACATTTCATACATAGGTCCCTTAATTATCCTTACAATGTCCTTTTGAGAAAGACAAGGACGGTGGATATCACTGCGGGTCTGACCTTTTTAAAGATGAAGGAACTTGGGCGCCTGGGTGGCTCAGTGGGTTAAAGCCGCTGCCTTCGGCTCAGGTCATGATCCCAGGGTCCTGGGATCGAGGCCCACATCGGGCTCTCTGCTCAGCAGGGAGCCTGCTTCCTCCTCTCTCCTCTCTCTCTGCCTATTTGTAATCTCTCTCTCTGTGTCAAATAAATAAATAAATAAATCTTTAAAAAAAAAAAATAAATAAAGATGAAGGAACTTACAATAAGAGTTCAATTATCAAAACAATGTCACAAAGAAGCCATCATGTAGAAGGGACAGCAATGTCAATCCATGGAAGAGGAGCAACCCAGGAGCAAGAGGTGGGCACACTTCCTAAAACCCTCGTGTCTACAAGCCCACACTATCAATAGTAGTGAATGTGAGCCTCACAGAAGCAAAACAGGATAAATGAGACATAAGGAAGCTACTTTGCATTCAGAGAAAACTAAAAGGAGAATTCTAGAATAAAGGCTGGTTGTTGAAATTGTTTACAGTCCCCAAAAAACAAAAGACAAAAATCAATTTCTTTCCACAGTCCACAAGGTAAAAGGATATCCTTATAATACAGAAGAGCAGACAAGAACACAGATGAGTGGTTTTAAAAATTACAGACTCAGAAGTAATAAGCCAGCTAGGCCTGCTAGTATTGCCATTTTCATCAAATCCTACCCATCCCTCAGCCTGCTCTCACTCATCTCCGCCCACGCAGCCCTACTTGGGGGGACAGGTGCTGGAGCTGGTGGAGCTGTCCGCTCAGTGGAGCCCAGGTCTGACCCAGAAGGCCTGGCTGGCCAAGAGGGGCTGCTTTCCACCCTCCAGCACCCATCCGTGTGCAGCTTGTTTACATCTGAATATTAGCTGCAAACAAACTGCATTTCCCAGGGAGGAGGCTTTGAGCCAAGGGTATATACAGCCAATTGCACCCCTTGACTAGAATCGTCCAAGTGTTTTCTTCTTTAACACACACACACATTGTCCTACCTACTGGCACGTCTCCAGAGTTGAGGTCTGAAAAACAAAAATTCAAGAAGAGAGAGAACCACCTCTCACCAAACTTTTGGAGAAAGTTACCATGTTCTCCATGGCTAAAAACTACTCTCCTCTTCATACAGCAGAAACACAATTCACTTCAGTCCAAAACCATTTCCTGAAAGCCAAGGTATTAGATGCAGGGGAAACAATGAGGGCTGCGAGCAGCCTTTCCTGCTGCTGAGAAGCTGTGGCCCAGGAGACAGGAGGAGAAGAGGGAAGGGGCCCATTCTCTAAGAGTATGTTGACACCAAGTGCTTGGGGCACTGCAGAAGGGACCACACAGGGAATCCGGAGCGCTTCCTGCAAAAGACCGCCTTTAAGCTAGTTCTTGAGGAAGCCAGGTGGAGGACAGTGAAGGGAAGGCGGACTTTAATAGTACAAGACACACAAATTACTATTAAGTGGCCTTTGAGAGTAGTTGGAGGAGGTGACCTTTGCCCACCCCACACCAGCCCGGTTCTTTAACCAGCTGGAATTCCACATTTAAAGTATCATTTGTTTGGTTTGCTCCAGTGCTACCCTTTATTGTCTCCTTACCCTAAATAACTTTATCTGATCCCTTCCTGGAGCAGGTTTGGTTTGGAGTAAACAAATGAAGGGTGGATGCAGGGAAGAATAAAAGACACCCTATCCCTTTCTTTACAGTTTGCATCAGGACGGGCCTTGAACACCTTGAGCACAGAGAAAACAATCTTTTCAGGCACTCATAGTCCTTGGACAAAATGCTAAGCTGTCCCTGGAGTATGCACTGGCAGCCACAAGGTCGAACAGGAAGGAGAAAAAGCACTAAGTAGAGAGAAGAACATTTGCAGAAACTTTCCTGTTCTTTGGAGCAGCAACATCAACAACTGTGTGTAATTAAAGAAACTTAATCAAACACTGAAAAATTATAACAATTGCTTTAAACTTAATGAGTCAACCTAATTATCATCTCTTGTTATTTACAAAGCAAATGATAAAAGATCAGTAATCCCTTCTTCAGTCAAAGAAAAGCAAGACTGTTGAAGTATACTTGCGAATTCTTTTCTTAATCTACAGACAGAGCTGGGAGACTGAAAGACAGGAAGGTGGTCAGAGAGTGAACGGGTAAGAGAAGCAAGTCATACAGACACAAGGTGGGTTGGAATCTCAGCTTGGTAAAGAGCAAGGGTCCCCTGATCGGAGTCCTTCAAGGCCCTGAACTGTTGTAGACATGGTGCTGGTGCTGGTGTTGGGGGTGAGAGGTAGGGTGTGGGGAGGGTGATGGTGGTAGGGGTGGTGATGAGGAAGGAGGTAAAGGGTGGGGAATGATGGAGGTATGGTGGTGATGATGGGGGTGGGGATGAGGGAGGTGGTGGGGGCGGTGGCAGTAAGAGGGGTTGGGGGAAGTGGGAGGGGGGGGGATGTTGAGGGGG